>LUCM01000578.1:0-11356 GCA_008360955.1 Fasciolopsis buskii | reverse complement strand
AGTTTGTGGACCTTCCAGTTTGGCAGAGCTCTTGCCGGGATGGCTTGCTCGAGTTGAGTGCGCCGATAGTGCCAGATAGTTGAGGTGTATAGACAGGCCGACTTACTGAATTAACAGGATGGCTAATGAAGTGCGGGGTTTTATGGCTAGTTGAATAGGTTACAGGTATGCGCTTCCTGCGGAATGAGGCAATGTCTGGTAGACCTTGTGAAGGGCAGCTTCCAGAAGCAACAGTGTGTTGCCCCATTTGGCAGACCGGACTAAACTTTGTTCCTGAGCCACTTTTATAAAGAATTTTGCGATGCATGCAGAACGTTCGTTCATCTCGGATGCAAATAAAAATAATTCCCTCACTTGTCCATGCTGTACGGTTTTGGCGAAAGATCTTTGGGAAGGAGCAAGAGGAAGCCAGTACAAAGTGGTGCACGTGAACACAGGGACTAGAAGGATGTTTACCAGGACATTGATAGTGGGTGGGGTTGACCCTGTGGTGGCCACCTAACCTGAAAAACCGGTTAGGGCTAAAAGAATGAGGTGTAATCCGCCAACGCATCTGCACCCACACACCGTTGCAACCCAGCTGCCTGCTCGATGCAGTTCGGCCAAAGAGGGGACTGTGACCACGCGCCGCACCATTTTGATAACGCTAGTTCACTCGTGGTATGAAGGATTGAATGCGGATATGGTGTAGGTGGGAGAAGCAGAACTGAATGACCTGGAACAAAAATGAACGAGCAGCGGCCTAGCTGCCAGCTGCGGATTAAGAAGCGATCAGCCGTACGAGTGGTTCAGAAAAGGAAAATATTATTAAGTATAGCGCAAATCAAAATTTAGGAGTGGTGACTGATGTGAGCAATCCGCGTTTTGTGGATGTTTGTAAGTAGTTGGACTGGCTAGTCGGGCCTGCGACTCGCCTACGCACATGCCTAAAAGGAAATGAATTGGTATATGCGGGGACGAACAGGAAACAACGAGAGTAGATATAAATACGGAACTGGTTAGAAAAGCCAGAGATTCACTAGGGACTGACTAAACTCACAGTGTAAAGATCAGGGATTGCAGTTGAGTCTAGGAAATCAAACCGCTTAATCACAATAAATTTTCGGGGCCTGGAGGCATCGTAAATAAAAACTATCACAAAAGAAGAAAAGAAGTTATGTAGGACTTTTTGGTAACGAAGGTAGTAGGAGGTCCGAAGTGTCTAGGATGGACGGGGAGATTTGGATGACAAGTGAGAAAGAAGGCATTCAAGATGTGGGCCCAGTTTTGCCTGGAAAGATTCGTTTAGATTCGTCAGAAACAAAATTGATTCTAACGAGCAAAATTCATTTCTTTAAGGAGAGAAGAAGACGAAGGGTAAGAAATGAAGATGATAGTGGAAGCGGATATTTGAAGACGGTTGCCAAGTAGGGCTACCACACCATTTTGGTCACTGTGTTGGAATTAGTTAGGGGAGTGGAACGGAGAGAATTGTTGGTGAGCAACACTACATACATTTGAAAGAACAAGTTTTATGGATATGAAGCTAGGTTACTGAGCAAAAGGAATCGATTTGCAAGCAGAGGAGACGGCGGGGTGCATCCAACGTGGAATTGCATGCATGCAACCGGCTTGGGCTTGTGTCGGAAATTGGGAGTGAGAGAGAAGAGGGGGGTTTGCCACATGTTTTCTTAAGCAAATAAAGAAAAGCGGTATCAAAATGGGATAAATCTGCGGAGAAATTCTTAGGAAGCAGAACTAAGTACCACGGTGATGGAGGAGGTCCGAATCAAAAAGTGTCCAGAATGAACACAGGTCGATGAAGAGCGAGAAAAGGTATAATCAAGATGTCGACTTAATTCCGGTATTAAAAGTATGATATGAGTAAGGAGAATCCTATCCTTTTCCGCGATGAACGAAACGGTGGAATCAACGTGGTTTTCAGAAGCACAATCCAGTTTCATACACTCGACGCTCAGGCGAGTATGGGTATCCTGGTTGAATGAAAATGGGAATGAGCTTATGGGCCACAAGGGATCTCATTTTAGCAACGTAAAGCTTTCCAAGTAAATTCGGGCTTCAATTTTAGCCAAACAACAAATTAGTAAATGCACGCTGGATGATATAAAATGCTAATCTGTCGCACCGTCTCAAGTTAGAACAAACAAGAGAGCGGCACTCCAGCAAAGGTCTAACGAGGGTCCTGAAAATGTGTGGTTTTCTTTCTTTCAACTACAGAGTTCTGTGTAACAACCTCGCTAATTTATTTGCCTTCGCAAATTGTGTGAGAGCATGCGCCGAGAAGTTAAAGGTGCAAGGATAATTTAGGTCCAGGTCGCCAAATTGACAGCAAACGGGTATGATTGGGTTTCCAAGCTTGAGTTCTCTTGAGGGTATGACACGTTTTTACTCCATGATGCTGCATTTTTCAGGGGAAAACTTCATCGTCTAGTCGTTCGCTCAAGATCTAATTGACGCTACGTCTTGCAATACGCTACTTATGGTCGACTCGAAAGCTTCAGGTCGAAATGTGTAAACAATTCTAATAACGTCTGCGAAGAGAAACTGGGTGCCGCTTCGAATAACATTGAAGAGATCGTCAACGTACGACAGGAAGAGCAGGGGGCCCGGAACGCAGCCGTGGATTAAACCGCTGGACACCAATCTAGGTTCCGATATTAAGCCATTTACTCGCATTATCCGCTTTCTAAATGACAAATGAGATGAAAATCACAAGAGGATTGGATCGAAAATACCGTGGGATGCAGTTTTATTTAGCAACCCATGGTGGGACGCTCTATCGAAAGCTTTCGTCATGTCAAATGTTCACTATAACTGACATTCCGGTGCTCAGGACCTTAGTGATAGCGTTCAGGCGGTCAGTCATGCAAGTGGAGCAAGATTTCTCAGGGTTAATAAGTTCATGTTCTATAAGTTAGGCCATAAGACTATCCTTAATCAGACGTTCCATGATCCTGGAGACTATAGGGATGTGGTTTATTGGGGGGATTATCTGCAGGGTCACAGCGTGTGCCGTTTTTGTGAATGGGAATAATGTCAGAGGTTTTCCACGTTGAATCGACTAGCCCCAGCAAGGTCGTGCAAGGAGGGATTTGACGATGGCTCGATGAGATATGAGAGTGAAGACAGCTTTGTCATCGGTGCCTCCGCTGAGGTCAGCTGGGTAACAGCGCTGATCAACAGTTTCTTTAAGTTTTCGAATCTCCTATTTGTTTCATAAAATACATCAGCTGCCTTTACCAAGCGGTTTCCTATTTGCGATTTAGGTACAGATCGTGGCCAGCCTGTTCTTTTTTGGTAATATTTACACATTTTGCCGGCGGTATGGTGTTAAAAACTAATTAGAGTGAGAAAAACGGGCTATTGAAAAGAGACCCCAACCAAATAAATACACCCCAAAGCTGTCGCCGAAAGGGATGCTACCGGTACTATCTACGCCCAACAGACCACAAAACGCACCCCGTATTACACAACTAAGAAAAGCTGGCCCAAAGTCCAGCACCACTTGAGTAAATAAACCAACAACCCCTAGAACTTCATGCTTACCAGGATTTCTAAGGCAGACTAAATCCTTCAAGTCCTCTGGTTTCCACCTTTTACACCCCGCGACAGCTACCCAGTTTCCCCTACATGGACAACTATTTGGCCAAACTCGTATCAGCCGGCCACCTTATAGGGATACCATCAGGTACCACTCGATCCCGCTGCACCGTCTCACAGCAAAATCAATGGATGCCACCCAACGTACAACGGAATAAAGTGTATTTTCAACCCGAAAACCGTGTAAACTATAAACCAAGTTTACTGCCCCTCCCCTGATTATCGGTATCTCCATCATACCCTAACAAGTCTCCCATTTCACAACTCTGTGCCGTTGCTGCTAAATCATTTGTTCTCCCTTAACCACTCACTTCCTGCCCTATCTCTCATGCATATGTCCCACCCTACTGCCCCCATGTAACAGAATGTGGGATGGCAAACATGACCACGTCGGAAATGCCCCGTGTGACTGAATGCAACGTGGACGAATTACCTCACCCCAGCCCACGAGTGAACCACTCATCAGAAGTCATGCTAAACTTGCCTGACAGATCATCTACCGTCCACTTTCAGTCATGCTTCCCTGGGCCGACGGTTCCCCACCAAAATGATGCAACACTCCTCCAGATAAAGGGGGCCTCCATATGAAACAAAATTAGTTGAAACCAAGGCTATTGATTCATGCCAAGACGGCCAACAAACGAGAAATTGAGCTTCATTCACCATGACACCAGTCAGTGGAAAGGGCTCTTCAGGAAAACTTTTGCTACTGTTATTAAATGCCCTCTCCATTTCAAAGAAAATTAAATGTATCCATCTCCT
This sequence comes from Fasciolopsis buskii, assembly GCA_008360955.1. Lineage (NCBI taxonomy): Eukaryota > Metazoa > Platyhelminthes > Trematoda > Plagiorchiida > Fasciolidae > Fasciolopsis > Fasciolopsis buskii. The sequence continues at coordinate 6,994 of LUCM01000578.1, read as the reverse complement.
CACACTCTCATCAAACTTTGATTTCATACTGATCACCGAGACGCGGCTCAATAATCACTCCTGAGAATGCCATGATAATTATCGGCTGTAGGTCCCTCAGGAAAGGCCGTGAATCCCAGCGTGGAGGTGGCTGCCTTGTCTGCATCAGAGAATCTACATTAGCTACTTTGTGCCAGGATACCATGCTAAACACTGTCCAAGATGCTCTTTGGGTTAGAGTTGAGATGAGCAATGAAGGCCTTTTTGTTGGATGCGTATATCGACTACCAGTCCTTGCCAAAACGACGTTTTGGTGATAACACAACAAATGGATATTGCTTCTGACCTATCAGAACCCAGGCTGATCGATGGAGATTTCAACGCACCTGGCATATGCTGGTCCATGCTTTCCGCTCCAAATTAATTGCTCCCTTTCCTTGAAAGCATTCGTCATGGCGGCTGGACCTGACATTTAACAAATCCAACAAGGAACCTCAATGTTCTTGACTTGATATTTACGATAGGCTTAATGCGCCTTCAAACGTCCATCTGGGCGTGAGCATTTACCTGTTTGCTGCTCATTTGCTTTGCCCTTCCGGAATAGGTGCGCCTCAACTAACTTAATACCGTATTTCAGAGCTGACTGGAATCGTCTACCTACTCTAGCTCGTAATTGCAACTAGGACTCATTTTTTCTACCAACAGAAGTACAACCGGCCGCTGATCAGTTAAACTCCAACTTGCACAAGTGCCTTGATACCAGTACTTCGTCCCACACCCTAAGCATGCCACCCTAAAGACCTTATTGTGACCGAATAAACTGTGAGCACGCAGAACTCCAGCGGGCCTTTCCCAAGACCAGAGATTTTTCGTTTTTTCTTCAAATAAATCGATTAACTAAAGCTATAAAAACAATACTAGATCACAGAAGCAAACAGCAGGAGCTGCAAGCTCTAAACAAACCGAACCCAAACGCAACACTGAAAAAACTGCTTAAACGCAGAACTATATCTGGGTCCTCAGCCACTCAAGTCCCGTACGTCATTCAAAACGACATTTACGTAAACAACTCACAAGAGACTTCGGAGGCATTCGATGATTTTTTTGCATCTGCTGTGGTAAACGACAAAAATCCCTCTGCCAAATGCCAACCTCGCTTGACTGCAGAGTCGTACTCAACAGCCGTATTCCTACCGAAGGTTATAGACCAGCCGTTGGTGAAAGCCCAAACAGGCTACCACTCAGGACCTGATGCATTACCTCCGGCCGATTTCGCGTTGGGTGAAGGCAATATACCAATTTTGTTACCAAACATATTCATCTTGTCCATTAAATACCGCACCTCCCCGACAAAGTGAAAAACCTCTGACATTATTCCCATTCACAAAAACGGCACACGCTGTGACCCTGCAGATAATCCCCCCAATAAACCACATCCCTATAGTCTCCAGGATCATGGAACGTCTGATTAAGGATAGTCTTATGGCCTAACTTATAGAACATGAACTTATTAACCCTGAGAAATCTTGCTCCACTTGCATGACTGACCGCCTGAACGCTATCACTAAGGTCCTGAGCACCGGAATGTCAGTTATAGTGAACATTTGACATGACGAAAGCTTTCGATAGAGCGTCCCACCATGGGTTGCTAAATAAAACTGCATCCCACGGTATTTTCGATCCAATCCTCTTGTGATTTTCATCTCATTTGTCATTTAGAAAGCGGATAATGCGAGTAAATGGCTTAATATCGGAACCTAGATTGGTGTCCAGCGGTTTAATCCACGGCTGCGTTCCGGGCCCCCTGCTCTTCCTGTCGTACGTTGACGATCTCTTCAATGTTATTCGAAGCGGCACCCAGTTTCTCTTCGCAGACGTTATTAGAATTGTTTACACATTTCGACCTGAAGCTTTCGAGTCGACCATAAGTAGCGTATTGCAAGACGTAGCGTCAATTAGATCTTGAGCGAACGACTAGACGATGAAGTTTTCCCCTGAAAAATGCAGCATCATGGAGTAAAAACGTGTCATACCCTCAAGAGAACTCAAGCTTGGAAACCCAATCATACCCGTTTGCTGTCAATTTGGCGACCTGGACCTAAATTATCCTTGCACCTTTAACTTCTCGGCGCATGCTCTCACACAATTTGCGAAGGCAAATAAATTAGCGAGGTTGTTACACAGAACTCTGTAGTTGAAAGAAAGAAAACCACACATTTTCAGGACCCTCGTTAGACCTTTGCTGGAGTGCCGCTCTCTTGTTTGTTCTAACTTGAGACGGTGCGACAGATTAGCATTTTATATCATCCAGCGTGCATTTACTAATTTGTTGTTTGGCTAAAATTGAAGCCCGAATTTACTTGGAAAGCTTTACGTTGCTAAAATGAGATCCCTTGTGGCCCATAAGCTCATTCCCATTTTCATTCAACCAGGATACCCATACTCGACTTTATATCCATAAACGTTATTGTTCTAATTGTGTATAGGATGCTCACCCGCAACTGTCTCCCATCCACTCGCCTAACTAATTCAAACACCGTCGCCAAAACGGTGTGGCAAACATATCCAGTCAACGTCTTTTAAAATAAACATTTACTATCATCCTTACCCTTATTTTTCATCAATTCCTCTCTCCAAGTAAATGAATCTGGCCCGTTTACGTAACCTTGTTTCTGACGAACCCAAACGTTACCGTCCTAACGAAATAGAGTCAACATCTTTCATTCTTTCTTTCTCACTTCTCATCGATATCTCTGTCCATTTTAGACGATTCAGACCTCTTACTACCTCCACGAACACGGAGTCCTACGTGATATCTTCTCTTTCCTTAATGACCGTTTCCATCAACCATAACTGCTGGCCCCGACCATTTCTTGTTTTTTTAGCTACCACCCATATAATTCGGTTTGCACAATGTGTTCTAATAACTTTCTCCTCTGAGCCGCTCGTAAGATTGCTCGCTTCTTATTCCGCAGCTGGCAGCTAGGCCAGACCGCCGTCCGTCCTATTTCTTTCTCTTCCAGGCCGTATAATTCTGCTTGGATGGAAACACTTACCCCCTGATCTGGCTACCGCAGTTTCGGCTCACCTTCGACTATCCAATCCTGGAAAAACGGTCTTCATTACCATACCCATACCATATTTGAATTCCATCCTCCACGCCACGGGTACACCGGCGTTGCCACAGTAGTGCGAGACGCAGTCATATCCACCGCTTTGCCTGGCGCGCATCCAGGCGGGCCGCTAGCCTTTAGCGGTTTGCGGGTGCAGGTGCGTTGTCCATTACGCCTCCTGCTTTCACCCCCAAGCGGTTTTTTAGATTAGGTGATCAGCATTCGGTCAGTCTCACTCACTATCACTGTTGTGATAAACAGCACTCTAGCTCCTATGTTCACAGGCACCGCTTTGTACCGGCTTCCTCTTGCTCATTCCCAAATTTCGCTGGCCAAAAGCATACAAAGTGGACGCACGAAGGACAGTTTTTAATAATAATAATGGGTATATTTCTCGAAATTCGAGAGTCATGCGCAAGGCAAGATCACATTTACACATAGATGGCGCATTGGAAATCGTAAGACATAATTTAGTCGTGAAGATGCAGTTTCTGTGCTCTAATGAACATAACTTGCAATAAGATGGGCTAATCACGAGTTTTGGGCTTCGAATCAGAGCTAGATAATCCAATGCCAAAACTTTCTGGGGCTAACTATGAGTCGCGCACTGCGAGTCAGTCCATGTTTAAACGCATCAAAGGTGCGCATCGCGGGCGCATAATTTGGCTGGGGAGAAATGGTGGGTGTTGTCAAGTGGCCGGGTCCATCAAAAATCAGGAGAGTAATATGGTAAAGATGAAGATCAATATGGATGTAGCAGCGGAATGGAGAATGGAAATCACACTGGATATCATATGAGGTGGATAGAGAATGGTAATCAACAACATTCAATAGTCAAAATAATGCTTAAAATGAAACAGCAGGAAACCTTCAAGGTTGCATCAGACAATTTACGGGACGAAAGTATACGAAAAATCGTGGACAGAGAGACAATGGAACTTACAAAAATGGTCACTGGACTTATGCGGCCGGGAGCGGATTATGATGTGTGCCGGGAAGTAGACGGGTACGTGTAAGATTTACAATCAATCCTCAAATACACTTACCATGAATGACTTGTGTTATCCTTGATTAATATTGGAGATTATGGTGTTCTCTGGCGGTACGGGTTTGGAGGTTGGGGGGTTGCGCGGAATTACAATAGTGATAGTAACTGTGGACAATCGTGATGGTCCATCTGAGATGAGGCACCCGGGCGGTCAACAGCGTGGCTTGACTTGTCTCAGGGTGGCGCGGCCAGGTACTAGACAGCAGCTTCCTAACGGGGATAGACAACCAGCGCAAAGGATGGAGTAGATCTTCAGGCGATAGTTTGCGTTGCATCAGTGGTCATTGGCGAGCCTGGAGAGGAGCCGGAGAGAGAGGGGCAGTCTGGAATTTGTTCCAGCTGGTGTTAAGGTGAGTAAACAAAAATGGGAACAGTGATAACAGTCAGTTTCTAACGAAGATTACAGGGACCAAACGACTGTCACGAAACAGGCAAGGGGTAGTTTCCGTTGACGGGACGTATGCAACAAACATCGGCTGCTCGCACCCTATAGAGCATATGGCTCAGTCATTCCTGTGATTTATAGTCCTTATTTGAAACGCGTACCCGTTTATCTTCCGACATCTTCGCAGATGCAGATTACAGTGGTCTGATAGGACGGCCAGCTCAATGGTTAGGGAATAACGTCACCATTTGTTCTGCTTGTGGGACTCTTCTGGACTACGGGCGCGGTGTTAATGCTACGGGGAGTCAGTTATAACTGATCATGTGATCTTTCGCCGAAGTTCACAATGCATCTTGACATTCGAAAACAGCTGAGGACCGTCATGTTTCATCAGCCTCTATTCTGGTCTGCGAAATTTCGTAATAGACCGGTGCTCTGGGCAACTGTTCTCCACACGAGCCCACCAGACATTGTCTCATTTGATTCCGGTTCTCGTTGTTCTTTTCCAACTCCACCCTCATCTCTGGACGAAGCTGAAATTCATGAAATCAAAGTTGCTCAAAACAAACCTCATGGATTGATCTTACGATTACACAATTCCAATCCTGTGTCGCCGCTCTCCTTGTGCAATGGACTGTGCTTCCAGATTTTTTGCCTTTTATACTGCCTCATATGATATCCAGTTTGGTTTTAACTCATCCATCCTGTTATCACATTCATATTGATCTTCATCTTCGCCATATAACCCTCTTGAATTTTGAGGATCCCGGCCAACTGGCGGGATAGTGACAAAACTTATTTAATAAGTCACTCCTGTGAAGCTAAATGAGATTTTTAGAAAAATGGATTAGGGATGTTAGTGTGCGTTTATCGGAAATTGTAAAATAGCCTAATCGACCGGTTTATTGTTTGAAGGGACGATTTTGGGTATAAATAGGTTCTACCGGAAACCACATCAGTTGCGATCTCATGGCTGCCATGACTGTTCGTGCGGAAGCAACTGCTGTCTGCATAGATGATTCAAATATTTTCCAACTTTATGGTCGTTCAGGTTATTACAGTTTTATAGAGTTTGAAACGTCGCAAACAGCAGAGCGTTCGTCGGTAAGTCTGTTATCTTTTCAGGTAACATTTAAATGCAGGTTTCCGAATATTAATGGCCCATCATTCGTTATGATGCGTGCTGTTAGTAGGCAATACCAGGTTGCTGAATGCCTCTAACACAATCATTTCTGGTGACGATTCGCGACATTGATAGTCCTAGGCGCAAGTTCCGGTTGATGGCTTATCACAATGCCGTCTTTTGCGTGAAAGGCTTATTGCGCGGACAGTTGGATTTACGTTTTTCGTGCCGGATAGTGTGCGGCACTTAGCTGATCTACACTGCTAAGTTTTGTTAGCAGATGCATCCCACTGGCTTAAATGCGCTGGGTATGTGATTTGGCACGCCATGGTAGTTGTCAACACCGGGTTAGGTCGATCAGTATTTTGTGCTCTGCTGTCGATTTTAGGGAGACCGACGACGTGGATATACAGCTTGTTAGTGCTCCCTTACAGTTCATGAACTAGGAAGCTCGCGATCATGACTTCTGCTGGCTACGGACTGCAGAAGTTGAAGCAACGTAGGCAATCGAAGCCAACGCCTTCAGCAATTACACAGGACCTATGCGCCGTTTGCAGAAAAGAGCAACCCATGGCATATTTGGATGGAATAACGGAATGGGTGTGATGCGATGTATGACAACGTTGGATTCAGTCAAACAGCCCCAACTACTTGGGCAAAGAGGTGTACGTCTGTGTGCATTGCCTGTCAGTAAAAGGTAAGTAACATATCCAAGCGCGCCATGTCTTTCAGAGAAGTGGGCCGGGCATTTCAATAAAATTCACCATTTTCTTTGCAGGTGGACCAGTGGAGCACAAGATCACGTAGGGCGAAAGAAGAGAATCCCGTAGGCCCACAGAAGATGATGGTCATGCAAGAACAAGGACCGCGGGAGAGAAGGGATTGGTGTAAACGCCACCACGGCCCCTTTGGAGCCACCAATATCTGATTATCAGCACCGATTTCCAAGATCGGTTATTTGTGTGATGGCTTTATCGTTTGCATTAGGTTGCCTGTATGTGAGTGTTCTTTCAAGTGCGCAACAAAGGTGGGGCTTCGATGCCTCCTTGTTTATCAGTAGTCTGTGGAACTAGTGAACCGTACGCATGGAAACGTTAGAAATGTATGCTGATACAGGCATACGCTTGGGTAGGTTTAGAGATGCTTATAATTGTCGTTTCCCATATACACCCACCCACAGATAGATGGGAAAAGGCACGGCACTGGCGCTGCCAGAATGGGGCGTACATTTTCCCCGTCGGTCGGTTGACGTATTTATAAATCCATTAAGGGGCAAACTGTAATATGTGCGCATATCATACGACTAAGGAGCTAGCAGATATATGCATATATTTTCAGACAACCCG
>LUCM01000577.1:247329-411303 GCA_008360955.1 Fasciolopsis buskii | reverse complement strand
GACAAATGCTTTGAACTGCGGCGGAAGAAGTTTAGGCTCCATGGATCCTACGGTACCCTCAAGTTGGTGTAAGGCAGCCCATGCATACTTGGTTGCCTTCTGGCATTGCAGACTAGGTTTGAAGTCCGCATTCTCGACTATCCCGAGGTCTCTTGCCCGCTGAGTTTTGTCCGTTGCGACCTGATGCCCAGGTGGACCCATGGGGCGAGGGGAGTTTACTTTTCCTTCCATGAGCCGCTGACATTTGTCCAGGTTCAACGGAAGATCCCAGCTCGCCGACCACTGGTAAGATTTATCCAGGTCCCTCTGAATAGCTTCAATGTCTTCTGTCCCTAATAGTTTGATGTCGCCAGCGAAAATGAGACACGGATTTTCCAGTCCACTAGCTATATCGTTGATATATTTAAGGAAGAGCAATGGCCCTAAGACAGACAGTTGGCACAAGGCAGAAGTGATTCAAGCGATAGACCTCAAACCTCTTCCGAGGTTATGCGCAGACATCTGGCTTCATCTCAATAACTGTATTCTTTTAGCGCTATATTTGGCATTCCGGCGATCGCGTTTCTGCAGCAAACGATTGGTAGAGAAAGGAAAACTCATCTCACCCACGCGGCGCGAGATCGTTGTTCCAAGCGGGCTGGCACTGTGAAACTTAACTCACGGATGTTCATAAAGCGGAAATGCCAACTCATCCCATCCTATTTGCGAGCTAACTCCACCTTAAAATCCGAAGTGTCATGGGTCGCAGCGACGAATATTGCAAACATGTTCCGCCTTTTTACTATTCTTTAAATGAAGAAAACCTCTGACTGCCAGCCGAGAGCCATCCTTTCAGCTGATTTCTATTCTTTTTGTTTATGGGATCAAAGTCTTAGGGGATAAGAACCTTAGGACTAAATTCTCCTAGGCCCCTATCCACCTGGTATGTCCAAACCAGATCCCACGGATCCTTCGGCGTTCCAGTGCGATCACCCTCAAGTCACCTAATATCTCCTTCCGTTTTCTGTCCTTAAACTTCAATCATCTCTGTGGCTAGCAGGTTACAGCACGGACTTCAGCGTCAGGCACTGATGCTCATACCCTTTACTTTGTCACGTAATGCTTTACAGAGGACGCTAGCCAGACTAACTGGCCTGCAGCCCCCTAACTCAGACCATAGGCCACTACCGGTGCTGTTTTCCACTTGAATGGCAAATGTCCACACTTCAGGATTGCCATGTGTGGCTTACAAATCGGCCTTGAGAAGAGGCCTGACTGTCAGTTTACCAACTTTATTGTTCCCCAGGTGCAGATGAACCGCATTTCCTTTATCTTCAGGTCGCCTACGCCTGTTGGCGGGAATGGAAGACTCAACTTTCTGCGAGAAGCCCTCAACCAACATGTGCGCGTCTCTAAAGCAGTCTCCTAGCACCTCAGCCTTGCCGCTGTTATCCACTGCAGCGGAATATCCATCCGTCGCCATCGGGCCGGCCCCCTTCTGAGTAATCGTGTTAACCGGATATAGCCACAGCATTTAGTGGTCTTCCTCTCAGCTCACTTGGCTAACCTTGCCTTTGCGGTTGTACTCGGCCCCCTGAGCTAGCTTTTTGGTATCAGCTTGTCCAACACACGGAGCAAACGCCCAGTTTCTGTTGTGGAACCTTTAAGGAAACCACCCTGGTTGCGAAGTTTTATGGTCTTGCACAATCAGTTAAGTTCGGCTTGCAACGACTGAAAATTTTGCTTTCGTCACAAGAAAGTCCCGACTGGTGTGTTGTCGGCTGGTATCCAAAGCTTCCAACACCGCGTATGTTCTTTAATTTTTGAAAAGGAAATTAATACTTCAAGTGTAAAATCCAACAGATGTGTTTAGTGATTACACCTGAAACTAACTTTTCTACTTCTGGTACACCGCCGTCCAGTGGGCATCCAGAGCTTCCGTTACTCATCACCATTTTTACTATTAGCCACATGCTCTGGCAGTTGGTTCCTCAGTGAGCTCACCCTATTGCTGAAGAAGCTGGTCTAATCTGAGGTCTTCTCTTGTTGTGCAGCAGCCTTTATCTGTGTCCTCGGTTGCCCTGTCTGGTGCAACGGTCATCTGTTGTTCATGCTCTATGCCTGAGAGACCCCTCACTGATTTTAATGTCTCAATCTAAACTTCCCCCTTGCGTCGGTGTTCAGGAAGCAAAGATTCAAGTTCGCAATCTTTGCCGTAGCTGCCATTTCCCTGGTCAGCCATCTTCGTGGTGGCCAAATTCGTTACCCGATTTAGGCAGTTTACATCCTTTCGTATGCAGGCATTTGGGCTTGGACACAGTATTTCAGGTACAGCTTTGCGATGTTTACATTCTGGGGGCCCAAGCAGCTTAAGTTCTCTGCAAGTTGTCGTTGGCCCGAGTCTAAACCCCGCTATTTGGCCTTATTTTTGCGCTTACTCACTGTTTCGATGAGTTAAAAATGCTCAAAATAGTTACACAAAGGTCCCGGGCCTGGGAAACATCCATGAAAGCACCCACATATTCTGCTCTGTGCTCTCCCCCAGAGGACCGCATCTGACATTTCTCCAGGTTCAGTTGGCTGTCCCAATTACGTCACCAAGCTTAGACTGCATCGATTTTCCCTTCAAGTTGTACTCCAGTTACTCTGACATAGTCAGCAAAAACGTAGCATAGGTTTTACATGCTCTTTGTTGGATAGTTGATATGTGTGAAACGGAGTGTGGGTTTTAGTATTTAACACCGGGGATCACCACATGGCATGTCGGCGGGGGCCGTCGAGTATCCCCAACCTTAGTCCTAAAAGTACCTCCACTGTGAAATTTGTTTACCCAGATTCTAGCCGCCCGCCTAATTCACGGCTCTTTCGTTTTGTGATTCAAATGCTCGTGTTTATCTGGTTCAAAAGCCCTCCTAATGTCCATGTAGCATAATTCGACCCGGTGGCCCCCGTCTAAGAGTTTCGGTACTTCACCTAGAAAACACGAGATACTTGCGGGCAAGAACCCTATTTAGTCTGTGCTGTGCTGCTGAAAGAGCAGTTCGACACACTAGGCGATCGCACATCTGCTTTCTGGTGACCCCTTCCAAGCACCTACAAAAGGCGCTATTCGGCTCGCTCGCCTTGTAGCTTTCCGGCTTCTATCTAGTTCCCCTGCAGCCTATTCCCAATGTAACATCAAATTTCCAACTTTCAAGTGCTTTATCCACAAACTGAGGGAGGCATTGCAGAGCTGCGCTATAGATACCGCCGGGTATAACCCGTCCCGGCATGCAAACCCAAACTTATTTAACCTGCTTAACTCACACAGCCTGCTTCTTTCTTCCACTGAATTTCAGGGTTTCCTGGATTTTGGTAGTTAATGCTGTTCCTGCAAGCGTAAATTCTACTGTTTTGTTCCATTGAGATAGCTACTTTATCGGATTCGGTCAGTCTGAGTTTTCGGTTCAGTCATTTTAGTGCGGTAGCGCATTCTCTGATATTTTTCATAGACCGTCAACAAGCAGAGTAATTTTTGAGGCTTGTTTTGATAGTCCTCGCCAAGCTGTGGTAAAACAAGTACTTTTTCATTTGTTGCAGCGCGAGCACTTTATGGCGCTTGCCTGTAGCTTTTGCAAGTCTGGCGGACACCGCACACATTCCGCATTGCACAGCTCCTCTTTTGAGTTCTTCTTTCCTTCCCTATTTGCAAATGCCACCAAGGTAGTTGACGACATCGGTGAAGAAGTTCAGTTCAGTTCAGTTTACACAGCTAATTTTGGCCCAAGCCACTCGAGTGTCCTGAATTTGCTCTGTTTTTTACTTTGATTGGGCATCGGCCTCTTCCAGGTCTACTTTGGTGGCCCTCCTTGAAGAAAGAAAAAACCAGAATGCCTCATCGAATTACGGCTGCGGCGTACCATGGGTCGCCGTGGTTCGCAGCTCAAATCAAGGATGGCGGAAAACACATCAGAAAGCAGTCCAGCAATTTGCCCCTTGCTAGACTACCTCGATAAAACACTGCATCCCAGTTTCGGTTCAAATCCTGTTCAAATGAATCACGGTTTGCATGGTTAACAAGACCCTAGTCAGTCGTTTCGATATATTTGCAAACCTCTAACTAAAGAACGACAAAACTAACATCCTGGAAAGTGCCTTTGCAGGCTGTGTCCAACGACACTGTGTATGGCAGAACACCTGTTACTGAAAAAGCCGTATGGGCTAATACTTGACAGGCCGGTAAAAACCTTATAGGTCTCTATCAAGTCTCCTCAGTAATTCCTTCTGTTCAGGAAGTGGAAACGTAAATCGACCTATGATCTTACGACTTTTGACTCTGTCCATCAGCCATTCTCGTAGCTGATAGCTGCACCTTCTTAAGGCAGGTGGCGCCCTTTTGAAGAATGGATTCCAAGCCTGCACTAAGTATTATGGGTTCAGTTTTACTGTGACCTTGTACAGGCATATGAGTGCAGCCAAGTTACACCCGGAAAAGACTAAACCTTGTCTAAATAGTTCATTTCTGGACTTTTGGGTTGCCACGACTCAGAAGCCTTTCCTTTTAAACATAACCTGATGACGGACCCCAGGTCCTTCGTCTTTCAAATGCCGTCTACAGCAAACGGTCCCTGACCATGATGTTCTGTGAAAGCGTCCGTGCTTTGGCGTAACAAGTAATTTCGCTCGCTTTTGGGGGCAGACTCCAGTTTTCAGCTCATTCTTGGGAATCCTCTATATCACTGCTGAGGTCTTATTTGCCCGTGCTTCCCATCACCTTGACATCGTCGGGGAAGAAAATGCTCTAGAAATTCAGTGGTCATGCCAGATCATTGGTAACCGGCTTGAACAAGAGTGGCCCAGAAACCGGCTCTTGCGGAATGCCGCTGGTCACTCCAAGCTTGGCTGAGGGCAAAATGGTCTCCCCGTAGGAACCACCTCCTTCCACCTTTATACCAGCAGCGGATACTAAGTGATCTCAACTTTATTCAAAGTAGGCCATGAATCTTCAAATCCACGAAAGAATTTCCATCTCTCCCCTATCCAATAATCAAATGGCACATAAATTTGGGGAGACAAGTCCTGAATTTGGCAGAAAGCCTAGTATTCGGTTAGCTGCTGCACAGGATACTAACGAGGCGGACTGCTCTGTGGTTCTCCATGTCGGAGCTCGGGCCACAACCGCCGCATCGCTCTAATACTTTGATATTTTTCCTTGTTATAAATTGGACTAGGATAGGCTGCACACCGAGCCAGCGATGATACTCACTATTAGCCTGGTGATGGCCTGGTGAATATATTCTTTTCCGACAGACTTTTTTTAATCTTCCCATTGCCCGCATGCATCATCTGCTATCGACAATTCTCCAAAAACTGCCATTAGGTGTCTGGCACCAAGGTTCCAGGATAAACGCCTTCAACATTAAGAGGTCCGCCGAAATATTTAGCCGGTGCTTCTGGCCATCGTTGATGGTCTGGCTTCCAACCATTAACAGACAGGTATCAAACCTCGGTGAACATTTGAATTTGACGTGGCCTCAGTACATTTTCTGTTGTCACTTAGCACGTCCTCCAGGGTGAAACCCTGACCTGGGTTCTAACCCCAGTCGGCTCTGCTCTTAAGAGGTTTTGCATGCTGTATCCGGATTCATTGTGCCCACGCCTCGTTGTACATTATCCAATATTTATCTTTCTGCTTAACAGTTCTGACTCCTACATGCGTCATGTTCATATTCTCTCCCTCAACAGCCGTGTACATCGATGTTACCACAATAGTGCGGGGTGCCTTCAGGTTTATCGCTTGGTCTGCTCACATCTGGCTAGCAGCCAGGGTAGGGGTTCACACCTCAATCGTTCACTTCTCGAAGGTTGTTGTCACGTCGGGTGGCCAGCACTCGGCCGGTCTCCTCCAGTAGCAATGGTATAGTTAACAGCTCCCCTAGTCCCCCCTTGTACCCCTTTATACTGGCTTTTCTTGCCCCTTTTCAAACTCTCTATTGCTCTAGATTTATAAAGTGAACTCACCTGGCGAATTTCTATTGCTATATGATATCAGCTGGTATTCTTCATTCGCCACACCTTTCTTCCCTTCCTCGGTGGTTGAGGCGCACAATAACCATTCTTTATTCTGGTCTGCGAACTACGGATTCCGGCAATCGCCATTCGCAAAATTGTATCTCATGTAGCCTCAAGTCTGTCCGGTTCTTCGCCAGCTGGTCGACAGATTCCCGTTTTTCAACTATACCTCTGCCATTTGACCGGGCGGAAATTCGTGATAGTCACTCACAATAAACCCAGTAAATCCAGTATACCCATGCAACCAAACCATTTCCGTCAACTTCATTCCCTAACCTCTTAATACCCGCTGCATCCCAAATAATCAGCTGTTCATGATGTGGGTGACCGTTTAAGATGTTCGCCAGACTGTGTCCCAACAGGTATTTTCAGTAAACTTTCATTGTCCTGGCCTATGCGAAAATACCCACACATAAGGCCGGTGACCCATCTAGCCTTCTGTGTGCATATGGCGGCTCACGAGCTAAGCAAAAAATCCAAAAATCGTCCCCACGGGAAGCTGTCGTCAACTCAAACCTCCCTTGCGACTACTCGTTACCATATGAGCGTATATCAATCAAATATGACCCCACGAATGCAGTATTCGTCATTTTACAGATCCTCCTATGTTCAAGTGTGTGTTTCTTTTCATTTTGTCACTGCCAGCACAAGTCATGATCAGGCACACTGCCTGTGTCTTGGCACTGTCAGAGAAATAAAATATTACTGGTACTTATACCACGTATGACTTTTCACTCATCGTTTATCCTATCAAGCTAACAGAAACGGGGAACGAATAAAATACTGGGCCAAACCAAAGGAATGGACAGTTCAGAAAATCAGGTCAAAAACAGCAGCGAAGACATCAAGGGATAGCGTTCCTCTGGAATTCATCGCTTTGGGGGAACAGATCGAGGTGTTTCAACTTCTGTTGCGATCGCTAAATTGCTCCCCGAGGAGTAAGCTACTCTTAGCGAAAAATGGGTCCTTTCTTTGGAAGTCAGTGACTACACGAGTACCGGATCATAAGCGAGTAACGGATATCACCCGCGTAGCAAAAATCCCATTCATTGCCGGGGTAAACAATGCGCACAGGGCGGACGCTAAAATTTCCCCTACCTCCAAGTGAGAGCACCACAAGGTTCATATCGGTTAACTTCGCAAATAAGTTCACCAGGGACAGACTGTTTGTCTTTGCCGCAATAATGGGCATTGTGGAAGTCGGAGTGTACCATGTAGTGCAGACACAAGCCAGCCGGCACCAAGCCGCACAAAAGGTAACAAGGAAGCTGGGGCAGACAATCCCAGTACTCCACAAGGGAAGCAGGACGCAAGCGCCGCCAAAGTCTAAATTCTATGCCAAACGCTATGGTAATCGAAAATCGTCTGTAGAACGAACTCCACTGAGGCTAAGTGGCAGGGAATTTGAAAGTAGAACCTAATTGAGGTTTGGGATGGCCACTGGCCTAATAACTGTGGGGAGAGCAACCACGGTACTATAGTCGTAGGACGCTACACTCCCGAAACGGTCAACGCAAAAACTCGCAGTAACTCCTCAGCTTCTCCCCCCCTCGAAGATCAATTACTAGAAGGTAAAAATATCAACTTTGGCTGAAAAAGAGAACAAATCGACAGTGCCACACGCCAACGCGTGCAGTGTTGGGAAAACGTGCCTGAGCCTATTTCAGCGGCTGACTCACGTGGTGCTTCTGCGTCTACCACTGCCGAAACGTTTCAAGGAGACGGATTGGCCATCGTCAGGAGGGTGAGGGTTAGATATTTTGAATTCACGTCATTTTATGGAATGTTTAAGTATGCGCTGTCAGGCCACCAATTCAGCCTGGACGATTTAGCATAGCTTGTGTTTATGAGGCCCACGTGCTGACCAAGAAAAGAATGCTTTGCTCCTAGATGCTCCGAAAAGTGTATTTTTGGAAGCCAACAAGAACTCCGCCGTGGGGGTTTCAGTCTCCCAGCGATGGACTAGGCCTTTGAAAGGTGCACCTTAGGTGGCCCTTGAACCCTCTGAACTGAGGTACCCATTCGTATGAAGCCCACAGGTCGATGCTCTTAATCATTTTAGACGTATCAGAATCGTTTGAATGTTTTCCGCCAAAATTATGGTCAATGAAGTAGGAATCGTATCTCTGTCGCCGTTTTAAATTTCCGTTTGGTTTCAAGTATTTGAAAATATAGTATGTTTGTTCTAGCGCCATGCTGTTACCAGTGGGGATATTCATGGTAGCTTCCCTGGCCCCCTTCTACTTCAGCTATATGCAATTGTTGTATTTAAAGTTGTTCGTCATGACACAGCATTCCTGTTTGCCAACGACATTAAGTTAGTCGACACTTTTGAAACTGTTACATTTTATTCTGCTCTCACGCTGATGAATGAACAAACAAAGACTCTTAAACACTGTTGTTCCAAGCTGCTTATGAAGTTCTTTGCTGACAAGAATTCTCTAGTGGCACAAACGCCGTGCTGCCATTGTTCATCTCTGCAAACGGCGCACCCATTTTTCTATTACACATGGTTAATGATTTAGAGCAACGGTGCCCGCTAAGCGACCATCTCGCTGGTGTCTGTCGGGCTATCGACGCAATATCATCAGAAGTTAAGCAGAGATACCTAAGATCGTTTAATGCTGTGGCCTACGATGTCCCTGACCGCATTCTACTAGAATCGTTCAAAAACACTGTCCTCTCTGCTTGCAATATGACAGGATACCCCTGCCAATGTTTAAGACTACGTAAACGAATGTTGAGCAGAGCATGTCCTGTATTGTTCCAGCTCCTTAACCCCGCTGCTGCAGAGCAGTTTTTGAGGAGCGACCAAAATACTCTGACCCACCCTATTCCATCCCACTCTTGGTCCCATCACCCCGGCGCCTCAACTGCCTGACTTTCTATTGCCCGCCGTTCGCTTCACAAGGACCGAAAGGTCACTGCCGAGAGCTCTTCCGAGTCGGACGAAAACCGCAGACTTGCACCGTAGATTTAAAAGACCTAGCGATGCGCCAGCTGTTCTCCACCAAAGTCCTTTGCTGTTGCGTCAGATTTCCCAAGACAGCTGTCTGTGGCCTCCATTTAGCATACCTCCACCGTCATATTGGTACTACCATCAACCTCCGCTTACCAGCGCCTCGACCCAAACACAAGGGCCGTGTCCCATTCCACTAGTGTCTCGTTTTCGGCTATACCCACCCAGCCAGAAAAGTCCCTCTTCCTCCCCCCGTCCGAAACCACCACCGCCACCCCTTTTTTCTTGCCCAAACCCACTCCCTTTCTGCCTCCCTCCGCAATGGTCCCCCAATACTTCGAGTCACCCCCATGCCAGTATAATGAAAAACGCTATATGCCCTCGTTCTTTGTCACCTCCACCTTCTTCTGTCGTATCTTATTCTACCCCCACAAAAATAGAACTAAGTCCATTTGCTTACCCAACCATTCCCACTACAATTAACCCTCCACGCACCGTCTCTCTATCTTTGCAATCCCACCACTCACCCCGCCTAGACGGCAACATACCCTTCTCTTTCGCGCTAACTAACTGTCGTTCAATCCTAAATAAATTCACTCACTTAAAAACTTTGCTGCGCCTTCCAACCCGGATATAATCTTAATCACTGAGTCTTGGCTTACCGAGGATACACCTAATAGTGCGACTTCTCTTGCGGGATAGCAGTCCTTTAGAGGTACTAGAAACGACAACCGTGGGGGCGGTTGCCTTATTTATGTAAGGCTGGGTCTATCAGTCTCCATTCTTACGCATCCTACACTCGGATTGATCCAAGAATCGGTATGGCTTACTATCAAGTTGTCGTCCTGGGTTATCCATACTGACTGTATCTATCGCCCTCCAGCTCATAATGAAAGTGGGTTCCCCCTCTTGGATAACGCATCCCTCCCATCAGCATCGGAAATCACTGCCGGAGACTTCAACCCCCTGACGTAACCTGGTCCACGATTACGGCTCCACCAAGCCTGACATCGTTCGTCTCCCATCTACACCATGGGGGCTGGGTACAGCAAGTAGCGTCACCCACCAGAAATAATAATATATTAGATCTCATCTTTACACACACTGATCACCACATCTTGGTTCATGTCGGAAATAAATTTCCAGGGAACGACCACAGGGTAGTTCACGGCATAATCCATGTCCATGCCCCCCCTCCCTAACCATCCTACTGACACAACTCGTCCACCCTATCTTAACTGGCAGCCATTTCCCTCCCTAATACACCAACTTGACTGGGGAAGCTTTTTCCTAGCGCATTGACGCACAAACGGATGGCAGATTGAATTTTATCGCAACATGGCCAGCTGCATCTCGAAACTGACGCATTGTAAGACGACATGAACAAAAAAAAAGACTTCACAACTTGCCTCCCTCGAAAGTCAAATAATGCTAAGTTGCAGCGGCACTTTCCTTGACACAACATGACTTGCACGTTTATCTCTTTACCCCATCTGTCCGATACTAATCTCTCGCCTAAGTGAAATCTCTCCTTCGAAAAAAAGAAGCTAGGGCACTAAGGCATCAAAAACACCCCAATAATGACTTTCAAAACTATATAAATTAAGAATCCCATGATCGCAAACCATCAGTGAACTTCACTAAGTTTGCCTAATGGTGAGTCTGCGACGAACCCAAAAGACAATAGCTGAGGCGTTTCATTCAATATTTCGCTCTTCCAAATGGCCCCAGCTGCAAGTCAGCGAACCCACCGAACTAAGAATAGGGAATAATCTACGTTATCTTCTGTGTCCTTTGATTGTTTAAGGAACTATTGAAACGACATTAACCCATTTCAAACGCAAGGTCTTATCCAAGGCCCTGATGGCATTCCCTCCATCAGCTGTTTTCTTAGTTGGTGGCCTCTGACCTACCTTTGGCTACTGCTTGCACCTCTCACACTCCTCAAGTTCACCTCTGGTGTAGTTCCGGTCCAACTGGAAGCACTCTGTCATAACCCCTATCCAATAAAGAAGGGGTCTCTGCATGATATGTCCAATTACCGTCGCCCAATCAACCACACGCCTGTTTCTCCAGGTTTTAAATGGAGAGGTGGTAAACGAATCCATCGTGGACTACCTTCTAGCCTCCAACGCTCTTGCCCCAAACAGCACGGATTTCTTCCCAATCTCGCTCTTGCTCCACTGTCAATTTGACTTCCTGAACTTCCTAACTAACCTAAAGCGGAACAGGGGTATTGGTATTCTCATCCATCTACCTCGATATGTCTAAAGCTTTGGACCGTGTCCCTCGTCTGCAACCTTTTTTAAAACATCCCCGGGGAGTGCGGACGCTGATGTCAGGTCATACAAGTGGGATCTGCCCTTAAACCCATGGAGGCAATCTTACCTCAAAAGTAGCCCCTTTGGCATCACCGATCCTCTCTTCTGGCTCTCGTCTTACTTAACCCAAAGATCACAGGTGGTCCTCATTGACGGCATACTCCATCCAGAACTGTAATTAGTGGCCGTCATATAGGCAGCTTACTTGGTCCCCTGGTATTCTTATGTACATTCAATGATGCACTAGATTCAATAATCTCACGGCGTCTATTTCTGTTTTTGCCTGATGAAAAATAGTTTAACGCTCTTCAAATCGCATGAAGTTAGTATTTGCGGTTGGAAAGAACATTTGTGGCGATTTGTTGCCCTTCCACGACTGGTGTACCTCTGGATGATGAACTTTCTGCCGATAAGAGCGACATACTCACATATAGGTGGCACACTACCCAAAGACTCAATTTGGCTACATGGATCTCCTAATTGCTGTAAACCCCACAATCGTGACTTGGTCTCAACTATTCAGCCTTTCCTATTTCTGCAGAGATGTAGTTATTCAAAGTCGGCTAAAGCTAAAGGAGAAATGTAAAAGTCTGATTTTTTTCGCACAATGAGATATCCGACAAAGCATCCTCAGCATTTATTTAAAACAACACGTTCGACCACTCTTGAGTATGGCATTTGATATACTCCAGTAAAGTCAAAGTCGGATAGGATCTCCATTGAAAGTATTCAGAGACGCTTTCCCATTAAGCAATTGATAGGTTGGTCGACGACTCAGAATTAAAAGGAACGCTGTATAGCCCTCAAACTTGAGCCACTTTGGCTCGCGACTGAAAATAAACCCTGTTTTTCTGCATAAACTGGTGAATAGGCGCTCTCCTTCTCCACCGACCCCCTAATATTCTCTCTGCCAGTCATACCCTCTCCGTCATAGGTCCCTCAAACCCATCCATACGGAAATCGCCAGATCCTCTTAAGGTCGCATTTCTTTCTTGTGTTTATGCAAACTTTGGGAACAACTCCCATCAGCATTCGGTGGCAATACAGATCCAATCTAGTTTTAAAGTTGCCTTGCATACTTACGCTAAGTGTCACCGTGGTCTTCCAATTTGACCAACACCCCTAATCTCGGAAGAGCGTGCCGTTTGAGTCAGCCATCGGATTTTAAATACATATCCTCCCCCTGCCTTCCATAACACTCAATCTGAGGGCGCAAAGAAAATCTAATTATACTAGCGTAAATAACGGACAACACCGCATTTATGACCGCTTAATCTCTCAGAAGACTCGGGCGTAACGAAGTTTGGTTTTCGGATTATAACAGTTACTACAGTAAGAATCCTCCAAAACCTAGATCTCGCCACCGCAACACTAATAACATTCAAGAGCCCGTGATAGCAGAAGGATGCTGGATTCTATGACAGCTATCAACCGCGATTAATCCTCCTTAATATCGGTCCTTCTCACCTCGGATTCCTGTAACCATAGATTTCTCTGCTCCTGATATGCTCTGCCAACACAAAGGATCCTGTCTTTATGCTGGGTATTGCCTGAAATCTAGTTTTCTCTTTCGTAGACATTTTATTCAGAGAACAACTTTCGGGTTCCCCTTTTACTCTTCTTACCTACTCAACTTCCTTCCCAGTACCTGCTAACGCTAACCGGTAGAACTCCTTTCCTTAAGTACCCAGCGCTAGTTTCGGTTTATAAAAAAAATCTGTCCACGTCACACAGACGATGTGATTCGCTTATGCCAAACACAGGCCCACATTAGTAAGTTTCAAGCAGCAACTCGTAAATGAAAAACAAGACAAGGCCGTTGACGATGACGGAGCCAATACGTACAGGTCTGCGTTTTTTCCCGGCATAAACTACCATCCTCCGTGTGCTTGCTTATCCCCACTTTCTTTCCTTGTCCGTGCGAAAACCCAAATGACTGCGACAGGTTTGTTCCA
Organism: Fasciolopsis buskii; assembly: GCA_008360955.1. NCBI lineage: Eukaryota > Metazoa > Platyhelminthes > Trematoda > Plagiorchiida > Fasciolidae > Fasciolopsis > Fasciolopsis buskii. Next base: position 398,038 of record LUCM01000577.1, on the reverse strand, counting down.
GCATCTCCGAACGTGGGGAAAACAGCCCATCCCCAGCAGTTGCGAAAAAAACGCGGAAAATTAAGGTCGGCGGAGGAATTGGAAAGTTTTCTATATGGCGCTCGACCATGTCCTCTGTTAGAAAAAGAGAAAAAGTCTCCGCTGGATCAGATTTTACCCAGCAACCAAAGCATGTTTCGGCTGCGAAGGAATGGGGCCACCTTCTGCAATGGATATGTAATGCCATCAGCTCAGACTGACCTAGCGAAATGGGAAGCACCACACCGCCTTGTTCGGCAATAAGCCGTTTGGCTTTGTTGGTCGGTCTGGGGAAGTAGCTCTCGGACTATCCCACGTTATGCTTCACCACCCACCCATCTATTTTTTTAACATCCCTGTTCCCCTAACCGCACACCTGGTACGTATGCTGACGTCTATAACACTGCCGTCGTTCTTTCTTAATTATTCTGCAGCTCACTGAAACTACTATGTGGCACATAAGTTGCTATCTTCCTGTTCCAAACACAAAATTACGATCCCGATATTTTTCAATGCTTTCTCCCTTCTCTTCTTTTCCACGCTTCTCGTATCAAAAGCCTGTCTAGCATCCAAGCCCACACTGTCCACCGCGAGCATTCCGTCATGTCTTTCTTGGCAACTGGGATTAGTAAACTTTGGCGAAAGGATCACATTGACCGGGGTTATAACTGACTCCCCGTATCGCAATGTACATCGCGCCGTAGTCAGAAGAGTCCCACAAGCAGAATAAATGGTGACATTATTCCCTAACCATTGCGCTGGCCGTCCTATTAGACCACTGTAATCTGCATCTGCGAAGATATCGGAAGATAAACGGGGAAACGCGTTTCAAATAAGGACTATCAAAGCAGCAGGAATGACTGAGCCATATGCTCTATAGGGTGCAAAGCAGCGATGTTTGTTGCATACGTCCCGTCCACGGAAACTAAACCCCCTGCGTGTTTCATGACAGTGTTTGGTCGGCCTGAATCTTCGTTTGGAACTGACTGTTATCAACTGTTCCCATTTTTGTTTACTCACCTTAACACGCACTGGAACAAATTCCAGACTGCCCCTCTCTCTCCGGCTCTTCTCCAGACTCGCAAATAGACCACCAGATGCAACGCAAACTATCGCCTAAAGATCCAACTCCATCTTGGCGCTGGTTGTCTATCCCCGTTAGGTAAGCTGCTGTCTAGTACCTGGCCGCGCAACCCTGAGACACGTCAAACCACGCTGTTGACCACCCCGGGTGCCCCATCTCAGATGGACCATCACGACTGTCCACAGTTCTATGACTAACTGTAATGCCCGGCGCAACCCCCAACCTCCAAACCCGTACGCCAGAGGAACACCATGATGCTGTCCAATATTAATGCAAGATAACACAAGTCATTTATGGCAGAGTGTATTCAAGGATTGATTGTAAATTTACACGTACCGTCTACTTACCGCAATATCATTAATTCCGCTCACGGCCGCATAAGTCCAGTGGACATTTTTCAGTTCCATTGTCTCTTGTCAAAAATGTTTCGTATACTTTTCGTCTTCGTAAAATTGTCTGATGCACTTGAAGTTTCTGCTTGTTTCATTTTAAGCATTAGTTTTGACTACTGAATGTTGTTGATTCCATTCTCTACACCTCATATGATCTCCAGTGTGGATTTCTATTCTCCATCTCACGCTGCCTACTCCATATTGACTTCATCTTTACCATATTTGCCCTCCTGATTTTTAGATGGACCCGGCCACTTGTTCAAACCCACCATTTCTCCCAGCCAAAGTTATGGCGCCGCGGTGCGACCTTTGATGCGTTCAAACATTGGGACTGGATCGCAAGTGCGCGAACCCATAGTGCGGCGCCCAGAAAGTTATGGCCTTGGATTATCTAGCTCTTGATTCGAAGCCCAAACACTCGATGATAGCCCATCTTATTGCAGGTTACGTTCATTGAGAGCACAGAAGACTGCACCTTCACGACTAATTTTGTCTTACGATTTCCAATGCGCAATCTATGTGTAATGTGATCTTGCCTTGCGCGGATGACTACTCGAATTTCGAGAAATATACCCATTATTATTATTATTGTCACCATTGACGAAATTATTGGATAACATTAAGTTCTCTTTCGCACGCCGAAGCCATTGAGGTTAGAGATTCACTATCGAACGTCGTTCCTTGTAACTCAGATTTGACAAAATGCCTTCTGGCCGCTTCGTAAGTGCACGATGAACGCTTTGGATTGCGAATCTGTCGCGTTGTATGATGCATATTAGAAAACACTACTCTTTACTGGATTGGACATGTGTTTCGAAGAGGTTTGGTTTACTCTCGTTTAGCTTAAAAGTCCTTTGTAGCAACGCAAATTATTTTATTTGCTTTCGCAACTTGGGTAAGTGCGTGATCCGAAAATATAAAGCTGAAAAATTAGCTCAAAAGCAAATCACGAACCTTGCTGCTTATGGGGATGATTTGACTACCGATTATAGGGCTCCCTGTGGATAAGATGCACAGGACGCAGCTTTTTTCGGCTGAGACCCTCGTCCATTCGTTTGCCCAAGTGTTGAGGGGTATTAGGTCTTCAGTTATTTAGGCGACAATAGGGGTTAGGGCCCCAGGCTGGAAAGTGTAAACGATTTTGATGTCATCGACAAATAGGAAGGGAACACCGTTCCGGACAACGCTGAAGACAGTTTACGTGCAAAAGAAACAACAGGGGGCCTAGTGCAATGCCCTGAACCACACCACTAGTTACTGGTACGGGGTGGGAGGTGAAACCAATTAGTTTCACTACTTGATTTCCCTGGTTGAAAGATATGACGCAAACCATGATATTACAGGGTCTGCGATCCCATAGGATTTGATCATTTTATCAGCCTACGGTGGGATATTCTGTTGAAAGCTTTTGTCATATCTAGATGAACTACTATCACCGACTTTCCGGCGTTGGCAGCCGTTGTGATCGTATCCAGGCAATCAGTCATACACGTAGCACAATATTTATTTTGGAGAAAACCATGCTGGCTGGGTTGACAATTTTGTGGTTAGTGAGGTATGTGATGAACTGCTTCTTAATCAAGCGCTCCACGGTTCTAGAGGCAATTGGGTATGACTGATCGGTCTATAGTTGGCTGGGTCTATTCATATGTCTTTCTTATGTACGGAAATTATGACTGACTTTATCCATTGGGAGGGAAAGGTGCCAAATTGGACGGAGAGGTTGAATGTTTGTCAACAATATTAAAATATCCCGTCCACCTAGTGTAAAGTTGGCTGGAGTTAACGAGCCTGGTCCAGGGTGATAGCTGACCTTTGTTTTTTCACTAACGAAGCTATCTCTTTCGGTAAGAAAGGAACCGTTGAGAATGTTTCTCAGGTCACGCATTGTAGATACGTGGTTGGGAGTTTGCTATCAGTTGTTAGGGATGAGGCAAAGAATCTGCCAAATGCCCCAGCGATTTCTTGGTGGTTGTTGAGATAAGTGTTATTGTAAATGAGGCGGTGGATAGAAGTACCTGACGACCTGGCGTCGTTTACTCTTCATTTAGCAAGTTGTGCCAGAACTGCTTGTGGGCTGGGCTGGTTTGAAGCAGGTAGTTCTCGCATTTGACTACGGGAATCTATTATCGTTTCCAGATGTTTTGACAGGCGATTTTGCAGCAGAAACAAAATGTCTCTGGTTCCAAGAAAGCCTTTCTGAAGTTTGACGATTTTGTAGCTTAATAGGTCCTAGCTGTTTTGGGCAGCGATTGAGTCTGCGCCGGCGCGATACTGTCCAGGCATTTGTGCAGGATTGAATAACGTTCTTCAGTTGACATTTGCACCGCACTTGATAGGAAGACGGAGTCCCAATTACTACTGCGCAGCAGAGTTGGCAGGCGACCCCAGTTTGCCCCAAAGTAGGACCCAGCGGTTGGAGATGAGATGGTACTATAGAAAGGTGGTATGAATCTGCGGCTGATAGGCGATGATCGCACCCAGGGAAAGTACTTCCCATGGATGTACGGACGTGCGTTAATCCAGGAAGGCCTTCGTATGAGTAGTCGGGCAGTGGCTCGAGGTCTGTCCTAAATGGAGAAACGTTAAGTTGGTTTATATAAGGCGGCAGGCTCTGGGGTAGCATAGAACTAAGTCGGGTTTGGGTAGGCGTGGTGGGTTTGGAGCCTACGGGATTTAGAGAGGTGAAACTGTTAGACTTTGTGGTAATGGGAATTTTGCCTCCGGATGTCGAGGCTATAAGAGATGACAGTGCACGCGAAGGCTGCCGGGGTGACCTATTGGAGGGGTCGGTCGGTATATTGAGGCCAATAGTGGGGAACGGATTAACTCAAAAGATCCCCGGTTGGAAGTATCCCCAGGTTGCTCCAGATGGGATCCTTTACTTAGGGTTTCTGTGGGTCAGGGGGAGATGGTCAGATCCAGATCCACCACGGCTGCTGCGGGGGTCTCGGGAAGAGATGTTTTACAACGTCTTATGGGACCCAATATTGGGGGATTGGGAGAGTTCTGGGGCTGGGGACATATGGGTGTCACGGGATTTATTTTTGACACTCGAGAAACCTCCCTTTGCAGGGGAGTTTTGTCAATAAATATTTTAATTTTACTAAATGGGATTTGCTAGGCAACATTTTGACAATTGTTGATAAGTTGTTGAGCCGTAAACTCATCTGTAAATTGGAAAAGTAAGGGGCAGTCATAGCGTTACGACTTTTCCTTAATCTAATGCAATTGCGCTTGTGATGAGCCATACCACAGGCGTTCAGAATGCATTACTGAATCATGATACTGTTTTTCAGCGGAGAACTCCATCATTCACTGGGTTACCCAAGAACCGATTGGGTCCAAGTCTTGAGTTGTAACTTATGGCGGATTCAAAGGCTTCAGGGTGAAAACTGTAGACAGTTTCCATATCCTCAGCGAAGACAAAAAGGATCCAGTTTCAAATATCAAAGAAGACCCCCTCGACGTACAGCGGAAAGAGCACAGTGCCTAGAAAGCTGCCGTGGATTGCGCCTCTGGCCACTTATCTGGGTTCAGATATGAAGCCATTCACTTGACCGACCTACTTTCTAGATTACAGATATGATGGACACCACCATAGAATTAGATCAGCGATACCCTAAGATTTATTTATATTTAGCAACATACGACTGGACTCTAGCAAAAGCCCTCGCCATGTTTGAAGTTACTATAACTGACCTTCTATTGCTCAGAACCTTATTGGTAGCGTTCAAACAGTCTTTCATGCAAATGGCGCACGATTTCTCACAAGAAAGCTATGTTGCTCAGTGGTACGAAGTTCACGTTGCAGATAATGGGCGATACGACTAAACTTAATCAGACGTTCCATAATTCTGGAGACTATAGGGGTGTGGTCGATAGGGCGGTAATGTGCAGGGTCAAGGCGTTTGCCCTTTACTTAAATAATCACAAAGGTTGTCCGCTTTGACGGGAAGGTGCGGATTTGATTGGACAAGTAAAAAATGCCTGCTGACAAAATTGAGATATCGGTCGCAAGTGGCGAGAAGGAAGCCGGAGGTAACGAATCGAGCCTTGAGTGGTAGCCAATTTCGCCTTTTGCCAATAGATTGGCAACTTTCTTTGGAGGAAGTATGATTGTTGAGCGAGACCCTGCCGACAAGCGGGGTCAACACGTGGTAGCAGGATTATTGTCATTCACCCGAACAGACTCAAAGAAATCACTGAATGCATCTGCGATCTCCTGTGGGATGTTCACGCAAATGCCGTTGTGAGTGATATATGGAACTTGAGCGAATGGGGACCTGGAATCAATAGCTCTTCGTTTATTCAGTTTTGCTAGTTTTGCTTTTGGGTTGGGCCGTTCTAGATCTTGTAGTTCGTGCTGTTTGCTCCTGTGGCCCAGAACCTTCTCTAAGGTTTTTTCTAGGCCATTTGCTTCCATAAACAACAAAAAATCACTGGTCCTATCAACGTCCCGCTGAGGTTTACCAAGTTTATGGTTTATTCGATCTCAAAAAGTTCTTTTGGATGGCATTCTCAGAGTGTGGGACGGAGTAGTGTCATCACGGAACTTGTGCAGGTTGGGGCATGACTGGCCAGCGGCCGCTTGCAATTTTCTTCTTAGAAAAAGATTCGCGATTGGAATTTTGAACTAGAATACGCAGACAATTTCAGTCAGCTCTGAAGCACGGCCTAAGTTAAGACGAGTTACCTATTTAGGAGGCAGTGAAAATGAACAGCTTACATACGAGTAAACCAGCTTCAGTGGACAGTTGAAGGTGTGTTAGGCCTATGGCATATATTAAGTCAGGAACATCGGGATTCCTTGTCTCATCGGTTACCTGTTGGATCCGACCAGCATAATGAATACTTTTGCGGAAAGGTAGCAAGTAATTTGCGGTGGCAAGCATGGGCTAGCATATGCCAGGTGCAATAAAATCTCCAGCTATCACATTGGAACCTAATGGGCAAAGGAGCAGTATTCGGCAATTTGGTTCTCATCAAACAGTCATTTTACGAACAACCAAGGGTCAGCATGGGCAGCAAACAAAAAGGCTCTCATTGCCCATCTCCACTCTGACTCAAAATGTACCTTGGACGACGTTCATCATGGTATTCTGACAACGTAGGTGGTGAAGATCGTCTGACCTACACAAGGCAGCTATTTCCGCGCGGGGTTTGGCGGCTTTTCCTGCAAGATTTGTAGCTGGGAAATGTTATGGCGTTGCCCGCAGAGTGATTGCTTAGCTTCGCCTCAGTAATCAGCATGAAACCAACATTTGGGGGGAGTGTAAAAAATGGATACTTCGACTTTTTCTTAGCATTGACCGTGCATTTATTGAAAGTAGCGAAAATGCCCCGGAAGAGTTGTTGCCACTGATTGATGTCCTGGTGGGTGCAGCTTGGATTCTTGTCGGCTGAGAGTTTTGGGGAAATCGTCATATTTAATTTTAAACCAGTTTCTTTAGAATTCGTTTGCTCCACACGTTTGTCGCCTTTAGTTCTGAGAGTGTTGTGCCATCTGAGTGAGGGAACGTTGGCTAAGGCTAGCGCGACTGGAAGCTAACGGTATATGATCCGTCGGTCTAATTGAGCAAGACCTCTGGCGGTTGGATATCTTGTGAACCGGGGTATTGCTACCCGCCTTCATTACCTTCAGCCGCCAAGACCGCGTTTGCCAACCCCGTTTGGTAACGCGGGGGGAGCAGTGTGAGACATAATAACGGGAGTCAGGGCAGGAAGGAGTTAGGTAGGGTAGTAAGAGGGGTTTGACGGTAACCGCAGTGTTGTGGATTGGGAGACCTGCTTGCGTGTAAAGAAGATACCGATATTCGACCCATATTTCATTAGTTTGTCTGGTTGTAAATGGATTTTATTCCTTCGGATGTTGGTTGGCACTAATTGGGATGGCAGTAGAGCTAGATGTAACATGATGAAGTGGTGCTTGACGGTGTCTGCAAAAGGTGGTGGGTTGATACGGGTTAGGCTAAATGGTTCCAGTTCCACTCCCAGATGGAGTACTGGACCATACGGCGAGATGGCTGATCGTCCAGGTTCTTGCACCGAGAGCTATTGGGGTCTGGCAATGCTTCGACAAAAATGAGGTGGGAAATCCTATTCAGTTCCTACGAGGAACGAAACAATTACTGAGATGCTTTCCTTTCGACCACCTCAACCATAAACAAACCGCGCCTGAAATGGTGTATGAACCAGGGACGAACAATTCTCAGCCGAACGCCTTAGCCATTACGCTACCGGGCAGTCTGAAAACTGGGCAGCTGTGGGAGGGTGTGAAGGGTAGAAACCGGTTAACTTTAGGATCGGGTCCGCCCAGATATATTGATAGACCTGAGGTTTTACGGATTGATCGGTTTATTTAGTAAAGTATTCCTGGACATTAGGCTAGCTTTTCTTAGTAGTCTAATGCGCTTTGTAACCCGTTAGACAGTTTGCATAGATAGCATCCTGTTTAAGGACAACTTTGGGATGTACTGGCTGGTTTAGGAGCTGGGAGTGAGAGAGGCACTGAGACCAGTGCTAGATTTAGCGGACAGCTAAATCAGGCTGGATGCCCCAAACTTACCCCCGAATATTTCGCAGGTTTTAACCGGAATTTAAAAGGGAATTTTTAAGGACTGCAGCAAAGATTTACATTTTGACGTGGAAGGTTCATTGTTAAGAAATTTACGTGGTGGTTGAAGGGAGCGAAGAGGGCGACTTGCTTAAGTCAACTTGGGATTTCAGAGGACGTTTGACCGTTCGGGGTGGAAAAGGGAGACCTAGTGATCTCTTTGCTGATGGGGCGGAAGTGCGCCCTTTTCGGAGACTGTGTACCTCTCTCTGCAGCGGTGTTCTGTCATCAGCAGCCCTAATAGTTTTGTATAGATTAATAACAGCAATGACATCTTTCTCTCGGAGAAATCCCTGGGCGAGGTTTTCGTCCCGGAAATGCAATGGGAGCGGACAGGATTTGAGCGGGATCTTTCTTTGTATTCTCAGAAAATTACTAGGATGATGATCCAAGTTGCATGGTATCATTATGGTATGCTTTGCTCTAGAGACTGACAATCTAAAATATTAATAATACTAATAATAATAATAATAATGGGTATATTTCTCGAAATTCGAGAGTCATGCGCAAGGCAAGATCACATTTACACATAGATGGCGCATTGGAAATCGTAAGACAAAATTTAGTCGTGAAGGTGCAGTTTCTGTGCTCTAATGAACGTAACCTGCAATAAGATGGGCTAATCACGAGTTTTTGGGCTTCGAATCAGAGCTAGATAATCCAAGGCCATAACTTTCTGGGGCCGACTATGGGTCGCGCACTGCGAGTCAGTCCATGTTTGAACGCATCAAAGGTGCGCACCGCCGGCGCATACTTTGGCTGGGGAGAAATGGTGGGTGTTGTCAAGTGGCCGGGTCCATCAAAAATCAGGAGGGCAATATGGTAAAGATGAAGATCAATATGGATGTAGAAGCGGGATGGAGAATAGAAATCACACTGGATATCATATGAGGTGGATAGAGAATGGTAATCAACAACATACTACGGCTTTGTTGGTGTTGTGAATGCTCCTAATTGATTTGTCGGGCCCCGACAAGATCGGTCAAGGAGGAATTCAAAGATGCCTCGATAGAATGGAAGAGTGGCGCCAGTTTGATGATGGCTGCCTCCGCTTGGTAACGGCGCTGGTCAGTCGTTCCCTCGGGTCTCCAAATCGCTTACCTATTTTGCTACATACATTCACCAGCCTCTCCCAGCAGCTAATTGTTTTTGATTTTGACAGGGATCTTGGCTCGCCAGTTCCTCTGGCAGTAAGTTCCACGGGGTTTACCTTCGGCATGGTAATCAAAACTATTTAAGTCGGCGAAACCGAGATAAGTTGCAAAAACAGCATAAAATCAAAAAGCAGAAAAATTTATGGAATTTTTCTTATCAGGACACAGGTTGTGTACCAAAAGATAAAAACTCAAAGTGGACAAAACCTGAAAAACGAACCCAGCAAAACTTCAAACCGCTCCCTGAATCACTCATGAGGTAAGCATCTGAGAATACAGAATGCGACGGCTTTTTTGCCTCCAGTTAAACGCTTCTGGCCGTCAATGTCGACAGTGTCCATAAATAGACAGGCAGCAGCAAGTTTCCTGAAATTGAGTAAACTTGGGTTTTCTTGTTGTGAATAAGTATAAACCGAAGGGAAACGCTTAATGGATGCTCGGAATTTGACTCTTAAACCAGTGCTGATGCCGATACTAACTGAGTCATTCAGGCGGTAGAATAGAGAAAACTTGAGCCATTGATGGAATGGAATAATTGCGTTGTATATATCAACAGGTTGATTTAGCGCCGTTAGGACAACAAACAAGATTGTGAACAACATCAAACAAGCAAACAATGGTCGAAGGCATCCGGAAGCAGTGCTCCAGTAGAGTACAGCACGAGCTAAAAGACACAGATCTCGCGTGCAGTGGAGCAAATAACCGGAAAAATATCACATGGCTGACATCAAATGTCAAAGAGGTTCTCGCAGTAAATGTACGAAAATGATCCATTTTCTCCGACAGATGGACAGTAATCCAGAAAATCCCGGCTGGGTTGTTAAAGATGCCTCCTATTTGCGGGTTGAGTGGAAAGTGGGAAGCCATGCAGTGGGAACTCAATCTGTCATGTGGAAATGCACAATTGGCATGTGGGCCTACGTAGACGTTCCGTGGGACGCTGAAGGGTGGAATCGTTGGCATGTGGGAGCTGTGAAATAGTCGAGCGTGAAACAGATTCGTTGGCGTGGTTCAGAGGAGCGCCATCCATCTGAAGCCACAGCGTTAGGGTCCAGAAGTCGCACAACGGCAAACGTCCAAAACCTCCGATAGATAAACCGAAGCAAAACGTCGGATACAATCAGGTAGAGCCATATACTGATCGATGGAGCCATTTTTCCCGAATTTCGTGGGACTAGCGAACAAAAAATAGGTCGAAGCCACAGAAATAGAAATAGATGACAGCTACTGTAGCAAGTGTGCCGTGCGTAGCGTACCTACACTAATAAAAGGAGACGTATATAACCGAAGGATCGCATTCACGTCGGTTTGGCTAGGTCTCTAGACAAACTACTTTTGAACAATTTTGAGACGGACGTCCCGTTCTGGGGCAGTTTTGCAGTCAAGCATTGCTGACTTCAAGAATAGGCAGCGAACTCTTTCAGAGACGCAGCAGAATTCATCTTTTGCTGGCTTGAACATGAAACAGTGACCTTAGTGGAGGCCTAGGCAATGCTCTCTGGCTGCTCTCCTGAGCTTGGAAGATTGAAGTCGTTCAGAGTCGTGGCAAGCTAAGATAATTGCAATCTTTGCTGTGATCCAGACGTGTTGTTAGAAAGCAGTGCATGGTAAACATGGAATAAACTTTTGGGATTTACGCTACAATCAACGTAGGCCACTTTGACATTACCGATGCTAATTGTATCCATGCAACAGAGTCGGGCAATCCTGGTCTTGGGGCGCCAAAACTCACTCAGAGTTGGTCTTTATAAGATTATTTAATGGTTTACGCAACTAATCAATAAGGAGGAATACAGGCAAACAGTTGGCGATTTGGTTCGTAACGGATGCCTTTCGTTGCAATAGATGAGTTTACGCCGATGGAAGGTTCCATATATTCGTAGACGGGTTTGCAGCGCATGTCTGCACAGCAAGAAAAGCAAAAGTCAGCGGCGTGAAGAATTCCCCTGATAGATTTAGTGTCGTGCTGGGCAGATGTTCTGAGGCGGAATGTTGGATATTCGCCAACAAGCAAGCTCCAGTTGCTAGTAAGACTACGGGAACTTTTCGAACGAATCGGAATTCAAGCGACATATAAAAGCAGCTATGAGTTTGCGGTGAAAACGTTTGACCAAACTGTTCCACGCCTGAAGAAAATAGGGAAACACGAATATCCCTTCTAGACAGCAAATCAATTAAACTCTGCGTCTGCGATACGCATTATAGCTGAGTATAAAAACCGTGTTTCTCTTAACATGCCAGTTTTGCTATTTCTCCCCACTTTGTACCCAAATGTTTGCTTGCTTGTTCGATGAGACGTGCAATACCCCTGTAACATTTGATAAAGCGACCAAGCATGCCTCCTGAAGTATTCGAGAAATATACCGATATATATACATATATACACAGAATATTGTAACATAGTGGGTGAGGCTCAAACTGCCCTCACTGAGTCCTAACAGCAAAGGGTCCATCATGCAGGGCCATCGAATCTTCCATAAGATGTCCGACCACTGATTCCTTCATAGCATTAGACAGGGCAATTGTTTGGGACCATCTAGTGTATTTGTCATTGCTCATTTAGCAGATGGATTTTCCCGCGTGATGGCATCAACAACCAGAAAAGATTAAGATCAACGTGATCAAAGCAGGCTTCAGATGAAGCAAACATGCTGGTAGATGAAGCTACTTGCCTGTGCACGCTAGATCGTTGACCCTAAATATTGTTTAATTTGCATGCAGGCAACCTTTTGGTGGGCGGCCAGTTGTATCGTGCAGCGACCATTAATGGACTAGCCGCGATACCTGGAAGAGAAACTCCACGTAATACACAGAACCGAGAGGCCCATAAGCAGAGGGAACCACCGGTCGCGTAAGCTGGGAGTATGTTGCAGACTATCCTACCGGTATTCGTAGGTGTACCTGACGAAATGGGACGGGTGATAACTGAGCTGCCCTATGGAAGTCTTATGCTGCACCTGAGCTACTGCTATGGTATAATGTTCAGAATGAGGTAATGAACGGCGTGGGTTATGGGCGTGATTAGCAAAATTTTACACTGTTCAACTCGCCTTTGATGAAAGGAAGATCCGTCATGAACAGGAGTATATAGTCTAACTGCCTGAATTCTCACCGACACTAACGGTCAGAAGCAGCATGCAGCGCGACGTTGGTGGTTTATGGTCGGTGTGTAGGATAAGATGACGTGGGCAGCGCGGCGACAATATCTTTTAGCATCATATGCTACCAGCGGGTCCCTCACAAAGCACAATGAATCTAGCCCCTGGAACTGCGTCTTTGAGAAAAAGTCATGGTGGATTCCAGGTGCCGGGAACCAACTGTTCCATGGTCACTCCGATGCCATAATCCGAGACACCTAGCGTTCGGTTAAGCGCGGCAGGTGAATTTTGGAACATCAGGAGCCTGGAACTTTTGATGGCCGTTTTACCTACAAAAATGCTGCTGGTGGATTCCTTGGGATCAATTCGGTTACCAGGGTCAGGCAATTAGCGGCACAGATGTTTACTAGCCCCAAAACGCCTCAAGGTACCTGACTGACGGCTATACAGTATAATTGAGAATGGCGTGCACTTTGCCTTCGTTAAGTTTATTGGCCTCTCGAGTGGTCTATTGAGAAAGTAGAGTCAGTTCTTTATGGTTGAGCTCATACTTATCAGGATTGACTACTATTTGACTACCAGAAATAAGTTAGAATGGTGGAGTCAAATGCCGGGTATGTTCATCTACTTTCCATATTGTGATTGGCGAGCCATCGGCACAGACGCAAAGCAGACCCATGTCTTGTGAGATGCCACCGATAGGTTTTCGGAGAGTTTTAGTAGCATTATGCAACCCAGAAGGCATATGCATGTAATCCAACGGTCGGGAAGTTGTAGTGACAGCAGCCTTCTCGATCCCTGTAGTGGCGAACTGTACCTCGTGGTATACTCCACTAAATCGATTTTAGAAAACGTGTTCCATCAAGGGAAGCCATGATATGTCGTACGTGGGATTTCGGGTGAATATGGAAGTGAGGAACCGCATTGGTCATGCAATACAAGCCACGTGGTCACAACATGATGCTGTTCCTATTTGAAACCGTATGTGGCAGCCAGGCCTAAAAACTGTGGGAAGGATAAACGATAAAATTAGCAGGCACAATGCCAAGCCTACTTTCAGCACGTGGCAGTTTTTCTATCCCAGTCAGCGAGGTCCAGAAGTGACTGGTGGTCCGATAAAAACGAAATGGTGCGCCACACGATCATTCAAGGGATCTATCCTTTCAGATAGTTTAATTATCAGACGAATTCGACAAACGATTGAAAATTATTTCAAATATCGTTAAACACATCGATGATCTCGCGTGCATCTGTGCGCGCTTTGAAACCCGTATGTTTATTTTTAACAAGGGAACAATCACTAGCAGCCACCTAGATCCAACGAGTAATTCTTAGTACGGCGTAAAATCGATTCCCACTAACCCCCAGTAAACGTCAGAAAGTATGAACTTCTACATATATCGTCGTTGTGATCCCATGTTAACCTCCAGCTGGCTTATATAAGAATAGGCATTCCATTTGCAACCCAGTGGTGTGACGTCCCTAGCCAGGTGTGGCCAATGAACAAGGCAGGCATTCGGAACCCAGTATCGATCAGGAACCGTCCATTCGTACGGTGGACGTTTGTGTAAGATAAACGTTTAACCTAAGGCCGTTCGCCGGGGGGTACGAATGGATTTGCTAGCCGACTGTGGCTCTTCCCCTCGTGAAATAACCCTGCTGACTACATTGCTGTGCTTCGGGCCCGAATGGTGGATGACAACGGTAAAGGCCAACCGGTTTCGCCCGCATGTCGCAAGGAGCCCATGAGTCCGATGAACGGAGAACGTAGGCAAGTGTGGAAGTCCAGCTGGATCAAAGTTTTTCAAAGACCCTGGTAGACGGTTCGACTCGGATGAAAGGCACCGACGGACGGGTCGGGAAGCACGGAATCCCTCTGGAGACTCACCTATACTTGCATTCAAGGGATTGAACAATGCCTCGGATATGAAGAAGTCTACTTTACTGGTGACACATGCAAAAACCCTATCAAAAAGCAAACCTGCCATATCCATAGATGAATTCTGAATGGGAGCCGTCTTCGTGAGCTGAAGGTGGACTGACTGTGATTCCATTCGCAGTTCACAAACCATCGCAGAGATCTATTCAGCAATTCACCAGGAGACCAGTGGTGTCCAAATAGCGGCTAGGTTTGTTTTCACCAGCGGGATGTGGAAGCAGCAGCCACTGAAGGTCCTGTTCCCTTAAGGGGAGGCCGCGCAGCATTAAAGCCTATTTACGCCGATCGTACGACTGTTCCTTGCGTGTGTTAATCATCAGGCCCGTTACCGATGCGACGACGTCGGCAGGAAGGGATTCCAAGACGTAAATAAATAGAGTGACGTAATTTTCAACCTCAATCTCTTTAGAATGTAAATTTAAAGTTGCCACCGGCATCTGTATTTTTTTGATTTGCGAGAAGCGTGAGCAATTAGACCATTCTAAGCAAGAAATTCGGCGTAACCTGATACCTCATTCTGCGCAACATTCATCATGTCTCGTTATTTGGTTTGCACACACCATAACTCTCAGCTGGAATACCTCCAGACTGCTATCTCTCCCTTTTTCCACTCCGGTTATGTGCGTTTGCACTCGTGTCTTGCCAGAAGGCTACCGATTAGTTTCTGGCCCCATCCTCGCACGTCTCGACACCGTGAAAACAAGCTGACCCAAGGCTTAGATTAACTATCCCAGAACGGATAAATACGATCTGCTCCACTGTGAAGTGGACATTGCTTCTAGCCCTCATGATTCACCAAGGTTGCAAGTCTGCCAAAGTATCGAGGCCACATAACATGATCCACAAATCCTGTGATTCTTTGAGCGGACAAGTCCTACCGATTGCACAGATTTACTGCTGAAACTGCACGCCCGTGTCCAACATTCCCACCACGTTGACATCCAATTGCCACGAAGGCACTCACACTTAGATCCCTGTTCCAGATGCCGCTACCAGCGTCTACTGCAAAAATCACTCCAATGATCGCCTCGACAATCGCGGCTATCAGCATGCCAGTAATCCATATCAGCTAAGCTCACAAACGCAAACAAAGGAGCAAAGAAACCCGTTTTGTTCCACACTGTCTTAACAGCGTTAAATATATATTATTGAGGCATATCACATCAATCCTCGCTCTTCTCAATGCCGACACTTCCATTATTCATGTCTTTGAACAATGATCAGCCAGTGTTCTTCGTCCTTCCGCATTTTCAAAAACCTTTTGACTATTTTCTTGGCTCCAAGATCAATGGTATCCATAGGCCATTATTATTCTTGCCACCAGCTGTTTTGGTCTGTTTTGACAAGTTTTGCCTTGCACTCAAGGTCTTTGGAGACTTTCTTTATGACATTTTCAACATTCTTGTCCATTTTCTAGACCCTTTAGATCCGAATACTGCAGACGCCTCCACGCCCGCCACCAAGGACCAGTTGAACTCCGCACTTGCGATACGCATCTTTGGTGCATATAAACACTTTGTTCATCGTGATATGCCAATTTTCCTATTTCTTCTCATTTCGCACCCAAATGTTTATCTGCTTGTTCAATGTAACTGTAACATTTGACCATGCAAACAAGCATGCCTCTCGAACTTTCGAGAAATATACGAACATTATTATTAGTAAGTCAAGATAAAATTTGCGCAGGAATGATGCGGAGGAAATGCGAATAGCACAAAAAGGACAAAGGGATAAGTGTTTCTCTGTTATTTCGGAAGTACATCGGAAATTAGAATCAGATTCTGCAAAGCAGTGCGAAAAACGCAATTATGCCAGTCAGAATTCAAGACCGAAAACTAGTTTCACGAGAATATTCAGTTCCTCGGAACTGTTTGTGTACACCGGACAGCGAGTGCACCAAATGTGCGCATCGCCAGCGCAATTCATGACTTGAGCTCAATAGCGAATGTCAAAATATGGCCAGAGTCTTTGGACCACGAAAACGAGACGCAGAGGGCTGGAAATTTAAGCTGATTAGACGAGGGGCAGTAAGAATACGGTAACTGAATGGAAGTTAATAAAAACTAACGCCATGCAAAGTGGATAAGGTAATCATAATTAACAACGACAAAGCGTGGATAAAATGCTGATAAAGGTGAGGAGTAATATGAAGATCAGCTCAAATTATTTCCAGGATGTTTTATGAAGCCTTCAATGCAGAGAATATGGAAATACCGAAATCGCTGTTTGCGTTTATATGCGGCTGTCGGTAAACTCGACTGAGAGGCTCGTTGGAGAAGAGAAAGGTTGAATGAAAGTTTCTTAAATTCACTAGTCAAGGGTGTCCTCTATGCCGTTAATTTTGTTGTCGCAGCTTCCACGTTAGCCAACAGTACGTGAGAGGAATATGGAGAGCTGCGCAAACCGTTCCAGTGGCAGTAATAACCGTGTTTTGCCATCTGAGTAAGGGTATGCAAGTGATCGGCGACTTAGTTTTGGGTAAACGGATCAGTACTCCTAGGCCATACCCGGCTAGCCGCGTCCTAGCGGGAGGGAGAAGCTGGTACAAAAATAGTACAATGCATGTTTTACGACGTGTTTTGCCCTCCAGGTAGAGCTGCTTGCTATAAAAGTCGAGTAAATCAAAATTGTTCAGCAGAAGAATTAACAAACCACCAGACATGTACAGGCTCATTAGATCCGTTGAGTTTCATTTCATCAATGTGGAAGACGTTCGAAGTGCGACAGCAAGCGTATCTTCAGCATCAATCCTAAACCAGGAATGACTAAGCCCCTCAATCAACAGATTAGAGGAAACCTAAGCCGAATCATAGACCAGCCAACTCCGAGGAGATTGAAACCTCCGGTAGTAATCTTGGACGTTCCTGGGAGGGGGAAAGATAGTTAAATAAGTCCACTAAGAGTGGAGGCCTTATTTAAGTTCGGGATAAGGTGCAATGAATACAAGCCATATAGGCAGCAAGAAAAGATGCATTATTAGTGGGACATAGAGAGTCTTGGATTGATTTAAGCATATGATACGCAAGAACGCAGGTTGACAGCTCTGCCCTACACAGACGGGCAGATGCCCACATTGAGGAGGTCACACCAATCTTCATTTCCTCGTTAAGCAGGACTTCGTGATGCGGACAATATCCGGGTTCGTGGAAGCAACGAAGCATTTCAGGCGACTCATATTGCTTGGGATGGAATGACAATTAATCAGCAAAAATTGGGGGTCACAATGATGCTGAAATGGAGCGAGTCTTTGAATTGTAAAGAGCGAGGTGGTGCAGGGTGAATTAAGAGTGATGGAAGTAGGTAGGTAAACGGGTGGTAATAGGTCTGTTTTAGTGGATAGTGAACGATATGCAGCAGAAGGTGGGAGTGAGGCGAGAGGTGGGCAGACAACATTCTCCACTGTATCGGTATGGGAGTAACCGAAAGTTCTGAGAAAACCGTTGTGGCGGGAGGCGGAAGAGAAATGAGCTAGAGTGAAAACAGTGAGGTGGTGGTGGTTAAGAGAAGAGGGACGAAGGGGGATATTTTTGGCTGTTTGCAGGAACAAAAAGAAGACTGGTTGGGCGGGTTGGGGTCCTTGTGTTTGATTCGGGGCCCTGGTAAGCTGAGTATGGCGATGAATGTATGCTGAGCGGAGGCCATAGACAAGTGTCTCGGCCAATATGAAGCAAATCAAAGGCCTTCTGCAGAAAAGAGTTGTGACATTAGGAGGCTTCTGAAGTCGAAGATGCGTGTCTGTCAATGTCGTCAACCATGGAGATTTTATCGGCAATTATCTTCCGATCATCTTGAAACGCAAGGCAGGCAGTGGAAATTCAGTGAATTTGAGGCTAAGAAGTTGACTCAACACGGTGAGCGGAGTAACCAAGGCATCAAATACAGGGGATCTGCGTTATTTGGTCACGAGGTTGATTGCCCCGGCATTGTTCCACCGGAGAGTGATGTGTTGCTCGGTGATGGTATATAGTTAGGTTCACCATCGGAAACCGGTGTTTTAGGGGTCTGAATCGGACTGGGTGAGTTTTGATTGGTGCCAGACATTTCAGCTTTGGGAGAAGAGGAGGGGCCTTTGTGGCCCACTAAGAGTGCTGTAGGCAAACGGGTTACATAAGAATGTCTTCTGGTAGGTTGCAGCTAAAGAAATGGTGGTGAGCCATCTAAGTTGACTCTCGCCTTTGGCAGGGGTTAGGACATGTGAACCGGTCTGAATACTGGAGTGCCAGCCGTGCCAGGCGGCTTGGGTGAATTCTTTCAATGGACTCATTTTCGAATTCTCGCTTGGAAGCAGTCTGAGTGGTTCTCCTGTGAAACGATTTTGTTCGGTTTACTTTGATGAACTCAAAGAAAGTAGATGGGGCTACTGTCGTTTCGCTCTTCAAAACTGTCTTGCCGCAGCGGAACTGAGGGACTAAATCGGCACCGGATAGAATCCGCCCAACATGAGTTCAAGCACTTTAAAATCGACTGCGGAGGTGTTTGGTCATACCGCTTGCCAGGAGGACAGCGTTTGTAAACGTGTCTAATGAAATTCGTTCAAAAACATTAAAAGTCGGAGCATATTGTGTCCGTGTGTTTCGTTGTTTAATTTCTGGGTAACTTAGGTTAGCTGCCCAGCAAGCACTAGAGAGAGCTTTACGTATTTGGTTAAAGGGCATTTCGGTTAGTCAAGTGAGAGGAAGCTGCTTCGTAATCTCTGGTTCCTTCAATAAAATTTTGTTGCTTGGCTTGACTCGTTCTCTCTAACTTTCTAAATTTGCTTTTGGTCCCCACGACCACATCTGTGACGTTGGCAGCGCACGTTGAGGGACGGCAGATGGGTTGTGAGAGTGTGGGCGTGGTGTTTCTAGCGGCTATGATCATGGTATGCTTAGGCCCAGAGACAGGCATTTTGACAAAGTGGTTGGATGTGAATAGCTGTGTGATAATGGAAGCTAGCAGGACAACAAAGTAATTGCGCCCAGTAACACCACAAGGATTTACACTATGTTCATCGAATTTGAAACTGAGCGCAAATATTCTTTGTTTATTCTGGGTGAACTTCTATCTCATATCACCAAGCCAAACTTCATATAGCCACTGCCACTGCTGTTTGCTGATGTATGAATTTGTGCCGGAGCTTATCTGAGTATGTTTGTTTGTCCATCAAGCGGTAGCCGATGATGTAGCACTTACTGAAATAGCAATCTCTGAAGGGGTTGAATGGGCGGCGTAAAAGTACACAAAACGAGGTTATTAGCATCAACCAAAGCCCACCGGGAGTATCAACCTGCATCAGCAATTTCAAATCCAAACCATTGCGTAAATTTGCAAGATGGGCGCTGCAGTGAAAAGGGCCGTAAAGTGAGAGCCTTCAACAAGAATGGAACTGATGTACATAATCACTGGGCAGGTACTGGATGAAGTTTCAACAAATAACCCAAAATAAAACGCCATTTAAATGCTACGATGAAGCGCACCTCCAAGGGCACTGCTGCAATCGGGTCAAATGCCCACGACCGCCCCTTGTAATACAAACCAAACTCTCTTTGCCGTTTGGCCAACTTAACTGTCGTGACAAAACACTCCGGAGGTCGCACGAAAATCAGCAATTGTTGGCCAACAGATGTTCCATTTAATAGAGTGAAAAATGAGGTGGCCCGATTTGACTTCAATTTTTGGTCTGCCTTACTTAGAACGTCTGCAAGCGTGGGCTGAAATGGAGGTTATTCTGTGTGGCAGATGGCGTCTACGCTCCCGTAAGGAATTTAACTGTCGGACTTTTGAAGACGGAGGACGCGCCTACTGGGATTGCCCAACTTGGCTCCTCCGCTTGTTGTTAACTTCGTAATATGGCCTGCATGAATCCCTTGAAAAACCCTTGAGAGCCGGTATCATACATGCGTATACAGCTGCGAATTCCCGAAAGTTTGGTAGCATAGGCAGGAAGTTCAAAAATGGTTTTGGTATTACAGGTGTAACATAAGGCTTTATTAGGTCTTTCTGCCTTCAAAATAACTGAGTTCGTTGAGACATGTGGACAGTAAAGGCCCCTCATCAATGGTAACTAACCTATATTTTCGGCTAGAAGAGACCATGCTTTCCTGTTCATTAAAACTTAAAGTGCATCTCTATTGCTCGCTGATGTACATTGCTTAGTATGTGTGCGTAACAAAGGAAGAGGAAAAACGAGTGATTTCAATAATTATTACTGCGCTTGCGGTCGAGAGACTGGCTAAGGCGGCCACGTGTAGTCAGTTTCTGCTCGTTCTTCCGTAAGCTGGCTCTCAAATGTCTCACACTTCGGAGGTAGCTACAGCTGTCACTGTAATCAAACTGAGGTTATACTTTATCATTTCACTGTTGTTTAGAGCTATTCAAAATCACTATGGCTGATGTTTTGTGGCATTCTAAGCGTAAAACAGGGCAAAGCCAACATTGGCGATACCCGCTGTTTACTAGTCCAGGAACCGGGGACTGTGGGACCTTAAGCCAGGGCTGATGCCTCCAACGCCCACTTCGAGGGCTACCTTATACCTGCCGATCGCCTGTTTTGACCAGAAGAGAGCCAACAAATTAAAATAATTCTCTTGTTTCGCACTACTCGGACGTCATCTAGAAGGGAACCGTGACCTGCATGCGTGACCTAGTCTCACAACTAGAAGGTTTTGAGGCCCCTTTTATAGTTCACTTCAATCTCTGCAGCTCCAAGGCTTCAGGCAACGTTGTTGGGGGAAAGTGTTTTTCTAAGGCTTGCATATATTTCAGCGTTTTACGTACGTGAAACAGAACGAAAAAGGCGGAACCACCTAGTTAGCATATATGGAAAAATGACACCGCAGTTACGACCCAACCTGAAGTAGCCTCAGTAATATGGAAATATATTTTTACTACAAAATTCTTTTATCATATTTTTGCCCTTTTTTGGTCGCCCAACATCACACTAACATAGAATTTGGCCGCCAGTTGCAGAACAACCGATGAAAATAAAACTATTTCATTTGGTGGGCCTGCTTGAATTCTGTCTTTGAATTTGAAGCCGCCTTCAACTGTGCTTTGACTTAGGTGCTTCCTTTGCTACTTGGATCAGAGCTTGCCTTCAAGAAGGAAGGCCGTCATAAGCTGGGTGGCCATAGAAACATCCGCTTAATGAACATCCACAGTATGGATTTTATGCGCTCTTTGAAATGGGCGATGTTAGCTCATCTTTGCAGTAACGCTTATATTTCTACTACTCACCAAATCCTACTTCAAAAACACTATGCACCATGAAAGGTCCGACTGGAGGAACCGCCGATCGACCGATCTCACGGGCCATTTCCATTGATTAACTGAAATCTTTGAAAATATTCCTACTCGTTTTACGCAACTGGGAATGCTGCGGAATATTAGGCAAGACTCTGACAACTGTCATAAGCTCTCCACCAGTTATAACAAAACGCATATTTCTCCTCCTACAAGGGCGTGCTGGAGGAAATTTGGTTAAATCAGGGGTAGTAAGGGGAGTTCATAGAGGTACGTATTTACAATGGCGCCGGATGAAAAGAGGTTAAGCGGGCACGATCATCTTGAATCAGCCGACTGTTGAAGGCGGAAATGGGCAGTAGACCGGGCTAATGCAAAAACACGAGCGCTTGTCTTGAACCGCGCTACATGTCAGTGAAAAGCTGGGTTAAATGCGTCGGGCAGAAATAGGCTGTCGCAAAAAGACAAAACTAGCCCACAATGGCAAGAAGCACAAATCGGCCGAACTGTTTACTTACACATGTGAAAGCATAACAGACAAATCGGCTTAAAATGGGACTGTATGCCGAAACCAAAAAAAATTAATGTAAAATGACGAAAATTCGGATGTTCGGAATTATTAATGGAACTTAGTAAGCGGCAGCATGGTAGGATTAACGTGGGGAATGAGTGAACCCAAAATCTAACCTGATGATAGAGGCAACGCTAAAATTAAGCGTATTTATATGGTGCGGGGTTCATGACACATGTAGGTAGAAGGAAACGGATGGAGTTTGAAAAAGGTATGACCTGAACAGAAGAGACTGGCATTTTAACAAACGTTTATAATATGTGTAACATCGGGGATGAATATTCCCATGGGAGAAATGAAAACTGGTTAACTGAAAGCGGGGTTTCAAACACACTGACGGGTTGGCTACTGGATCTGGGCTGGCACGTTGTTGAGCATACAAACCGAATGGCCTCAATATTTACTCCCTGAGACAGCTAGCTAGTCAGTAAAACTATGCATAGGCCTTGCTACAAGCTGGGCGACCAGGAAAAAGTACCAGTAGGGGAGCTGATTTGGGGACAGGAATGTAGCACTGAAAGTCCCATGGAAGCCAAGTTTAGCATGAGGGTAATGTGAAGTGTTTTGTATGCGGACGACGGGGTAGGGTGGACGATTTAGCTATATTCCAAATGCAAACATACTGGCGTAATGAACGATCTGGAAGAAACATCACAGGGGAGGGTCCCGCGGGCTAAAGTAAGCCCAAACAATGGTGCCGCAAGACAGCCTTAGAAAGCAAAAACGAAAAAGCCGGTCAGATTAGTGTTCCTGTGCAAAAGTCAAAAAAGGCGGGAAAAACAAATAAAAGTTTGAACAGATTCAAACTGAATTAAGAAGCGAGAGTCATGACCACAGCAAAAAGACGGCCGCGATTTGAACAGAATTCGACAAAACGGTGTGCCAGTGTTAGAACTACCTTTGGGATGGTTCGAACTCCTTTACTTACACAGTAGCAGCGGGAGTTAATCTTAGGTATTGCCCAGGTTAAATCACCATTTGTGGTCCATTTCCGATTTTGGACGCATTGATTCTGAGCGCTAACGCTGGGTAGAATTAGAGAGAGCGGTTGAAGCTTAGGTCGTAGACAACCTTATGGATGTGGTTGGCCCAAAACGTAAGATTCATATCTGGGTTCTGAAGGCAGTTGTGTAAAATACAAGGGTTAATTGGGAGAGAGTAACACAAGGAGTTATGGAAGGGGTGGGGAATTAACAAGAAAGGGATGTAAAAATGAATTTACCGATCGGAGATTAACACAAGGAGGAATAGCGGAAAAAGTTATTGGCAACTTCAAGCCAAGCTAATAGGGTAAGGTTGGATGGAACTTTTGCTGGTACAGGTTACGGAAAACAGATCGGATTGGGAACTAAACCAGATGTACCGTCGACTGGTTTAGACTAAGCCACATTGATAGAATAGTGGCATCTTTCACTTCTCTCCTTGTGAAAGGAAAATTGCGATAGGTGTTCAGAAGCGTTGGCATGCGATTACGTGCTGCATTTTATAAAGAGACCTGAACACGCCCGCTCAACGAGCATATGGGAGAGAAGGGAGTTTGGTTAAGAACTAAGATGGGCCTGGTCTTAGATACATATGAAGAGCCCAGTGTGCTGATGCCTCACTAAGACTACGGCGTAATTAACGTGACACTCTGGGCAAAAACGGGGATTGAGGATTGCCCTCTTTCGCAGGACCAGGTCTTTGCCGACGGGATAAAACCTTGTGCTGAAGGTGCTCCATTTCTTTGAAAGCCCGCTTCCAGCTGTTCTATTTTTGTTTGCATCTTTAAAACAGAAGAATAATTAAGCCCACAGTGGTATTTTTTACAGCACCGCATTCGGTCACAAGTTCGAGCGTACGAGCAACTTTTCGCAGTTGCTGAGAGTGGTCTGTCTTCTCCACGTTTGAAACCCATGGCGTCGCATTTGTCGTAGTCAAAAGTTACACTGCACATTGCCATGGAAAGAAACTCAGGCATAATTATTCGCAAGGAGTAGTGAACGAGGCGTAGCGAAGCACTTTCCAAGGACATCAAAAAAGACATTACAAAACCGAATCACGTATAGTGGATATCTACAGAGCATTTTAGGTCCGTCATATGAGTGAAACGAGGGTAGGATGGGAAAGGCCACTTGTTGCCGTGCCAAGATCGGTAGGCCGAATAAGAAAAGAAAAGGGCAAAATAAATTCTTTGAGTGAGTACCCGGGAAAGGATTTAGACAGACGGCGAGTGCTTGGTTACTAGAAATACTAGGGAGGAGACAGTGACACTGCTTCTTTGAAAGAAGGTAATGCGACTTGATAAGAACGGTAACAGAAAAAATAAACGGAAGAGTGGCAACTTACTTGGGTCGGCCGTCTCTGAGCAAAGACCCAAAGCCATTCTGTCATCGTGTTTGTTGATAAACGATCACGATTTTATCATGTGAAATGTGGCTAGAGAAAGGCGGTACGTTGGATACAGAAGTTGACGAATGACTCAGAAGCAAGCACTTCCGTTTTGGTCTTTTGGAGGACCTGGGTGAGGATCACGTGAGCATTTATGGTAGCTATAGAGGTGGGTTGGATCTGCGTCCAGTGGATCGTATAAAAATCAACGAAGATGAAGCAAATCAAGGAATAATTTATTTTCATATTTGTAATTTTCTTTTTTCATGAAATTGCAGAAAAGTGGTATAATGACCGAACTGCCATTACCAGTAGTTCTGAAGACCGAAAGCATGATGCTTCGATTGCGTGGAAGTTAGTACCTGGGAATGATCTATTATATAAAGCTTTCAGGTTATAAAGAATGGCGTATTCGAAGCCGCGGAGTCAACAGGGGGACAGGAAAACATAAAAATAGTGAGGCATACGGGTCTAAGGTGTTGGAAATACGAAAATGAGATGGGGAATTATTAATCCGCCCAAAATTACTCCGAAATTTTAGGAAGACCACGGTACGTTTCTTACAACGATCAGCCCCTTTTGCCGGTGGCTATTAGGTAAAATCCCCAACAAGAAAGAGGGGGAATTCCAAGAAGCCAGTGTTATGACTGATTTAATGTAGCTAAGTGACAAAATTTGAAGCTAAATTCCACGTACCCACGGTGATGAGCGCAGTAGGGGCATGTTCAGGAGCTGGAATTCTGGTGCAAGTTCGTCGGTCCTATCGAGTCAAATTTCAGCTTGCGCCAGGATGGGTGAGAACCGGTCATCTATTAGCTCCACAAGCTGAGGTTTGAGTTAGGATAAATACGGACATAGCCCTTGCGAACTGGAAAGTGTTACATGGTCTAAATGAAGCAAATGTGAAGAATTTTTTCTCAATCCCTATTGGATCGAAGGGATAATTAATGAAAGAAATGTGCCACGAAGTGGCTGTGGAGCCACCGGCGTCACGTCTGACGTCCGCAGCAAAAAGAATGATGGTTTGGTAAAGAGAAAATTAAAAGACGAGTTATAATTTGACCTGATAAAGCCATAGTGCTTAAAAAGTGACAAACTAGCTCCTGGTTGTGTTTTCAGGTTCAAAGAGAGACTAAGGGGATTTTTGGTGAGCTCTCGTTGCACATTATGGATTGTGATTGCATCTGGTTTACAAATATTCGTGAAGATAATCGGGCAATGTTTGAGATGGTATTTGGAGGTGATAGTCCGTAGTCTTGAGTGGTGAATGAGCTTACGATCACCGTGGATTATCTTTCGGCGGCAGGGTTTAGCTGGTTGGCCTGCTCATAGAAGACTGAAGAGCAAGAGCAGTGGATCCCTAGATCCTTGAACATATATTGTGCACAAATCGGTCCGTCATTTGCGGACAGAGACCACAGGGGAGCATGAAATTTCAAAATTATAACAAAATGTTTCGGTGAAGCACTCCACAGAACACAGTTCACACCAGTTTTTGAGTCTTTACTATTTAAAAGTGAAATGACAGAATTCATTGTGCTAGTTTCAGAAAAATAGACTATTTTAATTAGACCGACAGCAAGAATGGTGTTTTCTAAAAAAAAGTTAGAGTCATGAATAATATATGGTAGCAATGGAAAGAAACCAACCATGAACTAAGTAACCCCACTGTTAATAGCGTGCGGCAGAGAGAAAACTCCGTTAATATAGACAACTTCAAACAAATCAGAAATGTAAGATAACAATGATGGATATGGAATTGTACTTCCATTTATCTAAATTGTGGCCGTAGCAAACGCGGACGCAAACATTTTCTACGTCTAAAGTGGTTACCAGCTCCGACTAGTTTACACCAAAACCCTGGGTAACTGGATTTAAGATGTCAAATCGACACGTAAGGCAAGGTCGGCTTTTCAGATGACCGTGTGGGGAAGTGCTGATAAGATCGTGAGAAGCTAAGTAGTATATCAGTTTTTCCTTTACAACTTTTCTATAAGCCCGGTTAGAGTTGGAGCATGATTACTGGGGCCGCGCTTCTAAGGGATACGCAAAGCAACCATTTTCTGAGGTGGAACGGTAATAAGGATATTTCCTTGTGATAAAAAAGTAACTTGGAATATGAGGCCGGAAACATATCTAAATAAACCAATGGAGGGCTTGGGTAGGCGGTGCAAAATGGAGCACCTGGGATACCATCAGGTTCCAGCCTGTGGAAGGGCTTGAATTGTTCCTTCACTGAAACAATCCCAAAAACGTCAAACGAGATAGAAAATAGCCCAGTTTAGGGGGTGAATTTCCGATCGTTGTAGATTTCCCTTAATGAGAGTGAAAAAAGTGAGTAATAAATGCGTCCGCGATGATTATTGGGTCTGTAGGTGCCAGGCCTTTATGATTAAATCGGGAATGGTCAAAGTTTTGGACCAAGAACGCTCTGTGAACATGTAGGAAATATTGAGAAATGAGTTAGTCGATCGAAGGGCTGATGTTTTTAATTTTTTGAAACTCATCTCAAATGTAGTAAGAAGTTCTTGTTGCAAGCGGTTGCCTGGTGATAAAAACGGGAAATCTATTGTTTGATCCTAGATTTTCTGGTCCCTAAAATAACTTGCCTAAAACTGACAAGGCGCTTTGCAAACTTTTGAGCTTGTTAGGTTATTGAGGTGGATAGACGAACTACCATAAAAATAAGATTAACGTGTGGTCTTCTTTTGCATTCTTCTGGTTAGACGATAAATAACTGAACCAACAGAGGGTTTCCTGTCATTCATTGGTTTTGTCCCATCTGGTCGACATGTAGGAGCAGATAACATATTTTTGAAGAGTGGTTGTCAAGACAATGGAAGCTACACGTGAAAGAAAAGCCAGGGGTTGTCCGGGATAGAATCAAGATGGACGCCTTACATAGGCTAGAATTCCACCTCCTCTAGGATTTGACTTATCAGTTTGATAGGACTGGTTGTTCGCCGCAGAAATTGATGAATTAGACCTGCAGTCATTTAACCAGTCTTCCGTTAAAATAAGTCACCAGCTGCTAGCCACCTTATTTCTTTTTTTCTGCGGGTTAGAAAGCCTGGGTTCATTAAGTCTATAGAGAAAGTACCAAAATTTAGGCCATTTTCTATCACTACCTTGGGTCTGTGAAAGATAGATGGTCACCAGCTGAATCTGTGGTTTGAGTAGGACATACCTAAGCAGAAGAGGTAATTCTATGGGAGTCAAATGTGCAAACCGGCAAGGGCTTGACTAAGTTAGCAGGTTTGTGGAAGGGAATTCAGAGTGCTGGAGGAAGTTTGGGATTTATTGAACGGGACTTGAAAGGAAAACGTTAACAGAGATTTAGTATCAATGGACTGGAGCAATGTAAGATTTTCCATCGGTGCCAATACCACTGGGGAACTGGAACTCTGGAGTTTGTTGAGGGGCTTTATATAACGTTTAGGAAGAAGCCGGCTATCAAGTACATACGTGTGTCTGTTGGGGTAAAACGGATTGTTGTAAATTGCAGTTGTAAGAAAAATGGTGTTCTGTTGGTGGCGCATCTGGAGTCTGCGCTGGAAAGGAGGAGGGTGGAACAGGGGATACATAATGCAGTCAGGATCAGAGAGTGAACTGCAGGCAGTTGGATGCTGCCAGGTGGCAATGGGGGAGGGAGAGCTGTGAAATTATTTGAATAACTGTAGCTGTGGTCAGGGCTTTGTGGTATCGGAGTGAAAACAAAGTATGTGAGTGGCAACGGTCCATCGAAATACTTTAGCATGGCAAGCGGATGGAAGTATGGGGTCTAGTAGAGGGCTTTGAAGGTGGGGAGATTTGCATCGTACTGGCAGTTGGCAAGTGGCTACCAAAGAAGGGCGGAGGCACGGATACATTAAGGCACTCACCTAGTGGTGATTGCAAGTGTCGGTTGGTTGGCGGCTTTGTGGTCTACAATCCTTCAATTTAGATAAGATTAGTCCAAGATGGCTCAGCCGAATTGAATCTGGCAAGTTTGCCAAATATTCATGGTTTAAAGGAAGCTGATTAAGTAAACTAGCAAGGGCTGTGTTTAGTTGGATGGGTGACTGGGAAACATTCCCTGCGGGTCTCAAACTTTTCAAGTTACTTGTCGCCCTGCTGTTTCACTGTGGGACGAAGAAATAATTTAAAGCGCATCTGGGATGGGGTATATTCCAGGCGGTTGGGGTCAATGACACGTCCAGGCATCTTTGAGATAGCATAAACTTGCCTTATGTACCGGCAACTTGGGGTATCACAATTAGCAGATTTTGATGAGCACATAGACAGAATGGTTGAACGGTGGTAGCTGCAATCAAAGTAGATACGGGTTTATTTTCAGATGGACCAGCTACAGTTTTCTAAGGCTGATCCTTTGGACAGGAATTTGTGAGTAAATATGGAGGAGATTGCTTGTGCGAACTGTGTATGGGTGTAGAACTCGATATCTGTTGAGAAACCGCTGTCCGCTAGTAGGTAAAATTAGTTCTCATTGGGCAAACGATTGTCGGATAACCGTGTTTGATGAGTCCTTGGCAGGAATACAACATGCTGCACAATCCCACAAGAGTAGGCGTCAGCCTTAGACCACAAGGACAAACCTGCACTGGCGGCTTGGCCTACGGATGAGAGCGTCTTAAGAAGGCGAACCATTGAAAGCTTCGGGAGTTGTGATAAACTACCTCGAGCGCGATACTGCCGCAGGGATCAAGTTGTATCAGTGGAAATAAATTTTTACACGACGAGCATTTGGCAGTGGTCGTCTTGTTGCTTATTAACTCGTTGGGTGAAAGTTTGCCAGGAAAATGGCATAGAATTAAGCAATTGCTTTGATGAGAGTTTCCCTGGAGCCCAGAGCAGATACAAGGGTGATGTAATGTCACATGTGTTGATTACGTTAACTTTTACCATTTACTGTGGAAGGCGATCGGATAAATTAAAGTCAATGGCATTGTTGGAAATTGCAAGGCCCTTATGTGCTTCTTCAGTTTTACCTGTAAAATTTACTTGATGGTAGAACTTGCTGTCACCCTGTCCAAATAGAAAGTAATTGTTTCGTGTGGATAGAAAGTTTTGAAAGGTCCGCAATACTTTGCTCGCAAATCGTCGATCGATCCCCTCTAGCGGCCGCTCTAGGATATCAGTGCAAACTCTAGTGAAGAAGACTAAGCCAAGTAGGCAAAAGAATCGTTTATTAGGCAAAGTCAAACATTTCGTATTAATCTTTCATGAGCAGCGCACACTGGGTGATTATTCCGCTGGTTAATTTTGTTCCTCCGGGATATGATGGTTTTTTGTTTGCGTCCACGCTAACAAGTTGTTATCACAACTCTCCAGTTTGGTTGAGTGAACTTCCCTTATTTCTTTCCTGGCTGATTCTTTTCGTAGCCAACAACAATTCACCTGAGACAATAGCACCACTTCCTCTATTTTTAACTCTACCCTAGGAGTTTTCCAAAGTCTCTTATTATTCTGATTGCCCTCTGACTAAGTTAACACCAATAATCTCGTCAAACAGACGGACGATTTTTTTAGTCTAGCAAGCCCCGGTAAAGCAGTTTTCGACTGACAAACACGACCTAAAATTTCAGAACGGTCCACTAAAAACGACTAGTCTATTTGTCCCTATGAATGTGGCGAAATTATACTTCATCTAATGAAATGCATAAAGCTTTTGGTTTCCATCGAAGTTTGAACAACAATGTGGGCGAATGAAGACCAAACGAATCATCAATATTCATTATCTTGGCTTGGAGTACGATTGAAGTTTTGCACGCTCAAGAAACGTGAGCAAAACCTTCGAAAACCACCCATCTCTTTTTATGTTGTGCGATTCCGATGGCACTCCGTACCTGTTTCCCAATGCAGAAAATGTGAAGAGTCGCCTGTTAAACTTCGGCTGTAAATCCTTATTCTATCCTTTTTCTTCGCCTCCATCTCCGATTCGGAACAACTCTAGTGAAAAAGACGAATTGGATGAGGAACACCTCATTTAGTATTCAAAGTAAATTTGATTATGCTAGTCTTTGTTGAGTAGAACTGACTGATTATTATGCCGATTAATTCAATCCCTCGGGACCCATCAAATTTCTTATGCAACACTTCTCCGTTTATCGATTGGCACAATCAGGAAGCAGCCAACGCAGCTGCGTTTATTTGTGGTTTGAGTAGACGTTATAACGAGTGAATAAACACTGCCCTTACAATAATGATCCTAGCAATCCAACGCCTCTTCATGACTTCCCTTGGCAGCTGTTGCTCTAGGGTGGAATTCGATTAACTTCCGCGGTCTTTCTGTGCACCGTTCTTTCTAACTATTCATCGTTTAAATAGTTTGACGTAATCATGATTGCTTGTCTCTGCCTTCATCGTTCACACTATATCGGCTCAGTATTTTCGTTACTTTTCGTTCCTCTAACCGTTTCAATTACATCCAGTCTGATGTTTGTTGATTTCCATCCTTTTTTCGTTTTCACATTGGTCTTCATCTCAATAACTCTTCTGGCCGTCCGATAACTCAGTTGATGTTTGGAAAGCCTTGGCTACATCCAAACTTTTGTCACAATCCCCAAGCTAAATTTTGCATCTGTATTACTGAATTTCAGTGAATTTAAATAGGAAATCACGCGCAGTCAGCCGCTAAAACCAGTTCTGAAAAATCTGGTCTAATCTCTAAAGCCATATCTTCAATCTTGATTTTTGTCTGAGAAGCTTGTGCTTTGCATACCACATTAGAGTTAAGGATCTTGCTTCCTAAATTGCTCCATCTACGCAAGGCAGCACAAAGACATTCATATTTCCTCTTTAGTTACCCCGTTATTTTTGTCTGCAAGGGTGTGGATGTCACCACAAACCTTTGGGACTCATTCAGGCCCTCACTTAATGTTGACACCTTCCTTCTTCTGGAATCAAAAAGAGGTTTGCGTCAAAGTCCTTTCAATTACAGATCCATTGACCACACCCAAATTTTCTCCTGCATTACTAAACGGGTGATTAAAGAGAAACGAACATCTTTTGTGTTGAGTCACGTCCTTATCAACGACTTTCATGACGGATTTTTTCAAGGAAAGCCATGCAAATTTTATGTGACTGATTTCTTCAGTCTGGGACCGGAGGCTGCCAATGAAGGCGAATTTGGGATAGCAGCGTTCATTGCTATGACGAAAACATTTCGCGTCGAAGATTGCAGAGAAAAAAAATAAAGCGTTGGTATCGTGGATCCAATCCTTGCTTTGGTTTCTCCATAAATCATGTCCTGTAAACAAATGGCCCCGTGAACGAAACTCTTCCGACACCCCGTCTGCTAGCCAGTAGGGTCATCCAAGGGGGCGCCCTTGGTTGTCTTTTCGCCATGCATAATACTGCCATTCCATGTCATCAAGCAGGGTAATCCGTTTCGGTTTGTAGATGTGAAAATTGTATACCACTGAAAACCTTGCGCATGACTTGCTGTCCATTGACACGTGTCTATGAGTCACTCAGCTGACAAAAGAAGTATACCTGAGTACAAGTTCCACATTCTCAAAAGCATATTAAAGATCAGTCGGCTAGCCATGCCCGTCGTTCGAGAAATTTGAGTTCTGAAGTGACGGCATTCCATTTCACTGAAAGTTTTGGAATATACACCCACGCGAGTTGCGAAAGCTAGAAACCTGACGGGAATGATCTCTGAAATCCTCAGCATATTTGAGATTAGGCTCATCATTTTCAAGCCAAATAAATTAAATCATTGGCTCTAACGTGCATCAGTGCCAGAGATACGACATTGAGACCGTTCAGCGGACATTCCCTAGATGTTGATTTGCCTCATATTCACCAAGTTATCTGCAGCGCCGCGGATCTATACCTTGTGATCCATTGTCTCTTCGCCGCGTGAAGAGCAAATTCTCTCTGCCTAGTCTACCAAACAGATCAACTGGCAACTCTGCCCCCCCAGCTTAGGACCAGTTCTAACTGTGCTCTTAGAAACAACGTATTATTCAGTGGGATAGTGTAACTGTTTAATGGAGAAAGTTTTAATGGCAAACCTGCGATCCGTTGCCTTTCGGATTCTAAGTTGCTTGGTCTCCATGTGACGTCCAATGCTGTGATGTCAGATCCGTCATATATATCAGAAAGTCGGACTGAGCACAGGTGAGTAGCAAACCTTAGTTTGCTTAGCCTTTCTGGGTGCAGCAG
Source organism: Fasciolopsis buskii (assembly GCA_008360955.1). Lineage (NCBI taxonomy): Eukaryota > Metazoa > Platyhelminthes > Trematoda > Plagiorchiida > Fasciolidae > Fasciolopsis > Fasciolopsis buskii. Next base: position 365,403 of record LUCM01000577.1, on the reverse strand, counting down.
TACGACGCTCACGTTGCATACTCTCCGTTGCAAAAGGAAAAGTAGAGGCTTCAGTAATTTTGAAAGCCTACAAGTGCTGATGCATCTTATGAAAACTGGGTAAATTACAAGCGGTGGGCAGGATGTTGTCAAAAGTGTAGAAGCTTTTGGATGAAAAATGACTAAGCGGAACAGCAAGCAAATTTACTGCTGCAAAAAATAATTAGGCCGGTAGGCTTTATGATATGATTTATGACGTTACTATAAAACCGTCTAAATTAAAGTCATGTCATAGATAGAAGTGTGGCAATCTAAGATTACAAATACTGCTCGCAAGCTGGTCACTTAAAGGCTAGGTCGAAGTGCGACATTCAGAAAAATTTTGAAAGTGCTTCGCACTAAGATAAAGCCGTGAGCTCTGCTAATAGTGCCAGAGAGACTCTAGATAACTAAAAGTAACAACCATATAATCCAGCAATCTGTCCTCAATGCGCCGTTCCCCATTGTGTATCGTAATCAATGTTTGTTCAGCCACCTAGGGTTTCTTATTACTCGCAGCACCATTTGGGTGTTTGCTATTCAGAAAAAGTAGCTTCACTATTCTGAAAGCCTTATTTGCACCAGATCCCTACGCAACAGTTTTGCTGATAATGTGCTCTAGATTTAGCTGTGACACTCAGTGCTGTGACAAGGCTTCCTGTAATACGCCAGTATATTGCATATGGTTAACGATAATGGTCTATTTAACCAGTGTTTCAAGCAACGACATCCAGCTGCCTGTTCACTTAATTTCCCATTTACCTCCGTAGCAGTTTCTCACCCTAGTGAACCAATTAGGAAAGTACCCACTTTACAATGAACAGAATGGGAAGTAGAAACCACACGGTCAAGCTCCAACGAACGGATGCTCTAAAACTTTGTGCATATAGCAAAACCAAAGTGACAAATTATATACTGGTTAAGAAAGTAGCTATATTACAATGTATGTGAAAAACTAGAATGCGTGAATTTTTTTCACATGAATGTCAATTGGATTTTTGATGCTGGCTTCAGCAAAAGGTGGAAAAGTAAAATAAGATCCATTTTCGTTATGTTTGTGCTACTTGAAGTGATATGAAGTACGTAGGATATGACAATTCATTCCAGGTCCAGGTGACCAAAATATTACCCATCTTGTTATACTACGGGGGTTGCCGCAATCACTAGTGCCGGTGAACCAATGCTTAATAGATCTCCCGAAGTTCACCGTCTCTTCCTCTTAGAAGGCTGATATAATCCTCGACACTTCATTTCTGTATGTAATGTATGGCACGAATTAGTGCTACGCATCACTGCTGATTTAAACTTGTGGTTGGCGATAGATATTGCATTTTAGCGCCAGGTCCCCACCTACGAGGGACGAAAGCGTCCGCCAGGCACTCGCCTCCACTTCGTTGCAGACGCGGAGTTTCATGGCATTAACCTGTATACAGCGTTCAATAAAATCCTGGTTCTCGCTGTAATGTAATTGTTTACGTTGGTGGGGTCATTTCCTGTGGGCATCAACTCTTTTTGTGCTTGCCAGCAGGTGTGTACTGTGATCTTGGGCTATTATAACAAGAGAACACTTCGAACCTTATGCCTGTAGTCTCAGCAGAAATGCGCATAAGGTTAATAGTTCATATCACGCCATCAAGGTAATCTATGTGCATATTATCTTCGTTAGAACCAATTTACCTGTCTAGGTGATGACATCAACTGATGTAGGGATATTGTGCCGAGTTGGAAACGTTGACTGTAACAGTGACAAAATATCACTAATTGAAACCCGCCTTGGTGGAGCCTCTGTGCTCTACGCAGCATCCGCATGACTTACTGAGTGTGCTAAAGTGGTTGAGAGAACAACCAACTCTTTCATATAAAGGCGTACGTCTCACCTGAACGACATCGCGCTGATTTCCAGCAAACGCCCAAGAGACTTTGGCGATGGAAGTTTAGGGGCTCTGGGCAGTTCCTAAGGGAGACCTGCCACTCGTCAAAATTGGTGTCCGACGAAAGCTGCAAGGTAAACCTAATTCGATAACGATGCAAACCAGTGATTACCTCTTCTTGGTTGAGATTCGCTAGCAAAAGTGTTCATTGCCAAAGCTTCATCCAAACAGCGATTGGATTCAATGGAAGACCTCCTGCAGACATGACTGAATTGTGAAGGTTACCTAAGACTGGTTACCAGTGGAATAATATATCTCTAAGGTAGAATTCAGGAATTCAGATTTGGGCGTGGACTTGGGAAGCTCCTTTCTGTCACCAACAATCTCAGATAGTATACAAACAATGTTTTCGGCGGCCGTCCAAATCCTTCGATCCCTACTAGTCAGTCAATGTGAATAGCGGCTGCGGAGTAGCCTACGGAAGAGGCTACCGCTATATGCATGCAGATCAAGGGGTCAGCAACCGGTAGCCGACGTTGCATGACAAAAATCTTATGCGCGGCTTGAGAACAAACCGTCTATTCTTTTAGATGGTTTGTAATAGCGGAATAACGTGTAATCGTTGCGATACATAATGAAAACATTGCCATCTTATATCATCATGAGTAACAGTGGCGACGTTCTCGTGTACACCGTCAACAAGACATACATAAAGATGTGTGAAATGCATGGTAGAGGCGAAAATTCTGAGAGATTGTGAAAACTGTTTTAGCGTAATTCACCTACGATTATGTGGATTACGTACTCCGGTCTGCCGCGAACAACTACAACTCTGTTGGACAGTGCCCTAGCTAAAACCATCCCTTTAAAGTAAAGAGTATTTCGGAATGCACGAAAGCTAGCCACCGGGATGTGAAAGTCATCAAGCGTTGTTGTATTTGTCAGGCACTCAGCAGTAACCGCGTGAAGAAGCTGACGGAACAACGGTTGTGCTAGATTGGCTGTCCGTGAGTGCTTCATTTAGTAAAGCTTGCCATGCTTTCAAATGAGTACATAGAAAAGGCATCCAGCGGACAATGGTGCAGCACATTCGGTGAAAGATTGATCAATCTAAGCATATTTTAAACCAGACCGGAAATATCATACAAACAGGAAGACCAACGTAAAAAGAACTAATCTGGGGGCTGTAAAACTGTTACGTTTTATACGAAAATGGATGGGATATGAGGCAAATGGAGATTGAAAACATACAAAAGTATTCATATACTCTAATGGGCAACAAACCCTGCAGACAAACAAGCTCCATGTACAACAAAATCGCATGAAACTTGTGGTCTTCCAACGATCCACATTATCAACATGGCACCAAGCACTGAACGTTGCGCGGCAAGTGCCCCTGAAAAAATTGCCCACCAGATGTATCAAAGGATGACGGAGTTATACAGTAACGGCTACGTCGAGAAAACATGCAACCAAATGATAAACTCTCTCTTAATTACTCCCAAAAAAAATTGTGTGCATATAATCTACGGGGCAGGTGGCAACCATGTCTAACAGTAGCATCAAAAACAAACCCACACCAATGTGATGTTTTTACTCGAAAAAAAGCGATCGTCATGTTTTTGACTTCACAATTGGGTGACTTACCATTTAATGGCAGTGCATGCATCATAATCACTGTATCCATTGCATGATTTAGCTTGCCAAATGAACACATGCCTTGAGCGGTCGCATTCAGCGGATGTAAGAGAAACTACGACACAAACGTTCCCAACTTTTGAAACCTTCAGTCAACCAAGAAGACAGCAAGGCGGTGCTCTTTTTCAAGAAGTCACTAACATCCGATGGCTTCCCCACGTAGCAATGAAAGTCAGCAGTGTTCACGGCGAAATAGAATGGCTTTATGACCTATGCCATCAACCTGCACAACTGCAGATTGGATGAACAAAAAGCTCTTTCATTCAAAAATCAATTGTAGGTCCGATTCACCCGGAAAAATGGCCAAAGACGGCAGCTATCCTTTAACAGCCTTTTATTTCACAGATGCACATATATAACGTTTTCCACCCGAACTAAATAATCCATGATTGGCATTTGGAGCAGCGTTTTTAGGGTAACGTCAGACGTTTGGCAAACGAGAAGTAAAAGCTTGAATATGACTCGTCTTTTTACACCCTTTAATCCGAAACATACAGAGGTTTCCCAAAGATTATCCATCAATGAATCTCGAAATTTATCTGCACACAAAGTGGGCATTCGATAGCTAATCGGGAGCACTAGAATGCTGTGCATAATCACTCATAAACGTCTTCCAAACCTACCCAGATGGTTGATAGTTTCTGTAACGGTATTCTTGGAACCAGGCTCATGTTGAAACTGGTAACGCTCACTTACACACAACAGAAGTTGGATATGATCAACCGACAGGAATTCTGGGTAACTTGTGCTTGGGGTACGATGGCAAAACTTTCGAATTGTAGTACGTTCTATTAGACAATTCACGGGGTTATGCGGAGCCACTAAGAGTCGGTGCTCTCGAGAGTTGAATGCGAACCATGGCTCCCTTACTGATACTATTTAACTGCGGGCAACGGACCTCTTGCTCCAAAAATGTGGCTTGCTCACCCGAGGCATAAGGCACGGTTCTCAAATGCTTCTTCATGCGATGTCGCATCCTTTTATGCGCATCGGACTCAATGTACTACATAAATAACGTGTCCTGTAATGCAAGGTAAAAAAAAGATATCAGCGAAAAAAGTACCATGGGTTCATTGTTCTACTGACCGCTTTTTTGAAAAATTTCTATTATAAAGCTTACTGACTTGCGACCTCCAAGGGAAATCATTTGAAAATATTTATCTGATGCAGCGCGGCTATTCATTTGTCAATTGTGCACCAAACGATATCCAATAATGAGACAATTTGCATGGCTTCAATTTAATCACAACCCCGAAAAATCCAGAAGCTGCTGGCAGACACACTTTGCTCGTTAAGCAGAGCGGTAAACACTGCTCAACATTTAACAACTCGCCACAAAGCACAATGAACTGACAGGGTGGATGAGCCCTGGAAGTATTGAGTTCAATAAATCAAAGTAACTTTATTTGTGGCATCCACTACGAAAAATTCGCGAGAAACGCACATCAAATTACCTATCTCACAGTTCCGAAAAGGACGGCTATTTTGAAAACAACAAACATTTCTGTACCACCTGATACTTTGGCTTCTTTGACCTTCTAACTGAACTAGCCAATCGGGATATGGCTTTTGCAGCTAACTCGATATGTCTAAGGCATTTGACCGTGTCCCTACCCTTCTTTTATGCCTAAAGCCAACTCTTTTGGCATCACGGTTTCTCTTCTGTCCTGGCCTTCGTTCTAACTGACCCACAGTTCACAGGTAGTTTTCACTGACGGAATTGCTTATAATCCTGAACCCGTTAATAGTGGCGCCATAAACGGTAGCGTATTAAGTTCCTTGTTATTTCTTATGCATATTAATAATGCATTAAATTCGGTATCTCGCTATGTTTATTCTGTGTTTGCTGACAGCATAAAAGTAGTTAGCCCTCTTAAGCCCAGTGAATTTAATACTGCGGTTAGAAAATTGTGCGCTGACTTGTCCGATTCGGAGGGCCGGTGAACCTCCTGGATACTGAGCTTCCATATCGGAAAGAGCGAAGCATTCACATATGGGTGTGTACTGGCTAAAGATTCAGTTCTGGCACGCGGACCTCTTATAGCGTGTAGACCTACAATTTGTTACCTTGGACTTAACTACTCAGTTATTAAATTTCTCAGAGATGTATCCATTCAATCAGCTGAAGCTAGGCAAAATATAACCGATTTTTTGCATAATGAGGCCATCCCCTACATTCAGTAAATAAGTTCTACCACTTCTTGAATAAGTAACCTTGATATACTGCAGTTTTCCAAAAATGGACAAGATTTCCGTTGAAAATATTCAGATGCGCTTCATTGAGCGATTGGCGGATGAGTCGACGGCTCTTAATTTCAAAGAAGGCTGTTCAGTTCTCCAAATTGAGCCGCTTTGGCCACGGTGACTGAAAATTACCCGGCCTTTCTACAAAACTGGGTGAATAGGCAACACTTTGCAACCGGCCAAGTTATATTATTCTCGGTCAGACCCTATCCTCTGTCTTAAGGGACTCCAACCATACACGCAGAAATTGCCGAATTCCCTTTAACCAGACCCTTCTTTATTGTCGTTTATTCCGAGTTTTCGTACAAACGTTACATTCATATTCGCTGCATAAGACTTAATCCAATCTTATGCTTGTCCTAAATGCTTACACAAGCGTCATACAGGCCATTCAACTTGCCAGCATATAAATCCCGAAAGACCGTGTTTTTGATTCAACTATTGACTTCCTAAAACATGCGCTGGCTGTTTCCTCAATTCCACAATCCGCATCACAAAACCCTGTTATGGTCGGTGAACAATCCAAGATCTCCGGAATCGCAGATTTCATTCCTGCCACCAATTTTCCAAAAGGATCTATCCTTTTCTCAATATTTCGAAATTGACGTTATTTTAAATATTGCGCGGTTGAATATTTTTATATGTCCGCGAAATGATTCACAAAAGCCCGTTCTGTGATTGGCTAGTCCACACGTCGTTCAAGGCCATCCAACAAACTTATACAAACGATATAGCTCACTTGAATTCGGACTTGTGTTAGTGGGTCACCAATAAACGCGCGGCAGTACTCTGTGCTCGTCTTCTCTCTTCCGCTAGCGGGCTGAGCTAGCTGTTCGTATTTCGCACCGCTTATTAATCCGTGTGGCTGCTCATTCAAAGGAGCAGCAGATCTGTTCCATTCGTTGTGCGACTACGGCCTTGAGTCTTGAGCCCGAACTTTTTGTGTCTGCAACCTCTGTGTGTGCGTTCGTGTCCTACTGGACTACCGGCTGTGCACCTTGGATACCGTGCACTGCGGGTACTTGTGTCTTGTGCTTCAGTGTATGCATAGACCAACCAAACTCGGCAACATAACAAACCAGGACCCTTTGGCTTTAGTTACGGCAACAAGATTTCTTTGGACATGGATCGTAGATTGCCGACCAGTTCCTGCTGCCATCCGCAGCCAGTCAAACTGTACTCTTTTAATGAACCGGTGCGGTCCTTGCGCCCCAAAAACTTGCTTTAGTGCAATTTCGCTGTATGCACTTCACTGTGTTCCCTTCCACGGCACTTATTTTGCTCCGCCTGATTTTACACCTCCCACCGCTGACGACCAGTCAAAAACCCGCAACTTGGTGCCTGTTGATCGTCATCTTCTTCAATGGGTCCAAAAACCGGAGAAGGGCGAAGGGCAAATTGATAGAGGGAAATAATCAGCGAAGGGGAATGAGCTAGCTTGCAACCACAGACAAGAAAGACAGCATCCTGAAGCGAAGACTGGGGGGAGGTCCTGGAAAACGCTGCTCCTGAGAACAACAGACGTAATGGTAATGAACAAGGAAAAGAATAACTAAGGACGTTGGACTTCCTTTTGAGCCACAAACCTGCAAACGAATAAATGTACCACACGATATACGTGAAAATCAATCCCTCAATGGGCTATATGAGTTTGACAAAGCAATAGACGTGCCTGAGCTAGCTGACACCGCCTGGTCAAGCCAGGAGGCGTATGATTTTTTAACCGTTGGTCATGTTACCAAGGTGGGTAATCAGGGATGTACTGAAGGACTGTCATCAATAACGCGAACATTCTCAGTCAGCAGGCCCGAATTAGAAGTCCAAAATGGTCCAGAGACCAAATGCACGGAGGGATGGAAGGGTGTTCTGCGGCTCGGGTTGACGGCAGCAAACCTTCAGGAACATGCAAAAATATTGATAACAAATGTGTACACATTTAACACTGGGCTTCCAAGTAAAATACAAAGATCGACGCTGGTCGAATGTTTTCCCATAGCCACAAGTAGAACAAGCGCATGTTTGTGTTGGTTGGTTAATTTTCCAGCAGTCAAACGGTTTCACCGTTTCAGGTTATATATATCGGCGCATTTCTCGAACATTTCAAGAGGCATGGTTGGTTGCGTGATAAAATGTTACAAGGGTATTGCAAGTCACATCGAAAAAGCAAGTAAAAATTTGGGCACAAACTAAGAGGAATTAGCAAAACTGGCATTCTAAAAGGAACACAGTTTTTATACGCACCAATAATGCGTATCGCAGACGCAGAGTCCAATTGGAAGTTGGCGTCGGTTGTGGAGGTGTCTGCAGTATTCGCAGTTAAAAAGTCTATAAAATGGGCGCGAATGGTAAACTGCCATGAAGAAAGTCTCCAAAGCCCATGAGTTCATAATAAAAGCTTGTCAGAACGGAACAAAACAACTGACGGGAAGAGTACTGTTTGCCGATAGATACCCTGTATTAAAATGAATATGAAAAAGAACGTCGTCCATTTTACCATGGATTTCGGAGCCAAGAAAATATTTGAAAGCCTTTTGAAAATGCAGAGGGACGAAGAACACAGGTGAAGAGTTTTGGCTAAGCATTTTTTAAAGATATGAATAGTGGAACCGTCGTCGGCATCGGGGAGAGTGAGGATTGATATGATATACGTTGAATAATATATGCAGTGTGAAGCAAAAACGGGTTTCTTTGCGATTTTGTTTGCGTTTGGAGGCTTAGCTGATAGAAATTGTTGGTATGGTGATAACCACGGATGTAGAGGGAAATATCTAGGTGATGTTTGCATTAGACGATGGTAGCGGCATCTGGAACAGGAATCTAAGTGTGGGTGCCTTTGTGGCGATTGGATTTCAACTTGGTGAGCATGTTAGCCACGGGTGGGCGGCTCCAGCAGTAAATCTGTATAATTTGGAAGACTTGTCCTCTCTGCGAATCAGGATCATTGTGGATCACATTATGTGGCCTCGATATCTAGACAGGCTCGCAACAACTTCATCCGCATACGTTGGTGAGCCATGCAGATTGATAGCAATGTCCACTTTATCGCGGCCGTGGAACAGGTTGTATTTTCCCGTCCTGGGATAATTTGTCTGAGTTTTGGATCAGCTTGCTTTCGCGATGTGTTGAGCCGTGCGCGGATGGGTTCAGAAACTGAATGGCAGACCCTTTGCTAGACACGCGCGCGAACGCACACAAATGGAAAGGAAAAAAGGGAGAGATGGTGGTCTTGAGGTATTCCAGTTGAGGGTTATGGTGCATACAAATATAAAAACGAGAACTGGTGAATGTCATGTGGAACGAAGCAACAAGTGATGCCTACACCTACAAGGATTTGTTCTCGTGCAAACTACTGTGAATAAAAACGGCTAGACCTTCTTGAGTGGGTTGAGATGGGATCTTGAGCGTTGTATTCAATAAATACCCTAGGTCCAACTCACAGACTCTTTCTATTGGAGTGTGAGGATAGAACAAGTTTATCAAATTTGGCATGATTACTGCCTTCCTAATTAAGTTTAAAAAGGTAACAGAGAGAGGAGGAAATATCCTTATATGTTGATGTAGTTTATTCCACACTGAGTAATATTTGATGATGGAGAAGATTTTCCTAAATGCTTTCGTCGACATGGGAACTGAAATCAAGTACTCAGCTAAACGCAAGCCATAGGGAAAGTTATTTCTTACTTTGGGTGCGGAGATTCACGCAATTTTACCAATAGTTATGAAAAAGGGAGAGGTCGATGTGAACCCAACGCAGCCATAAGAGGTAGTTTTGTACAACGTTCCATGTAGCTAAGTGAGGAAGAGTAGCCCAGAAGTCGTTTTTTAAATCTTCGTTGAACATTCTCAATCTCGAGTCAGTCATTCTGCCGCATGATGGGGCACACAATGGAACAGTAGTCCAGGATAGGTCTTACGTGTGTTTTATAAGCTAACATTTGCTTTCCTGGTTTCTAAGAGTTATGTACATCAACCCAATTTGTCTCATATCTTTTGCAACTTGTATCAGGGTTTGTTCTGAAACGTTGAACATGTTGGAGTGATGCAAACCCAGGTCGAAGACAGTGTGAGGGGAAAGAATAACTTCTTGGTTAATCCCAAAGATCTCTGCAGGTGACTGCGGCCATCGCTGTTGCGACGTCAAATCGCACTACAATGTCTTTATGGGTCCCTTTCCAGCGGCCTTAGGACAGAAGCCCCAACTTTGAATTCATGCCGGTTAGGGGAATGTGCAACACCCGGGTTGTTGATAAGGGGCGATTGGCAGCCCGCAGGTTGCGTGCAAACGACACAGTAGAGAGGACCAGCTGGTCGCTGAATACCAGATCGAAGCGTTCGCAGATGTATCGAATGTGTCTCCAGCTTACAAAACGTCTTCTTGTCCATTGGGGTGCAGTTCATTGGCAACCAGTCATGCACCACACTTTGTGAGCGGTGCCTTCTACACCCTCTTACAGGTCTCTCAACAACGTACGTTGAAAATCACTGATGATCATAGGAAAATTTTCGGCGCCTTCCGAATGGAGTATCGAGCAGACAGAGTAAACGTAAAAGTCAAAAGTATACGGGATAAAGAAAAACCTCTTGTTAATTCAAGAATGCGTTTGATTTTGTTACAATGGTGTCCTGTTCACTTTTTTTGGCAGATTCTTCTTCTTCTGACTCCATCCTCAGCATCGGACTTTCCGAAGCTTACCAAGTCAATATTTTGCTGAATTCGTTCTCCTAGCTTTACCCAGTTTGCCTAATAATCCTTTAGCAGAAAACCCTGTGCTTTGTTTAGAAAAAATTATCGAATTTTTCTACATATTATTTGTACGCTATTTCTGTCTCTGTCTCGTAGTCAGTTTTTCTTACTCAAATTAGTTTTTAACACCATGCCGCAGATAAATCATGTAGAAGCTGCATCCAAAAGAACAGGCAAGCCACGATCCCTAACTAAATAGCAAATAAGCAACAGCTTGGTAAGGCAGGCCGATGCATTTTACGAAATAAATAAGATATTGGAAGACCTGGAAAAACCACTGACCAGCGCTGGTACCCAGCTGACTTCAGCAGAGGCAGTGATCGCCAAACCGGCCCCACTCTCCCATCTTATCGAACCATCTTCGAGACCCCCCCTGCACGACCTCGCTGGGATCGGTTGATTCGTTGATTCGATGTCGTCTGAGTTATTTATTCGCACACAGTACACCAAAAATGCCATAATATTTAATGTCCCAGGCCGCCAATCACTGCAGAAGGTCAAAGAAACTATACGGAAAGCGTGTAACATGGTTCATTACCCTGTGTGTGACGTTACGGAAAAAAGATCCAGCAGAAATCTTCTCCGCTCCTAATAAAATTTGAGGATGGGAAATTTGCCCGTGAGTTTATCCACAAGAAACATATCATTGCAGTTAATACCCTGTACAAAACCTTCAGGATTACGGAAAACAAAACGCCCCTACACCAAAAGGTACTTGGTCTCCATAAAAAGCATTGTTTCCACCTTCTACAGCAGAGATCAATAGGTCTCCCTTTCCCGCCTCACAAAACCACAAAACTTAAATTCGGGATCCTTAAGCCCAAAAATCTCTCTGAATTATGAGGTAGATCTAGACAAGTCACCATGTGCACTTCCTGTTCAACCGCCATGCAAAAAATTGCACCTTGAACCATCCACGTCAGGATGCAAATCACCGCAGCAGCTCTCAAAAATCCCTTCTCCGAAACCCCGGCAGAACTCTCTAAAAGATGCGGCCGGTATGGTTGGGGCATCCAGCATGCCTACACTATCCGCAAACCCTAAAACTGGTCGCAGTGCCCCTTTCAATCATTGCACTCAACCCACCCAGCATACCCTAAAGTTGCCGTCAAAATGTATGCCACTGACGCAAACAACTACCAAGGGGCCGGAATGCGCACCCTTTATTAAACAGCTAAGTAGAGCTGGCTCAGTGACTAGTACTTTGATAATGAATAAACCGATTAATTCTAGAATATCTAGGATATCAATATGTAGAAGGGCAACCCGAGCCCCCCAGGTTACCCAATTATCACCCCCACACCCTACAAGAGCTTCCCAGTTTCCTGCACATATAAAGCCACCATGGATGCCATCAGGCACCACCCCATCCCGCTACTTCTAGCCCAACCGCTATCTTCATTGGTACCAAACAATATGCGGTGGAATAAAATTTAGTTTCAGCCTGGAAGTATTATATGCTATGGGCGAAACTCACCGGCATCCCCCGCCTACCGTCATCTTCCATAAATCCAACCAAGCCCCCTATCCCACAACACTCTCCCGTTTACATCAACCCCTTACTTTCTCTGACCTACCCCCTCCTGCCCTACCTCCTCTGCATGCGTCCCATTTTACCCATCTTATGTACTCCAAGGTGGGCTGGAAAACATAGCCGTGAGGGAAGGCTGAATGTAGCGACCATGGATTACAAAACCCTGCCCAAAAATTAAATCATCAGCCCGATATTGTGCCAAATACGCCTGACGGATCATATGCCGCCCAGCCCAAATCACTATGTTCTGTAACGACGATCCTCTTTTCATGATGCAACTCCCTCCAACTTAAGAGAGACCACAAATGAGAGGCAGAAAAATTATAAAAATAATTTTGTAATTGAAGAATGATGGTTCCCCTGAAGACTTGCAGCCGACAAACCATGACCTTAGTCACTGGAAACGGCTCTCAGAAAATTTTGCTACTTTTATTAAATGCTCGTTACACGCTAACAAAAATTTGTTGTATCCGTCTTCTTATACTACCGTCAACTTTGATTTCATACTAATTACTGAGATGGGGCTAAATGGTCACGCCTCGAAAAACGCCATAACCATTCCCGGTTACGAATCCTTTGGGGAAAGCCACCAAACCAATCGTGGAGGTGGCCTCCTTGTCTAGGTCAGCGAATCCATACCAACAACATTGTGTCAGGATCCGCAGCTGAACAACATCCAGGATGCCGTTTGGGTTAGAGCCGAGAATGAAAACGAAGGCCTCCTGCCTGGATGCGTTCACCATCCTCCTAGTTCTCGTCAAAATGGTTTTTAATGATAATCGAACAGATGAATACTATTTCGGACCTACCAGGTCAAAAGCTGATCGCTGGGGACTCCAGTGCAACCGGAACATGCTTATCCATGCTTTCTGTCCCAAATTACTTGCGCCCTTTTCTTGAAGGTATTCATCAAGGTAGTCGGATCCAACATGTAACAGAACCTACGAGGAACCGAAATATTCTAGACTTTATATTTGCGAAGGACTTAACACACGTTTAAACGTCTACTGAAGCTAGCTTACCCAGATTTGATCAGTTGCCTCTTGGATGCTCATTTACAATGCACCTCCCAAATAAATACTACCCACCGAACCCAAGTCATACTTCAGTGTGGATTGGAATCATTCAATTTTTCTAGTCCAAAACTCAAATTGGGACTCTTCTCTTCTAACAGAATTGCAAGTGGCCACTGGCCAGTTGTATTCTAACCTGCACAATTGCCTTGATGGAATTAATCCGTCCCACACTTTGCCTAGGCCCCGTGAAAGAACTTATTGCTACCGAATAATCATTCAGCTTCCTGAACTCCAGTGGGACTCTCATAGAACCAGATTATTCCTGGTCTCTGCAAATAAGTTGTCCAACTTGAGCGCTAGAAGCGGTATTGGACCACAAAAACAAAAGCAAGAGCTGCTAGCTTTAGACCAACAAAACCCAAACGCAACAGTGACAAAACCGCTGAAACGCACAACTAACCATACATCGTTCACAACGACACGTATGTTAACTACCCACAGGAGATTGCACATGCATTTGGTAATTTCTTTGTATCTCTGGTAAATTACGCAAATCACGCTATTCCCTTCCTACCTTGCTTGACTACAGAGTCGCTCCTAACAGTCTCATTTCCCCCAAAATAAGCATCCCAGCTGTTGTTAAAGACAAAAATTGGCTTCCTACCTGGGACTGACTCACTATCCCCGGCTGTCTTCTCGCTGGGTGGGAACGACATCTCAATATTGTTTGCAAACATCTACAATTTGTATTTTCAATGCCGCCCCTTTCAGTCACAGTAGAGATCCTCTGTGATCATTCCGGTCCACAAAATGCACAGGCTATGACCCTGCTGCTTACCGCCCAATTACTCACACCCTGATAGTTTCCATAATTATGGAAATTTCAATAAAGGATAGCTTTATTGCTTACCTTCTGAAACATGACCTTATTAACATTGGAAAACAAGGCTTCCTTCTTAAAAAATTATGTGCCATTTGCCTAACTGACTACTTGAATTATATCGCCAAGGCCTTGAACACCGGAAGCTCAGTAAAAGTAATCTTTTTGGACATGACAAAGGCTTTTGACAGTGTCCCACCGCAGGCTGTTGCATAAAATCAAAACTTACAGTATTGTCGACCCAATTCTATTGTGGTTTTTATCATATCTGTCATCAATAAAGCAGATAGTTCAAGTAAATTGCTTCATATCCGAACCTAGATTAGTAACCAGCGGTTTAGTCCGAGGCAGCCTGCTGGACCCCTAATCTTTCTGTTACATGTCAGCAATGTGTTTGACGTTATCCGAAATAGCGTTCCTTTTAGGCTTGGCGATGACAACAAAATCGTCTACACTTTTCTCCCTGAAGCCTCAGAGTCCACCATAAGTAACTTTTCGCAAGATTTAGCGTCACTCAGTTCCTGGGCAACGGAATGAATAATAAAATTCTCTGCTGAAAAAACAAGATAACTTGATCATCCCTGTTGACTGTCAGGACGGCAATATGGGTCCAACCTATTCTTGGTTTTTGAAATTCCCGGAATACACCCTCGCACAAGCTGCAAAAGCAAGCTGCAATTTTTTAGAACCCACATTAGACCCATTCTGAATTATTTCTCTCTGGTCTGTTCGAAAAAGCGGCGTTGCGATAGAGTGGCGATTAAAAAGGTCCGGCTTAACTTTACCAAGCAGTTGATTGGCTAATCTGTAAACCTAAATTACATAGATCGCTGTAAGTCTCTGAAATTGGATCTCTTGCGGCTCCGACTCACAAGAACGAATCTAGCGCTCTTCAGTAATTTTGCAACAGGGAAAAGCTGCAACTCGGCACCCCGTTTTAGAAACCCACTCCAAAACTAATTTTTGAAGTGCAGAGTTAATCATTACATTTTCAGTAACAAACACATCTGTCAGAGCAAATTTTTATTGATACATGTTCGTCTTTGTGGAACAAACTCCCCCAGGACTTGCGCATCCTATCACCGTCATCGATAGCATTTGATAAAAATAAGTAGAGTACATACTTTACCATTTTACATTCATCTGTATCATCCGTGCTGACCAGAAAATCAAGTATGTAAAACGGGATTGGATTTCTGAAAACACATCGACGGTAAGCACTTTTTAATTGTGAAACAAGTAAATAGATCATCTTATCTAGTTCGTCACATGAAAGCCAAAAATAAGTTGACGTTTTAAGTTCGTCTCCACCCCTTCTCGATTTCCCCTGTCCATTTAGACACCTCGGAACTCCGCAGAAATCCAGCTCCGGATCCACAAACCAAATTTCGGTTATTAAGTACAGGGTTGCCCACGCACACCAAAACGGTGGGGTATGCTTACTCGACTATGGTACTTGAAATACCCACTCCCAACATCACCTTCATTCCTTGCTCTTCACCATTGCCTCTGCCCATGGAAATAAATTTTTACTCGTTTAAGTCACCGCGTCTCAGACAGGTCCGAACGACTCTCTCCAGCCGAAACAGGGTCGACACCTTGAATTCTTTCTCCACTTCTCACCAATACCCCGCTTTCAATCTTAGACACTTCGAAACTTTTTCCCTCTCCCCCTTAAACAAGAAGCACAAAGTGGTTTTGTTCTTCTCTATGACAGTCTGCATTCATCAAGCTCCCTAGCCCTTACCAATTCTTGGGCTTAGACGGCGTGACCTCCTAGACTAAACTATAATTCATGATTTGTACGCCATGAATTTAGTAAGTTCCTAGTGCCCTTCTGACCCTCATATCCCGTCCGGTGATTCATATCTACTGCAGTTTTCCCTGCTCCACCCCACCCCCAAATGCCGGACAGATTTCCTCTACTTACTTGTGTAGACAGTCCACATGCTGGATCAGCCAGGATGCCTACTGACACACTTATTAACCTGGACTGCGGATGGCATCAGTCATCACCCTCATACTTTCTTCTTGGACTAAACTATAAGCCTCAGTACATTCCAATTCCAAGCCGCTTGCGCGATTGATCGCCTCTCAATTCGCAGCTGGCAACAATGCCAGAGCGCCGCTTATTCCTTTTCTTTTCCCTGCAGGCCGTCAAAACTTGCTTGGTTATGTTCAATGGCCTCCCACTCTGGTTACCGCGGCCTCTACCCCCTTGACTTAGCCACTCTGTGAAACTTGGTATAAAGCTCGTCCTGCCCGCACTATATTTGCATACTTTCATTCGTCTCCCGAGAATACTTGCTTTCTCACGGTAGTGCGGGGCGCGGTAAATCCACCGCTTTGGCCGACGCACATCAAGCTGGCAGCTAGGAGATGTTTTTCAGGTTGGGTGACCAGCACTCGTTCAGCCCCACCCACTAGCACTTTTGTAGTAAAAGATCTCTAATCCTAGTGCTCCACGTGCATTTCTTAGTTCTGACTCCCTTTTACTCCCTCCCAACGCTCTTCTAACTCAAACATTAGTGACAAATAGCACTCATGTGGGAAAATAGTTTTATTGGCATTTAATGTGTGTTGTCATGCTGCGTACACCTGAAGAGTCTTCATAAAAACGGCTGCAGACGGTCATTTTCCATGAACCTTCATCCCAGCCTGCCAATTTCGGAAGAAAACTGCGGCTTCTGGATATCACATTTGACAATAGTACACTGCACATCGTATTTGAGCCACGTGCAAATTCCTTTCCCAACTCCATTGCCACCGTTGGACCCAGCTGAAACTCGAGAACAAATCTCGTAAACTAGACATGCAACTACAAAACTGGTATCCCATGCCACCGTCTCCAACTGCCTAAATGAATTTTGAATCCAAAATTCCAGAATATGCATCCCGCCAGAAATTGCTTCCAAATCTTCTGTTCCCTGTTATAGGGCGTTTTCTTTCCCCCCACAAGCTGTCCACTCTACCATGCCCTGTTTCGGGTCCATTTTCATCACCCTGAAATCTCACCACAATGAGGGACCTAATAATGGCATCGTCGACCCACCTCGATCTACTGCGTGCATATGGCGGCCTACGAAATACGCAACAAACACAAACTGGTAGGGTGGAGATGTCCGATAGTGACGAAAGTTCCACGTTGAAAAGTAGGACCTTTGAAACTAAAAGATAATTGTTATGGAAATGGAATAAATGTTATTGTGCATTTCTCGGAAATTATGAAAAGGGTAATCTCGTGAACCTGAATAATGTTTAAACGAGCGATTTTGGGTATAAATACATGTTGAACCGGAAACCATGTCAGTTACGCTCCCATGGCAGTCATGGCTGTTCGTGCGGATGCGACTGCTGCCTACAGAGATGATTCAGAAGTGCTTAGCTGCTACATTCGCCCTTTTTACGCTAGTTTCCTCGATCTTGAATGTGATTTTAGAGTTTTCCAGCATAAGATGCTTAAGTCGTTTTATAAATATCACAGTGCCAGCTCCGGAAGTTGGCTCCGATAGCATCCTCGATCTCTTCTCTCTTCTTTCTTCACTGTCGCATCAAGTACTGCTGTGCACACAATCGCCGTAGAAATCGAAGTGGTCTTCGGTAAGTCTGTTATCTTTTCAAGTAATATTTAGTTGCAAATTTCTAAATGTTAACTGCCCGGCATTCGTCATGTTGCGTGCAGTTAGCAGGCAATACCAGGTGGCAGGAAGTTGTCTGCAACACAATCATCCCTTCCATCGGTCGCATGACCGTTATTACGCGCGCAATCGGAAGCTAACCCCAAAGCAGGAGGCGCACGTAATTAGCGTAACGGGAAATTTTGGGAGTGCTATAGAGGTTTGTCGATATGCGCGGGATTAGTTCAACCGTCTAGTTACTATTTGGGAGATTAATAGTCTTGGGGGCAATTTCCGATTAATGGATGACCGGAAAAACTTCGCTAGCGTAAAAGATTCATTGTGCGGACAAGGCAATCTTAGGTTTTTCAAACGGGAGGATGTGGTTAGGTTTGGGAATCGCATTTATCAGTAGAAGCGTAATTTAATGTTTTCTTCTAGGAAGGTTGACTGCGTTAAGATAGCACAATCGTCGGTAATACCGTTCGCAGTGATGGGTCACAGAGAATAAGGAAGAAGGTTGAACTGATTCCCAGCACGTCGTCATCCGTTCCTTTGTCTACGTCTTCAAAATTTAAGGCTTCCGTTGCGCCCCGGGATACCGACGACGTTGATATACCAATCGTTGGTGATCCCTTACTGTTGGTAAACTTTAGGAAGCACGCTATCACGACTTCCGATGGCTACAGACTGCAGAATTCAAAGAATTGCAGGCAATCGGGGCCACCACCTTCACCACTCATACAGGACCTATGAGGCGTCTGCAGCCTGGAGCAGCCCATGGTGGATTTGGACGACACAACCGAATGGGTGCAATGCGACGTATGCCAACGTTGGATTCACTCGCATTGCGCGAACTACCTGGGCAAGTGGTAGGACGAATAGGATGAAGAGGTCCACGGAAGACGACTGAGGTGTGAGGAACAAGGACGGCGGGAGAGACGGAATTGACGTGAACGCCTCCACGGCCGCCAATCTGATTACTGGCACTGATTTCCGAAATCCGTTAATTCTGTTATGACTTCATTGTGTGCGTTAGTTTTTTGGTACGTGAGTCTTCTTTCACGTGCGCAACAAAAGTTGGGGTTCCGGTGCTCATACGTTTTGCAGCAGTAAAACTAGTCCACTATACGCATGCAAATGCTAGAAGTGTATGCTGAGGCACGCAGACTTGCGTTGGTTTAGAAATGCTTATATGTTTTGTTAGCCATATATACCTGACTAAAGTCAAACATGGCCCGGGGCTGCCAGAGGGGTCGTACGATTTTCCTTCGCGCATTTAATTTTAGCATAACTACCTTAAGGGGCAAACTGCCATATATGCATATATCGTACGATTAAGGGGTTAACAGATATATACATATAGTTTCAGATTAGGAAGTCATTCCCTGCGCAGACATTAACTGCTATACCGATATATGTATACATAGTCTCCCCACATGGAGAAACAAATGTTTATGGACATTTATTTATTACGTAATTTGTACATGCCGTTGCAACAACGTATTCGATATACATGTATAATGGAAACATACATAGCTGTGTATATAAATATATATATATAAATTCATATACTTATGCGTCTACTCTACATATATACTGCGTTCCGCCATCAACATGTCCAAATTAGGTGCCAGATAATTTGACATATACCAATCCTTTCCGGTGCACGCTTATTTATACACTTATAGATGCACATCTATTTAGTTATGCATATAAATATTTCTGTATGTGTATATAGACAGATATATATGTACAAATACACATTCACATGTTTACCACTTTAAGTCGATTTGCGAAATAGCTGCACGCATAAACTCGTCAAACTGAATTTATGTGACGATCATGGAGCAAAAATGTTTATAAATATTACATCGCCCTGGTGAACGCCTACGTTTATATACATAAACTATGCACAGGTAGACATCTTCGCAATCCTTGGGCAAACAGATATTTCTTAGCATTTTCACTTTCCAAGCCATCAACGAAGATACGCAACAAAAAAGGGTCATTTTCACCACCACAGCCAATACTCCTTACGAGTTTGGCATGCTAAACAGACGCTTTTTATTTTTCTGTACAAAACAACAATATTATCCTCCTAGCTTCGCTCCTTCTGATTCATCACTTTTTCACCACGTTGCAAACAAGTAACAGCTGACATTGAACACCGACCGTTACCAGTTATTGCGGTGTAGACAGTTGGTACTTATCAGTTACCGGGGGTGGATGAATTGCGTCCAGCAATTTGATTGCCCGCAAACCATGGCCGTTTCGCGGGGGTGGATGTTTCGACATTACTGAGATGTCCGCATCGGCTTCCGATTCCCCGCGTGTAAACTCAGTACCGATTGTGTTCTCAATCTACAAATATGACATGGGGTACACATCACCCTCTATTATATATACTTTCTACATTTTTCTATTTGACCATCGCTGCACGTCATGATCCTGCGTACTGCATGCCTTGGCACTGTCCGCGAAATAAACATTATCATTATTCACGTTTCCTTTGCATCATACATGGGCAAATTTGATCTTGCTATGAGCATGCTTCTCGCAAATTGAGAAATACACAATTATTATCATTAATATCAAATTACACATTGGAAACTTTTGAATCCAGTGAATGTTTTCGATTACAAAAGTTTTATACAGCGCCGCCGTCTCCACTTCCCCAAGCAATTGTGCCAGCAACATCTAGTTATTTATACGGACTGTGCGTTGAGTAAACTGTTCACAGCACTATATATTTCGCAATGAAATTCCTCTAAATTTCTTTTTCCTTGTTTTTGTGCATTATTTTCTCCAGCTTTTAGTTATCCATTCCGTCACATTCAGTCCATTTATAACGTAATCAATCAGGAATCCAGCTCGTCGCGCTGAAGACTCAAGGGGTCGTTACCATTTGTGCTTTTATCATCCAAGCATGGCCCAAAATGTTCATTATTTGTTATGTTATGGGTCTTCGAACCATAAAAATGAGCGCTTACTTATTCGTACTGCCATTTGCCATTGAAGTCTCATCTCATGATCATGTACACTGCATGTGTTTTGACAACGTCCATAAGTAAACATTAATATTATTATTCAAAGCAGTAACGCGGGTGGATGATGTTGCTATGCCCATGTATACAAATGCTTACAACAGGAGTCCTCACGGGTTTGCCTAAAGAGCGGCGAATCCCTACATATTCGACTATTTTCTAAAGTCAATTGACAATCATTGACTATATCCAAACAGCAAACATCTTAGTGAATGCGCAGTTTTTGACTTCGATCGATTTCTATTTGCGGCGCTGCTGTGCCGATCAAACGAGAAAATTTACCTTCCGATATGTGGCCAACTTCGGAGGTCCGGCCAGAAGTAACAGGCAGAACAACAGAAATAATGGTAATGTAGTGGTTGGAACTGTGTTATGACCGCGTTCTGAACTAGCGCAGCAAGTTCAACTGATAGACATCCGGATCAGGCTAAATTTCATCAACGTCGCAGCCGACCAAAATACTTTTCATCTTCGAATGCAAACTACTCAATACCTAAAACAGTGAACAGGACCAATAAAATTCCATATAGTTAGAAACCTACACATTTCTTTTCTATGTCTAGCCTAGTTTATCTGGCACTTTATGACATTCTGTGGCGACCACCTCCTTCGTGCGCCTCGGAAAGGAATTTAAGATGCTTGACTGGCCAATGAAAGAAAGAGAAGGCGCCGAATAGGACAAGGTCAAACACACAAGTCTGTGCTCTATGGCATAAGCTACCACCCTCCATATGTTTAATTATCCCCACTTTGATCCTCTTTGAACAGTTCATGCGGATTCCCAGACAACTGCTTCCTACACACATCAGCAACTCCAAACGTTAGAAAAACCGGACACCCTTAACATGTGCAAAAACCATCAATATGCAGAAATATATGGTGAGCGGAGGAACTATGAAAAGCACTTGCATGGGCTCAACCATTCCTCTGGTTGGGAGAGATGGGTCTGCTGACACTGGATCTAGCCCAGCAGAAACGGCAAACTCGGGATGCGAAACAATGGGTCAATTTCAATAATGTATATGTATGTCATGAGCTCAGACATCACCCTGATATGGAGGAAATACCCACACCACTCTTGTTCGGTAGATGAGCATCTGGCTGCCTTTTGGGCAATCTGTGGAATTAGCCCTTCGGCATGCCTACTTACACTTCACCACCCATCACCCTAAGTTTCAAATTACCTCTGTCCCTCAACAGCACACGTGGTATGCGTGCAGACATTTGGAACAACTGCCGTCGTTCTACTTTCTTTATCAATCACGCACGTTCATTGCAACCAGTGCATGGTACGAGTTCCTGTCATCCTGTCGAAACACAAATTACCGATCCGTTAACGTCTCATGCTTTTCCCTTCCAACACTTTTATGAATTCCCGTGGCAACTTCTGTCCTAGCATCAAGCCAACATTGCTGTCAGTGACTCATTTAAGTTGGGCTCTTTCCTGGAAATTCCAGGCAGTATCATCAGTCTCAGCTACCACATGAACAGTTATAACAGATCCCCTTCGCAAGTGCAACGGGCCCGTAGACTAAACAGTTCCACATACGGGGCAACTAATGACTCAATCTTTAACCTTTGTGATAGCCATCTCACATTTTTATTGCAATCAACGCATGCGGAGATATCAAAATTTTACCAGGAAACATTACGAATAAGGGCCAAGCATCCCAGAATAGACTAAGTCCTCAACCTCATAGTCAGTGCGTAAGATTGATCGCTTCTTAACCTGCAGTTAGCAGCTAGGCCAGACGGCCGTCCGTCTTCTTTCTCTATTCCAGGCCCTATAGTCCTGCTTGGATGGAAGCACTTACCCCATGTGCTGGTGATTATCCGATCCTGGAAAAAAGATATCTCTTACCATACCATGCTTGAATTCCTTCCACCACACACCAGTACCACAATAGTGCGGGGCGCGGTGATATCCACCACTCTGGCCGGCCCATATCGGGCGGGCGGCTCGGCTGCAGCGGTGTGCGGGTGCAACTAGGTTGGCGGATTACACCTCCTGCGTTTACCCTCAGACGGTGTTTTTCAGGTTGGGTGGCCAGCACTCGGTCAACCTTACCCATTAGCACTGTTGTGGTAAACAGCACTGTAGCTCATAAGTTCACGTGCACCACTTTGTATTGTCCTCCTCTTGCTCCTTCCCAAAATTCTTCTGCAGAATCCATACAAAACGGACTCGAATGGACAGTATTTTTGTTGACATCTGAAATAAACTGACATCCACAATGCATATTGACATCCAAAAACAGCTGAATACCGTCATTTTTCATCAACATCTATTCTGGTCCACGGAATTCGCAATGGATCGATGCTTCTGATACCAGTTCTTCACACGAGTCCATGAGACGTCGCCTCATTTGACTCCGGTTCTCCTTCTTTTCCGATGCCACCCTCATCTCTAGACCAAGCTGAAATTTATGAATTCAAAATTGCTTACAACAAACCTCATGTATTCGTATTGCGATTGGACAACTCCCATCGATTGTCACGGCTTTCCCTGCTTAACGGACTGTGCCTTCAGAAGTTTCGAGTTTTATACTGCCTTTTTGATATTCAATCTGGTTTTCGCTCATCTCCCTTCCGTTATCACATCCATATTGATGCTGATCTCTACCATACAACTCTCTAGATTATCGAGTATCCCGGCCAACAGGCGGCGACAATCATTACCCTCTTGCCATACTTTACGCCCGCGATACACACCTCTGCTGCGTTTAAAAACAGTATTGCTCGCAGTACAGGACTGGTAATCAGCCACGGAAGAATCATCGCAAACCATAATCTAGCTTTGATTTACAACCCCGTGTTCGGGAAATCACATTGCCTGCTATGATCTTGTGAACAAAACCACACTGCATTGCATGTTTGATTTCCGTTTTCCGTGTCTGCACTGTGCCTTCTTGATCAAATGTTGATCTCGCCTAGCGCATGAATGTGGTATGTCCAGAAATATACAAAAACAAACAAACCTTTTAAATTACATTAAGGTCACTGTGGCTCCCTCTCCGTTCGATTTCTATTGTTCGTATTTCGTGTGCATCACCTTTGTAAAACTTTGATCTTGCCTTGCGCATGCCTCTCGCAAATCAAAAAATATACATTATTATTATTATAAATGACAGTTTTGTAGCGTGCGTCCTCGAAATCAAAAGATTCCGTCGTTCTGTGCAGTTTAGCCAGGCCTGCTGGATGCTAAAATGCTCTTAAGATGATGCCTGTTATCACAGTTCGTTTTGTTTAGTCAGCAAAACCCAGGTGGAAGAAGTTGCCAACTCTGCCCAATATCTGTTTATCTCGCTCCTGCGTTTGCCTTGGCATGCCAAGGACAACAGAAGCCGCGCATCTGATAGCAGGAGTGTATATGAACAGACTGCACCATCCAAATTGGTGGAAAACTTCTTTCCCTCTTCTTTCGTTCCTTTCTCGATACCTAACTCTTCTCGCTTAACTTGCTCGCAGTGACACTGAATTTGGTCGTTCCTTATTTTCGACTCGACCTATTGCTCTTCGATTTTGCGTCCCTGTGCTTTTTAGATGAAATCATATTACGGAAGTTTGGTGCAGCCACAGGTCACTTGGCTCGGGGCGGCTTGTTTTGTTAGAGTCCGCTTCCGTTTTGTCGCTCACGTTGGTCGACTTTGGACCTTTCGTACGTTTACAATGAGTTTTGGCTGTCACGCTTAGGAAAGTGTTGTTGGACTTGATCAAGCGCGCGGAATCTCCTGCATTTGAATAAACCACTGAATAGGTACTTCCTCTCTGTTCCCTTCAATTGACTGCTCATTTTTTGCAGATATGGTCCTATTTTTGACCACTTTTTGGCTGGAAAGTGACTGAGGCTCATTGAAAAAATGTATGGTTGTTGTGCAAACAGTTTCAAACTCATGAATAGTACCGTAGACTTTGCTGAACATTCTTGTTCTTTCTCGAGCTTTGCAGCAATTTCGGCTACGCGTTGCTTTAAGGTTTCAAAGTGCTATCCAGAACTTGGGTAGTCCATTTATGCGTTTAATGACTTACAAATGTGGCGAATGAGGGATGCGACAGCGTCCAAATTGTACGTTTTAAATTTATAGGCAAACTTAAATGGGTCGTCAGGAGGGTAAATAAAAGAATGCAAACGCTTAGTTGAAGCTCTTTCCGTCAGTTTGAGACGGGAAAGCGTTAAAACGATGAAGGGAAAACGTATTGCTAAAGCAGAAGAATTGCCGGTTCCTGGGATTGGAATAATAGTAACGGGCCTCCAACAGTCAGGGACAGAAAACGAAAATAATGGCGAGTTAATTAGAGAAGTAAATGCATTGTTCAGAGGCACATCAACATGTCTTAAAAGAGCTGAGGATAGACTGTCAGGACCAAACCCTGCACGCGAAACGGGTAGATGTAATTAAAAGATTGCTGAAAAATGCAAAGGTTGGTGTACTAAAAGTTACGGGGCTGAACCCGGATTTGATTTGTTCACCTGAAGGAATGGAAATCTAGCCCAGAGAATATCAAAGCAAACAATGACCGCTACTTGAAATTGGGGCACGCAGTTTCAGAGGGGGTAGTTGGTAATAATTTCATTTATAATGGTGCAGTCTTTGGTGGGAAAAAAGCGCAGGGATCAGTCAAATGAAACAGTCAGTGGTAAGATAGATCCACGGTTAAAATCACCTACAATATTATGCAGATTAACCTCGAAAAGAGGGACAATGAACACTAAAATAGTCGAAATGAGAGGCAATATTTTGTTGCGAGCTAAATGAGGTAACGTATAAGTTGGTTACGATATTGCTATTATGACGAGAAAAACTGGGATGACACTGTGTCAAGAAACAGTCAAATCTATTGGGAAAGTACGTATGAACTAATTTGAACTTGCCAGACCAGAAGGAATTTATGTAGGATGCAACGTCACATACAGTCCTCTTGTTCGAAACTGTTTCTTGCCGGTGAAATTTGAAGCTGCCTATAGACACGAGTAAATTAGCGATATCTGGGCTCAGCCACGATTCTTGTATGCAGATGACAAGTGTGAACATGGATCGGTGATTTAAGTGCGAGAGACAAATCCGACGTTTTCGTAAACAAAGAACGGATTTTGGTACATAGCAATGACGTCCTGAGCATCTTGGCTGAAAAGGCGCGTTTAAGAGCTGCCTGCCAGCCAGCACGAATGTCTCTTTTAGATCAATGAGAATATCGTTAAAATGCTGTAATAAGTGATCCCGTTTCATGGTGAGAAGCGATACGGTTTTTAAGAAAAACTGATTCCGAGCAATTCTAGCGTCGGAAGGAGAAGAAAATTGAAACAAATATTCGGTAGAAAGAAGGGAAATTTGATGACACATAATTGCAGCGCAGAAGTCAAAGGACGCGCTGATTTCCGATGCCCACAGGGCCGCTTACATGATCTATTTGGATTCCGTGTCAACCTTTGACATGACTGTAAACTATATAAGTCGGACATATTCGGAACACGAATGAAGCATAGGATTTCTGAAGAGCAGTAGGCGACTTTAATCTGAAAAGATCTTCCATATCGGCCATCCAAGGGGTTTTCTGTGCATTAGCCAACTTTTGTGAGAGACCGCGGACGAACTTTCATGCGGAAAGTGTCCTCCCATGTACAGTTATTAATGCAATTATATTTGTGTCCACCATTTGGCACCATTAGTTCGAATGGGACAGGGCGCATAAAAGCGTCAACTAGAAACAGTAAGAGATTATGCAAGCAGTGACGGTACATAACCACCCAAACAATAATACAAGCCAGCAGAAAAATGCGGGGAAACGGTAATTAGTGGACGTGTCATGTAACCACTAACAAAGGAAGAGGAAATGTGCGTCAAACGTCGAGAGCGGCATTAAATTTGTTCACAAAATAAAGGTCATTAAAACTAATAGCAGACATTTTAAAATGAAACTACGATTATTCACATTAAATTACGTAGAATACGAGGGATAATGCTGATACGGGAAACACAACGAAATGCACATTTACGTGAAATAATGCGAATCAGAGCGGCCTGTAAAGTCGATGGAAAATCAGTGACGAAAAAACTTACAAGCGCTTGAACTGCAAGTCGGCTGTGGAGTTAAATTTTACAATCAAACCTTACCTTGAATACCATTCACGAAAACGGCAGGAAGTCCAATGATTACTATATCGTCGTCCGCTTTGGCCACGGAAATGAATATACTGTTCAGGAAAATGGAGGGTTTATTTCATTGCACAGAGTTAATTCGGATTAGCACGACATCCGCGGAAACATTCCGGCGTGCTGACAGTTGTGACGTTTAAGTTTTGCAACCGCACACATGGCCGCCCGGCAGGTTTGGTCAAACCCTTCATGAGGGAATTCAGCCTCCTTAGATCGGACCAGTAGGAAAAACACGAGGAATTATTTAAACCACCATGTTTCTTCAGGTCCACCGATAACGGCATCAGATAGCGAACATTGTAAACCAAGTCCTTCGAAGAATGTAACCAGGACACCTGCATGACCAAATTAAAATAGGAAATTTGTAGACCGGAAGTGCAACACTTCAAGTGGAAATGAACAAAATGGAAAATAATGGCAAAATGTTAGATGCAACAGACAGAAAAGAAAGCACAGCCATTGTATAGTAAAAATTCTCGTAATTCAGAAGCTTTATAGCTTGCAATATCACAACTGTGGCTGCAAGAACGCAGACAGTTGCACGGAATGTTTAGATGGGACCGCAAAATGCGATTGCTGAGCGCATCCACTTGTGCATATCTGAGGCAAAACTCCTGCGACTGTCCGTCCTTAAGCCAAACTTGTCGCAGTATCTTAGTAACTCCAAGAAATACCGGCTGCACCCAATCCAACGACAGACTGACGTTTGTGTCAAAGGGAGTGTAAATAAAAGGACTTTCTTCTTTTGGCATTTGTACTTTCTTTATCGCATGCTAGGATCAGTGAGCCCCCAAACTTGTGGTGCTGGTGACGTCATTCTCTCACTTATGTAAACGCCACGTTATATACGCCTGTCTGAACCGAAGTACATTAAAAGTAAACCCGCATAGGTGTTTCACAAACGCTGACAATTTACACTGCACCGTAATCTCGCAATAGCTGTGGCAACGCACACTTCTGCAGTCGATTGTCTGCGGAATCCATTGACAGAATGTGGTTACTTTGTGTACAAGGGGATCACCGGCATTAGCGTCGGACGAATAGCGGGTGCCAATATAGGCCACAACTGCAATGATGAACAGAACAAGGATAAAGTGCCAATTTCCAGCTGCAAGCCACTGGATTTCAATGTGGCCTTCCTCATACGGGTCAATCGTGACGGTCTATCCACAAGCCCACTGTGAATATGTATTGCGTTTGAAACAGCCCTGCTTCGCGACGCCTCTGGGTGTGCCATACGGTCCAGGAACCTTTCGGTACATCTGGCAAAATTGTCCTAAGACGGCAAGCACATCCCCACTTTGTTTCGTCATCAACCTAGAGCCTGCGAATATCCCAAACAACACGCCCCAAAATTAGTCAGTATTCGCTTTCACAGGCGCAGTTTTGCCAAGCCGAATACTCCTGTCTATTGAAAGCATTGGGAAACCAATTAAATGCACGCTATACACATCAACATCTAGAGCAACAAAAAACGAAGACAGTGGTGTACTTAATAAACCGGAAGAGCCCAAGACCAGGGAGTCCTGTTCATCAAATGTTTCATATGCATGGGACAGTTCACTAAGTAGCTCTGCTCAATAACCAAGAGTTAAGTAACAAAATGCACCGTTATATACCGGCCAACCGAGCCTCTGCGGAGCGATACCGATAAGCCCCCATCGATATTTCTAAGCGCACATTAAAAGGCATGACAGCGGAAGCCCACTTCCGATCACGATGTTTTGCCATGTACTGAAAAGGTCTATATTAGTGGGGCCCTGAAATTTTTGGAGATATATCAGTCAGTTTTTCTGGCAAATACAAAATACGACATTTTCATTATATAGAAACGGATTTTCAAATTCCTGCAAAGTAAATTTGGGTATCCTCTCAATTTACCTGGGGGAAGTTACCATGCCATCTGAATCTCGGTGTTTACTGTTTTGGTTTTACTGCACATGTTTTATGTGTGGAACACTTAAAAAAGCAAAACTTTTGCCAGGGTAGCTGGATGTAAAAACCAGCGCTGTCGAAGTTTCGACGCAGATTAATGCATTATAGTCAGGAAAAGCTCATTCAAAAAGCCGCAAAAGTTCATTCGGTTTCAGCGTCTTGAATGTTTCAGTTATACCTTACAAATAAGAAGCACATCAGTTGGCTTACCAGACAAAAACAAACATGGGTATCCATCGTTTTGAACATCCACAAGTATGGTCCCCACAAAAATGAACATTGAGGCGCGAGAAGGCCACCAAAACTGTTCCCTAAGGATCGCTTTTCGAGACGGCATTATATCGCATTGCGAATACAAAGACTACTATTGTCTTTATTATATCGACCGCCTAGAACTACCATTGGTCCAATCTACCCCACTCAATAATTGCATTATGACACTCTACCCTTGTCTGTGTTGTAGGCTCTGGAAGAAATCCTCCAAAAGTTATTGTCCAATTCTATTCAAATTTCGTGGTGGAATAACTGCCAAGGAGTTTATAACAAGCACGAAAACCGTTGCCAACTACGGGCCTTATAAATATGTCAAGATCTTTACAGAGATATACTGTGGTTGCAGAAGTTTATCACAACTTCCAAAGTCGGCAAGAATTTGGTTTTATCTGGCACCCCCCTCTAGACCGGTACGTTGCCAATGCAGAGTCTTCCGAACGGACCAAACCCAGAGCCTACTGCCATAGTTTCAGATAACCTACATTCTCCCTGCGACAGACGCCATCATCTCACACCTTCTGCTATTCCGTGGCTACTATAGGGGACCAACTTGCAGGCCATGATCAATCGAAACCCCTCGAATCTTCACCTTTCAACAGTTCACTCAATTCGCCTCTTCCGTACACTTGCACAGCTCACCTTCCTGTCCAAGCTCTTTATCCCACAAACCTGTTTTAGTCCATTTGAGAATAGATCCACTGATGACGGTCACACTCGACCTTCACGTATATCCGTTGCGAAAGCAGTAAAACCTGGACGTAATTTTTGTTGGTCGCAACCAATACCAGTAGATTTGAATGAAAGCCATTGTCCTCCGCCTGTCCATCCAACCCACAGACGTACTCATCTAAATCTACCATCTGTGGCACCCCAAGCTAAGAGCTCTAATGGTATAACGACGCACGTGATTGCCGTCAAACCGATGTCTTGTCAAAAAATTACCAACGGCAAGACGTATACCCATCTCAGATAAGCCTTCCAGCAATTCCTCGACCTTCTGTCAACCGAACAGCACTCAGCCTAGATCACCTGAATCATGCAGGAAGCGCACACCAGTCAACTGCCCAATTAACCGCAAAATTCCGCACATCGATAGCCACCCTGCTTATCCGGTAGGCCAATCTGGCAGTACTCCTTGACTTTCTGACAGCTTCGGCAAATTTGACTCCAGTAAGCCATTCCGGTGTGAGCCTGGCCACCTCGTAGGGCCCACAAACAAAAGGCAGCCAAATAACCGCCGTTTTAATCATGAAGTGATTGGCCCACTGTACCCATGTCTCCACCCTCCTTTGGTAGCCAGTTGCCATCTGACAATACGATACCAATGCCCCTCCATATTTACAGCCTGCAGCTTATATTCCTATTCTGACCTCTAACTAGACAACCTTATTTAGATGGATTCCGTCCACTCCTGTACCCAAATCTTCATACAAATACCATTATCAGCATGACTCTGCGCGATTTATCTCTGGCTCTATGCAGGTGACCTGGCCACCTCTGGATAGCTGTTCTTTTCCCTTTGATCCACAACCTATTAAGAGATCGCTCTCTCAACCCACTCTTGTCCAGCGCTTATCTTAATTACCCCAATTACCAAACACTGCTCTCTTCACTCCCGCGAGTTCAGAGATGAAGTCTACCCCCAGAAATACATGTACGCACCTGCTGACCGGTTTCTTCTCCGGCAATTTCCAAAGCCCCACCACACAGGCCCCTTAGATCGCCAGTTCCTCCTCGGCATGGCCACCAATGGACCACCTAACGCTGTCCCGCCGTCACTGGTGCCATGTCTCCCATACCGATGTCCTCTGAAAACTCGCTTCTTAACTCACATGCTTCTTCTATCACCTTGCTCTTCAGTCCACAAATCCATCTACAAGGACAGTCCCTCGCCGGTTAGTATACTTAAATCTACTGGATTTTCTCCCGCATCACCACTACGCGCTATCCAAACTCCCAACGTACCCGTCGATTATCTGACCCCTACAGAACCCACTCCTTGATTGTCTCCCGGAATTATATGTTCCCGTGAAATTTCCTCCTCTTCCTGAACTCCGGCTCACTAACTCGTAAAGTAAGGTAGCTAAGACTGTCATCAGCTAAAACTCTCACGATATAATCTTGAAAACAAAGAATTGGCTAACAGACCACAGCTTAGTCTCGCCTTTTGTTGGCCGATTGTGATTCCTACCGACCGAATAGACTAAATCGTAGAAGAGGCGGTCGTCTAGCCTACGTAAAGCAGCCATATACAGCTTCCTTCCTCCATTACCTACTGCTCGATTCTGTCCCAGACACCATTTGGCCTCGCATGCAACTACCCAAGTTCTCAATCACGTAGGATATATATACCGAATACCTAATTCCAATAGTCCTGATATCTGCCGTTCCATCCAGGACTTCGCTTTTCATTCTGGTCTCCCATCCAGCCGCGAGATAATTGCATTCAAATTCAATGCACCCAAAATTTGTCGGCCCATTTTGTCCGCCCAGCAACCCTACTGGAACTTGTTCTAGAAACGCACGCTGATGGATGGGCTCAGCATGTGACCACTCGCACAAAGTCTCTCAATATTTTAGATCTAGGCTCAAAGCATAGCACTCCTAATGTTAAGGTTCTTTTACTAAAGCCCCTTCCCGGGAGTGACCATAAGATGGTAAAGTGTAGCTCCCCTCTCCGTAACAAATCTCCCTGACCCATGTGTGAGCACCATACTGTCTCGTCCAATATTGTTGACGCGTTGGAACGGAATACCAGACGCTCTGCGAACCTTTGATCGGTCCAGCTTTTTTATCGCCTGATCGGCCGAATGCGGCAGACGACCTTCAAACAAATCAATTACCATTAGCCTTTTATCGAATCCGATCACTCAACATACATCCAAGAAGGCTAGTGATGTTCGTCAGCTCCAGTTGAAAATTTTAAAGGCCCGGAGCATCCTAAAAACATGGGAGATTTCCCGCTCCTAATGCAAACGAACCACTCGCAACAAAAATTTATTATTAAGTCTGAACTAGGGTTTGAAATGCAGGAAATGTTATCTCTTGGGTCAACTAACCCAGTTTGGAAGATTTCCCATATTTTCAAAGCTCGTTCTCAGCCCAACTCGCCGGCCATTCCGAACTTCATCTTATTAAACAGCTTACACATAGAGTCCCCCGCAGAAATCGGGGAAGCGTTCCGTACATAATGACAATCTTCTAATCTCTGAAATCCAATCCTTGCGGACTTCGGTCAGATTATCCTCCATTTTATTCGATATTGCTAGCTTCACGACAGTGATACAGTGTGTTAAGCCATCGGACAGGCCAGAGCCTGATGGAATCGCACTAAGCCTATTTTGTACCGCTGGGACAGAGCTTCCTCTGTTCCTTCTGAATCTGTTCTCGCTCCCCTGGTCTTGCGCTACTTTTTCTTCAGAGTAAAAGATTTCCATCACTGCTCCACACCACAAAAGGTGTTCTATGCATGAACCTGAGAAATTTTGCTCTGTTAACCAAACTCCGGTTTTATTTAGGCTTTTGTAAAACGTTGTTACAGAACGGCCGGTAAACTTTCTTTCTGCTCATGATCTTATCAACCCTTTGTAACACGGCTTCCTGAGGAGACAATCTTGCGTCACCCGGCACTTTAACTTCTTGAACCTAGTTATACAGATTGCTAATTCCCACTGGTCGGTGTTCACAATATTTTCAGACATGTTAAATGCATTCGATCCCGTTTCCCACTACCGACTCGTGAACAAAATTAGGACTTGTGGAACGTTAAATCCACCCTTATCTTGGCTGCCATCCCACTTTTCCGATCGCTTCCAGGTGGGCAATATTAGTGACTATTTTTCCCAGCCTTGTGCTAATAACAGCCGGGTTATTTGGGGGAGCATCCTTGGTCGTCTTTTATTTCTGCCATATAATAACGATATATTTAAAGTTATTCATCTTGAAACACCATTCTTGTTTGTCGATGACATTATTAGAATCTACTCTTTTGAAGCTGGTTCATCTAACCGCAGTCTTGCACCTACCATTGGGGAGATAATTTACCCTGATAACTGGCGTCCCACGTGGCCTATGGAGTTCTCCGCTGACAAGTTCTCTAACAACACAAATGGCACGCCATCCATAAGTGGCATGATCATTTCCGCATCAAACGTGGTTAAGGACTGAGGGCGACGATGCTCCTACTCTTTTAACTTTCATAAGCAATTCCATCAATAATCTGCCACAGCTATATAAACCGCCACAATGGTCTCAAGGGCTTCCCGCACTCAAGTTTGCAGAATTACCACAATCAAGCAACAGGCTAATCCCTATCTCGAAAACTGCCTGGTTATCTTCACGCATGTGCATAAAGATGACCGAATCGCAATCGATAGTGTGTAGCGGGTTTTCACTGAAAATTTCCTATGACCTTAATCTAGCCTAAACTACAGGGTCAAGTGAGAGCCGCTTGGACCTGAAAAATTATGGTTTCGCCCAGTCAAATTAAACCTTGCACTTCCCTTTACTGCTTGCCGTAATAATGTCAACTCTGCTACAAACGTCTCACATGACGCTGGTAGTTCCCCCGTATCCACTTTTTTATTGGATCCAACGGGTTAATATTACCCCCGACTCGACTATCAAGCACAGCGAATTTATTCACGGTTGCTTACTCGAAGCTGTGAAACAAGCTTCCTGGTTTCCATGGATCGTGCTCCAATTTAGCGCAGTTCAAAGCCCGGCTTGCAACATTACTGGATGTCCCTACCTTAATTAGCTTGAAACAAGCCAGTGTTGATAAAGACGAAGTCTATGAACATGGCTTAGTATTCTAGTTCTTGATGAAGTGTTCACCGCGCTCACCATCTGGGATTATCATTCATATTTCGTTGTCCCACTTTCTTGCACGATTACCCTACTACGTTCTTTGACCATTCCTTCTGCCTGTAGTACATGTGCCCTCGTTACCACTGGCATGGGTGAGTAAACATTAAGCCGTTCACAATTTGGGGTGAACAAAATGCCAACATAATATTCGGTGGAACAATGATCTCATCACATTCCGTGATTTTAAACACCTTCAGTCCGTATACTCCTCCCTTTTCATGGCATCGTATCATCTTTACTGGTTTGACGGGATGAATAGGTCGTTCTTGATAACCCAGAATCTACACTTTCCCTAAAACTGCAACTGAAGCTCAGGCCTAGTTGCCAACTTTTGCTCACTGGAAGCACTGCGTTGCAGGTTTGCTATCTACGGTTCAGTAATCATCATAAATTCAAGCTGGCATCCTAGCCAGAACACGTCTCTATTCTGTTTCAGATATCGCACCCGGGATAAACGCGCTGTTACCGGTTCCGTCATCGTAAGGGTAATTTAAAATCTGATGTCCTATCGTACCTGCTAGGACTGGCGCTCGAGTAATGGTCCGTTCTACCGAAACTGCGTCGTTGATAGTCTTGTATGCCCCAACTCGGATCTTTGCGACTGGACAGAAGCATGGTTACTTTAGCCGATGGAACGGCTCGTGCATTTCGTGTTCAGCACCAGCAATGCGCACGTTTGATTCACTTGAATGCGAAATGACTCGCAGTCTGGTGTTAGCAAAAACGGCCACAGGAAACACTGCATAGTTTTGTGAAATTAGTTTCCTAGTCTTGGTTTCTCACTGGTACACTTGTGCTTTTCGCATTGCGTTGCAACATTTGGCTCCACTTTCCAGTATGTTTCCCGAATAATTCGAAGACGCACTCGTTCACTTATCACTTTTACTTGCTTCTCTTCGCGTTTGATCTGCATCAAATTTGTACAAATTTCATCGTGCCTTGCGCGTGCTTCGCGCAAACCGAGAAACATATCTTATTATTATTGATATCACAGTGTTTTTGGCATATTTACATGCAAAGTGGGTAACGAAACATTTTAAGTTTTGCTTCTCTCTGAAGGCTGAAACACAGAGTTTATTAATGAGCTCGTTTCTTGAGCAACGCGGTCGATAACTTCAGGAAGTGTAGAGAAATAAATACGGGAGTGAGGCAGTTGATTACTTCCGCTCACAAGCATTCCACAAGTTCATAGAATATGTGAAGAAATATTCCTTTAGGCCTTGAGTAATCCAGCGAGTCTCTGTAAAATTGGGCAAATTCGAAAGACGCCCTGAAACGGCGCAATTCTCATTTCAAAAGGGTACATTTGGGGTCGTTCTGGGGACGATTTGTTATGTACTAGGACAGTTCTGGGTCGTTTTGGGGACCGTTTTTACTGAGTGAGGATATTGCAGTAAAAAACACTCATCGTACGCCTTAGTTTAATGAACTGAGTAATCTGAAAAGCATGCAAAGGACACAGGAATCGAAGGTATTAATGAAAAAGACAACATGGCCAGCAAACAGTTTGTTGAAAATCTCCCAGGCGACAACCTCTATTGAACGGCACACTGCACAAAACCGCCAAGGCATAATGCGGACGTATTGAGAAGCACCAGTTTTTCACATTTTTTGCTCAAAGAATTTGGCTGATAATCAATTAATTCGGTGAATCAATAAATTAGGGCTGGCCCCATTTTTACCGGCCGCCGTTGGGCTACGTTCTGCCTTGGTACCATCGGAAAAACACTGGGCGTTCGCTTTGCCCTTTGAATGACTTCTACTGTGTGCCAGATTAACTGAAGTCAGTTGAACTGATCCAAAAGCAAGGTTGGTGCTTTACTCTCATGTGAAATTGATGGCTACGGGCAGCATCCCCCAGATCCCACAAACAGTTGAAAACTGATACAAACTAATGAACGCTACACTGTCGAAAGTGCTAATATGAGTCCACTTAACCCCACTTTACACAAAACACAAATGGTATCACTTATCAAGCAGGCGTCCGGATAGGTGTTTTTTGTACGTTCCCTTGGCTTCAACACTGCGCGTGGATTGAATTTGTTTATTTTTTGAGGGTCATATCATATGAGCACCTTCTACCGTTCTTGTCCGGCAAGATAGAGTCAAGCGGTTTAAAACACTTGGTTTTGGCTAAACTTTTAGTTGTTTCTCGGTGTTGACTCTAAGCAGTAGCTGTTCCCAGTGGCTCGCGACTGCAAAACCACGATGGTTTTACTGTTGATGTTTGTTGGTATTTATCGAAACGCCCTAAGTGTCCAAAAAGTGATTTTTCCCCTTAATGTACCCTTCTTCATTATTTTAACGATTCACAAAAGCATCTAGAACTCGATATTCTTCTCCGTTGATCATGAATTAACCAGTCGTAATATATATATTTTAAACCGATTCGAAAACAGGCGTGGTGCAAACGCAACAACTGGAACTACATAGTAGGGAGAAATAACAAGGAAAAAGTAATAAACCAGAATAAACAAACTGTTTTTGTTGTTCTCAATGTACACACTTTATGCCTTTTGGTCGCCCTCGGATCAGTTTCAACGAGATGAGCTTGTAAAACCGGTTTTCTTAGAGGGATTTCGTACTAATTTGGCGTGCCCAAAACCGTTGTAACCAGTTGTGCGTTATCCTAAATCGGCTGTGTACGGTTGCAATACTGATAACCCTGACACTCGATCGTACAAAAAAAGGCATTCCAAAGGAGTAACAGGTGGACTTTATTTCAACATGATCAAGCGTGTGTAAATGACAACCTCGCTGGGCGGTCAACCTTTGGTTAAACAAGCTATCCGGAGGAACATGTCGGATCTTCGCGGGGTTCTACAGATGCAGCGTACAGCATTCGCGCCAATGACATCTGTTCTGAGCCATATCTCTCACCATCTCTAACCAACAACAATGCTCATCTCTCGGGCTCTAACCAGGAATTTCGGACGCACCAATAAAGGCCAAACCGAAGCTAACTTCTTCATACCTCTATGCCACGTCATAGTTTGACCGCCGCGTCGCTCGTTCCAGCCTTACCCAGTAGGTGCAATAGAGCACGAAAAGGCAGACCATGGACAGGCAATAGGCATGCATTAAGTATAAAAGCCACGGATTGCGATATAAAGCGATTGTCTTAGTCAGAAAACCAATGTCCGCACCCAACACACGATGACGCACCTCGTCATTGCTCATCCGATGTTCCCACCGGGGACGAGAAATGCTTTAGAGACGCCGTTAGTTAAATCAAATATACGCCCGGCTTTCTTCAAAGCGCATAGCCCAAGTACCGCTACCTTTTAGAACACTAAACTTTGACATTATGCGCTCTTCTCTTTCAGGGAAAACTGGGTGACATAGCGGTGCCACAAGTAGCGTAGATTTGCGAAAGCTGGTCTGGCTTTCGCAAATCGTGATGTGACCTCACCAAACCCCCTTCAGGTGAGGTCAAACATTGTCACTCAGCAAGGCAATATTATCAGCGTACTTTAAGTCAGAAAGTGTTCCTTATGGAGATTTCAACTCCACCGTCCAAAAGACTAGATCAAGTATTCTTTAGAACATCGTCTATGACGAAATTCGAAAATAAGTGGGGATATATAGGGCATCCCTGCCCTACTGCAACGGAGCAGAAGAAAGGTTGCGACCGCTGGCCATGAGCTGCAAACCGGTTTAGGTAAAACTCTGTGAGGACCAACACATAATTCTCAGGTAATCCATTTGTCAACAAACAGCGCCATAGTTCAGACCTATCAACAGGGCCAAAGTCTGCACTAATGTCCAATCAATTATATTAATTATTAGGGTTCCCAAAATTAATAAGCAATCTTATTATAATCTTAAAAATTTGAGATGGAAGTTTTTATGAAGCTCTGTTTGTAATAGATATATATGCTTGAGCAACAAAATAGTCCCAAAAGTGTTCGGTTTGAGTCCCCAAATAGTCCATAAAGTAGACGAAATGGGCACCACATCGTTCTGAAAGGGGACTTTATTCTGCGCAGGAACAACTTAAGAACGATTTTGGAAGTAATATTGTCCTCCTTTGGGACGATTTAAAGACTAAATTGGTCCATCTTTGGAAAGATTTATGAACTAATGTTTCCATTTCGTTATTCATTCCGGAAGCACACCCTGGTTATTTGTGCCTCCGCGGTCAAGATTGTTTTTATACATTCCTTAAGTACGGTAAACTGATTTCAGTACCCCTTATTTTATAAATCCCGATCGCGAGGCTTTAAATGGTAAATGTGTTTCTCGTACGGCTGCGATCATAATGAACGACAGTGTGCAGTACGACAAAAATACCTCCTAACAAACGAAAAACCTGAAAGTACACATTTACTCCGTAAATGTGTACTTCTCTCCCAAGCAGTGCCTTCATGACGCGTGTGTAGTTCCAAGAACACTGTTTGGATACTCATTTGCTTGTAACAGGCCCGTGGGTACATGCTTCCCCGTTGAATTTATTGCTTACAGTTTCTTTTGCAGCGTCGTTAAGGTTGGAACATGTATATAAGTATGTTGTATATGTATTGTATATGTACACGTGTCAACTAGCTTATTATTACTAACATTTCAGAGCCCGCAGGTGTTTTCTTAGTGGTCATAAGTGTTTATTACTGCTGCGCATTTATCGGCTAGACCGCCAAATATAACTGGAGAGAGGTTTTTGACGTGTTATCCGAATTGCTGCTGCACAACAATGTAAACAATGATAATCTGGGAAAACAGGTTTCGTGTTTGTGACCGTTGATAACTTCCAGTTCTATTTAAAAATTTGGCTACTGCGTAACTTAATGCCGGTACTGGCGGCTTTTTGTGTTGAATCGCCGATATCTCCGAAGCATTTCTCTTCCCCGGTGGGAACATCGGATGAGCAATGACGAGGTGCGTCATCGTGTGTTGGGTGCGGACATTGGTTTTCTGACTAAGACAATCGCTTTATATCGCAATCCGTGGCTTTTATACTTAATGCATGCCTATTGCCTGTCCATGGTCTGCCTTTTCGTGCTCTATTGCACCTACTGGGTAAGGCTGGAACGAGCGACGCGGCGGTCAGACTATGACGTGGCATAGAGGTATGAAGAAGTTAGCTTCGGTTTGGCCTTTATTGGTGCGTCCGAAATTCCTGGTTAGAGCCCGAGAGATGAGCATTGTTGTTGGTTAGAGATGGTGAGAGATATGGCTCGGAACAGATGTCATTGGCGCACATGCTATGGAGTCTGTGTGCACAACAGGACCATCGCAGAATTCCTGTGGCTGATGTGCACTGAATCAACTGGTTTGTCGTTGCTTATTATTATTATTGTTACTAATATTATTATTATTGTTATTATTCATAGTATTTTCCCGTTTTGTCTACTTTTCGGGAAATTCAATTCTAGTATTGTATATACATATATATATATATAATCCAGGTAATCGGAACTTTGTGGACGCACTGTGCATCTTCAGCAATACTCGAGTGTGGACAGATTTAAGTTTGCTTTGGGCACTCAGATATGTATTTTTGAAGGACTACGTATATATCTCCGTTTCTTACTCATTTGTTACGGTCGGCTATTATTGTTTGACACTTAAAATGTTTAGTGTTTGTTTCATGTTAAACGACAGCGAATATCTTGTCTGAATCGCAGGTGTCTGTTGCCCTTGAGGTTAGATTTACCAGAATGCTTATTAAAGTTATATTTATAGTTGACTGTTTTTTTAACAATAGTCCTCAATGAGTTTATTTAACCACTGATGTTGTGTCACCTTTATATGCACATGATTGTTGTGTTGTCATCTGGTATTTTGAGTTAGGTTTACCGACACTAGAGCCACTAACCTTTATTGTACGTAGAGTTATACATTGCGCGCACGCCTGTAAACCGTTAGAAACTAAGTCTCTTTGGCTGCAATTCACTTCAACGATCCAGAAGAACTGTTTCTCCGCATAACTGCAAATATCGTTTGAAGGGTTCTGCTGATTTGAAACGAGTAGCCCTTCCTTTGATAGTACAAAGACCCTGTTCTTGCAGAATCTGGCCTTCAGTTCCAAACTAGAGTATCCTGTTTATAACTTCACGCCAGGACCTCTCGTAATGCTCATCAAAGCAAGTTGTAAAAGATCATTAACATATGTGCGTGCTAGGCGCTTCACAATATCAAAAGTCTCTTTTGCTTTGTATGTATACCATTGAGTGGAAACTCAGTTTTTGAAAGCGTTAAGCATAAATTTCCTAGCCATTGTTCTCGTTGCCAGACAAATCATAGCGGGACATTATAGGACACTCGACTGTACATGATGCTCCAGTGGAGGGCGCAACATTACTGTGTACAGCAGTACAGATTTTTGCTTTTCGTTGCACAGTATATTGGTACACAGCCTAGCTAACATCCGTCGTGTTAGCGGTCATCTTAAGCTGACTCAATGACGGAAGATTGTGCTTGGAATTATTCCTCAAGTCTTGGAATTCTAATGAGCAGGTCAGTGGCCCATTACTGGCTGTCATCAGGTGGCATTTTTGAGATTCACTGATAGACCCCGTGAAACCGACCATCACCTTACTGTATCTCAATTTTAGGCTATATCCCCTTTTGATATCGTAATAGCACTGATGAAGATGAAGCGTGGGTTCTTCAATTCTCGTATCTGATTGCCTGTAAACCGGGGGAACAGGCAGGATCTTGTGTTGTATTCTAATCTGAATTTACAGCTCTCTAGTTGGCCAATAAAGCTGCAGTTACTAGGATAATGATGTGTGCGTTGCCCGTGTGATTGTGCTTTGATGAAAAATGGCAGCTTATAGTTGTCGAAATGGATACTACTTGGAGCTTCCGAAGTAACCAAAGGTCCAGAATCCAAGCAAAATTCGAGACCAGATTCCTGATGTCATACATGGAGCAGCAGATACTACGTGAGGCACTAGATCATAATGCTACTACAAAAGAAGGATATCTTTGCTAGGTCCTTGTGGGCCCGTTTATCCCAGTGCCACATAGAATCAAGTACGTAAATTAATGGAGTGTTATCTAGTCTGAAGCCTGCCAATTAAACGCAAGCAGTAGTTGTTATGAAAATGTGGTAGGTGGAGAATGCTACTACTATTAACAGGCAAGCTCTTTACTGACTGCTTGGGAGTACTGATTCACAAAATCTTGTATGATTATGGTGATTAATGGGTTGTACGCCTTACTGAATCACCCTGAAAATAATCTTCTGGAGAGTTAGACATGAGATTTAATAACGCTGCGGATTTTCCATTTATGCTTGATTTTGAAACAGCTGAAAGAGATGTCACTGTAATATCCGCAATGACGGTCAATAGAGAGGTAAGATTTCTGAAAACGCAATTCTGCTGGGCAGGGTGGTGGGAAAGTTTTCCACTGGGGTAATACAAAGCTCTTGTGGACAGGACTAAACGAAAAGGCCTGGGTACGATATATTTATGTGTTAGATCGTCCTGTAAAAATACTATTAAGCTATGCATTAAACTCCAAAACTATCCTTCATTAATCATCTGGTGCTGTCCAAGGATGTGTGCATGACAACGAACTCAGTCAGAATAGTATCCATTAAATCTCTGGACGATGGACACCATACCATAAATATTTATTATTTTGCCCCACGACTTTTGTCTTTCTTCACCTGAAGGAAAGCTTCGACTCAGTTAAAAGTGCGGTCGTGTGAAACTGCCTTTCATTGAGATGTTTGCTAATGAAATTGATTCCTCTTTTTCAGTTGCTGCATATGAACAGACGAATCTAAGCTCCATTCCCATAGTAATTTGTTAGCTGAGTTCATCACAACAAATGGTTACTGTCAGAGTTCCTTTTATCATCATATCTTTTGAAAATGTTTTACCCCAGAGGCTGTGGAAATTTATAATACTCATATAACAACAGTGGTATCGTCACGTTTTTTAGATATCTTTTGTCGTTTCCCAACTTTCTGATTGGTCCCAAGAGAGAGCACTGTAGTTCGTTTTGAATGCTCGGAAATGTGGCTTGAAATGAAAGCCAACGCCACGAATGCTGCTTGATCTGCTTATGGGGCTCAAATGTTATGGTGCTGGTACCATGCATGTTGTCATACCGGTTTTGTATATATATATATACATGTCGTGATGAAATGCAGTGGTTTTACGCAAAACTGGCTCAACAAGAGAGTCGGACAGATAAAAGGTGAAATCGAAGACCTACTCATAGAATTCGACTAAGATGGGACACCCATTATACCTGATTTTGGTTAATTAATTAGGGGTATTTTGACTAGCCTAAATTAATTCGGTCTGTTCTTGTTTGATTAAGTTGGACTCGATCTGACCCAGATAGGAGAGACCAAGTAAAGCGCCAGATGTAGCAGCATGACGTTTTGGAACGCGACACTTTCCATGATGTATAGTTGTCTGAAGTATTATTTTTCAGTCGATCTTTCACTAGTTCCCCCTTCGTTTTCCATTTGAATAGATTATGTTGTGAGTTAGCAACTAAAACTAGAACACGTTGGTGCTAGGTTAGCAGTTTTGCAAAGTGACACTGGAACTGAAAGAGGTTCATCACTGAGTCATGTTTCCTATGCGTAGGTGTTCATCACTCTTACATATCTCATCGTACCGACGAAATGAGATACTGAGTCTTTGACGTTCTCTTGTACTCTCTATTTATAAGAAATTGACTTTTGACTCTCCAGTAGGACTCATGTAATAAGCACTTGATGTTTTTGATGCTAGTTATGTTGCTATCTTCAGTTTTACTTGCGCCAGTAAGAAACTTTAACTGAATATCTTTAATGGGAAGCATGAAACTGACTGTTGTCCCGGAAGGTGGTCTATGAAGTTCTTGCACGACAGCGAGATTGTGCAAAAACAGATCTTGCTGGGACGCGATTCTTGTGTCGGAGCATAACGACTATGAGCTCACATATTCACAAAACAAGCTCAGATGTGAATAAAGATACTTGGAGGCAACCATCAGGGTATTTATATGCTAAGTTACTAACCTTCGGAACACCACACGAGTTAGACTTTTACTTTTGGTGGTGGATGGAAAACTACAGCTGTAAATAGACACCACATTTGTAGAAGTATTGTAGAACGGTGTGCTGCGGTTGTCAGCAATGAAGACGATTTTTAACCAAATCGCTGTTCCGATTATTTACCCAAGGTGAGATTATCGACACTTTGGATTACTGCACTTCATAGGGTTAGTTAGCGTTGATAAATATTGCTTTAAGTTCATGGATGTACCTATGATGATGTTGGGCTTACTAGTCGATATACTAAATTTTATCTTATTAAGTCGCTAAATTCCATTCAAATAACGGAGACACAGAGCAAATTTAACAGCATTTCGTGTGCTCTTTCGAAACTTGGTTGATAAACTTACTGAGCTTGGATTGAAGTAACGTTATCTAAATTTTTACCTGTTCCAGATTAGAATAAGCACAAGCCCAACTGGAAGACCATTGTCCTTGTGAATTATATGGACACAGAGAGTTTGGGATCATGGATAATTGCCAGACGTTGTGGAGTAAAGAAAGACCCAGCGTCTTTCGTTATAGTTTATCACGAAGGCCTGAGAACACGGAAGCATACCGTTGACTTAAGATCTTTGGTCGCTTACCCAATAAACGAACAGTATGGTAGAATTTTAGAACACGAACGACATGGAAAGGTAGTATCAATTATTCCAAAATGGCAAGTTCTCCGAATGCTGGCAATTTTGAAAGACCTGAGAGAAGGTATGGACCTGAAAGAGTGCATCCAGCGGGCGGACAATATGGAAAAGTTGTCATCGACCGAGGATCTCAATAAAGTAACCGATGAAGAACTTGAGAGGTGAGTCCTGGAGTTCCGATGAGCTTGTGTGACAGCATTAAAGTGGATTCAGTGGTCAGTTTAGTTTTCATAAGCGGTCCCAAAACACCTCTCAATAGGTTGAATAATCCATGATTTTGGCTTATTTTAGATTCCATATACTAACCAGGTTTGGTAGATTGTCGTTATACTTAAAACCACATAGCCATATTGAGGGAAGACAGTAAGAAGCATTTGTGTAAGTGCTTTAATTTGATCTGAGTAACAGATACCAAGAACTGAACGTGGAAAAGAGATTCTCGTTTTTTTGGGTTTCTATGCATCATTCGAATCATATTAGCTTCTAACTGAGTGCCTATAAGCTGGTTTGATGCCTCGAGTCACCCAAAGAACCCTGTATTAAAAATTCTTGGATTTTGTCACATATTATAGTGTGCACTGAGACGGCATCT
Source organism: Fasciolopsis buskii (assembly GCA_008360955.1). Lineage (NCBI taxonomy): Eukaryota > Metazoa > Platyhelminthes > Trematoda > Plagiorchiida > Fasciolidae > Fasciolopsis > Fasciolopsis buskii. The sequence goes on along the minus strand of LUCM01000577.1, from coordinate 321,262 downwards.
CTCGAAGCGATGCACAGCCAACAGAGGGCCAGCAAGTAGGAAAATACCATGACAACACAACAGAAAGCTGACCGGAGGTTGGAGACCTCGGACCCGCGACCTTCACGCACACACGCCACGACCTTACCCGCTTGTCCACCGCCGGTTAGGGCCAATAAGCCAATCAGTACACTGCCGTAAGTACCCAATCAGGCCATTATCGTGATAGTTTTCGGATTGCCCTTTCAAGAACTGAAGTTCACAAAAAATCTGAATACTTCAGTATTGCTTGATTCCTTCGGCTGGTTTATTGACTTGCCATTTCAGGTTTAAAGAAGTATTAGGGTGACCCGAGCTTTCGTACCAGGTACGAGTTTTTGTTGCACTTGACGTCATCTCTCCTGTCGCCTAGGATTTTTCGTCCGTTCCAAAGGTTGAATCTGGATTGTGTCACCTGATTTAGGTGGTCGAACTAATTTACTGCTCCGATCGTAAAGCCCACTATGTCCCCCATACGCTTCTTCAGTTTTTGTTTAATCGTTACAGGGGATACTACGTCTAGGTCTGGTAGTTCGGCGCTTGCATGTAGGTCAGTTCTCATTTGTCATCCAAACAGGCTTCTCATCGGGGGTTATTCTAATAGCCACGATAGAGTATTCCTAACTTCATGAAAGGCAGTGAACGGATCGTCACCCTCTCGGCTTTGCATTTAGTAAATATCCTCATTGCTTGTTTAAACTCGCTCTTTGCTTTGCCATTGGATTCACTGATAGGGAATACTGAGGTGATGTCTCCAGCGACATGTCTGTGACAGTGCTGCGAAAATGCGGGTCACCATCGGAATCCTATTTCAATTTGTTGATAACCTCTGATGTCCTTTCCATCCTCTGCAGATAGATTTTTAAGAAGTCAATTTTGTAGTCAGCGGTCAGCAAATAACTGTGCTTCTCTTGGTAAAATATATCCAGTGCTATGGTATACCAAGGCCGATTAGATATTGGCTGCGTCTCAGTTGCATCTCTTGTTTGTTGCTCATCACGATGCACGCTTGCCACCATCTGCTTAACCTATTCTGCAATCGCCGATCAGTAGAAGGTCTACATAGCCTTGCTGATACACCCACTCACATCGGCTTGTGAACGATGCAAGAAGCCCAGAGCCTGTTTTCACTTTGCTTATTGGACCATCAAACTCTCACCCCAAAAATATTTTCGTCCTTTGCCGTTCGCTCGTCACGAAACTTAAAATAAAATACAATTTCTGCTGATAGGGTTCATTTATCGACCGGCAAATCTTAAACGATAACCTCCTTTTGAGGTTGTGAACTTGGGTTTTCAATCGTGGCGTCCCGTACTCACTATAATTCAAAATCAGCTACTAGCAAAGCGGTATTCAGTGTCTTGTTTTGCTACTCTTTCTCGGATTTTGATGGCCTGGATCTCGACGGTATATCGGCTACGGACATTTGATTCCCTGATTGTAGCTAAGCTCAAAATTAAACTTTTGTAGACATATTGGCGTTGGTACAAGATGGTTTACCACCGTCGTGACCAATGGTTGTGTTCTAAGTATGTCTATAGATTGGCCAAACCACAATCGAACTTTTTAAGGGCATACACGGTTGGTAGTAACTCCTTGATTTCTGGACACAAAATCATAAAAGTAGTCAGCGTTCTGTTGCTGGTGACCATTTTGTAAGAGAACGGCGCCTAGTCCTTATTGGATGCTGTCACAGTGTAAACATAGTCGCAATAATGGATCATAACATGGGAATACAAAGGTCTTTATAATAAGCTGTTTTGAGTGATCAAAGGTTGATTGCTACTATTTTGCCAAACTGCATGTTTAAGCCTCATGTGTTAGTTAATGGATTGGTCTCACCGGTTCTGCCAATTTTGGTAAGACGGTTAACCATTTCATTTAAACCTGACAAAATTTTCGTGCAGTTTGGTGCAGGCATATCTGTAATGGGATTTATCTTTACCGAATCCGGCTTGTTGTCCCTATCGCTGAGAGTACGGCATAGAATTTGACTGCTGCTTTACAGAGGTTCAACTTTCCTTGCTTTATTTTAGTTCCATTTCGGATGCTTTATTGCAGAAAAAGAATGAAACCTCTCTTTGTACGCTTGAATATTCTTAAAATAACCACGATGTCATCCGCCGTGCAAAACGCTCCAGGCGGGTCGTCTACTGTTTCCATAATCCTCTTCTGAAAAATCTTGTTGGGCTACTTTAAGTCAGACATATCGCTTCCAACGGTGACGACCATACGGTGTGCCAAGCGCCGAAAAAATAACCCGAGGATTTATCTAGCTTTAAATACCGGAATGCTGAGCCAGGGTCAATCTTCGTAAGGTGTCGTGCAATCGACAGCTCGGATAAAATGTCACAGAAAACTTGCAATTCAAAATGCTCCTCTCAGAGTATCTTGTTTAATGGTTTGGGGTCGACGGAAATGCATAGTTCCCCGGATGTTTCCGTCACTGTTGCTATATTGGACTCTCCCAGGCTGTCGATCAATCGACTTTTGCCTGGATGTCTTTCTCTATGAGGATTTAAAGCTCCCGTTCAAATCGCTCTTTAACCGCCTACGGACCAGGCCTTGTCGGTAGTAAGATGGCCTCAAAAATCTGGCTGACTTTTAATGCTACCATTCTCGGAGGTTTTCTTAGTTTTTCCTCGAAAATTGAGGATTATTTTCCAGATTATATTTGCCTTTATGAGGGAAATGGCTATCAATCCGAGCTTAGTGGAACCTACATTAACTTCGACTTTTCCACAGGTTTACACCCGGGGATGAGGACAGCCCTGGCCTACTAGTAATAAGTTTACGACTGAGGATTGTTCATTCTTCGAATTGGTGACTTGGCGAATTGGTTTTCCTTCCGGATAAATCATCTCAAGTAAAGAGCCTTGTATCTGTCGGCCTGCTCGTGATGCTTGGCGCGGTATCCACAGGCATCATGTTTTCCGATGCCCCTGTTCCAGCTGAATTTCGATTTCTTCTCCATTCACCAAAATTTTAGCACAAACACCTTTCCCTTTTTTCTGGAGTATTCACTTCACTTACTCGACATCTGTTTGGCGAATTTTTGTTTGTGATAATGTTTGTTCTGGGGAAACTTTTCAACGCAGAATGATTCCACTTCATCGCCTTAGAAAATATCAATGTACTTCTGAAGTATGGACTTTATAATTTTCAGCAGTATTTTTACCACGGCGGAATCGTTTAACCTGGTCACCATTTGCTTGTCCTTGGAGCTCTCCTTTAAGCACTGGGGAAAATTGCAGTACCACGTAAGGGATCTCACGGAAAGCAAAAGTTATTCGTCAGGTAACTGGGTTCACTGATCAAAAATAAAACGTTCGTACGTCTCGTTGTGCTCTCTGAGACAGCGCGTCCCAGTTTCGAAGTCGCGGTCATCCAGTCAGTCTCGCCCTCTTTGGCCTCGAACAGAAAGCCATTAAAAACAAGAACTGCTCCCAGTCTAACGATGTGACGGAATAATGCGAAATAGATGGTCTTCGGTGCGCACGCCATCGCCGATAGTGTCCGATGATTTTCGTGCTACGCTCGCCGCAGCCTTCAATTATTTGCTGAGCTTCTCGTGTTATTCATCACCAAATGCGCTGGAGAAATGCATCCACGGACAATTATTCAACCGTACCTCCGACATTGTCATTTTCATATCAGGTTCCGCTATCACCTTATCAAAATTGGATTCTACATGAAATATTGTCGTTGTAAAGGTACAGCGTGCGACAAGAAAACCTCCATCAGTGATGAGCAAACATTCGACTATATAGCTCGATGTTCCAGTCGGATGGCTCGGCCTATATGTGCCAAGAAAAAGCCCTTTACGGACCAATCAGGGGATGGCATTGATGCAGCAAAACAACACAGACGGTATCTCTCCGTGCCCCAAACTTGTGTGCTCCAAAGCCAGTCTCACACTGCGTCCCACTTTTCTTTTTTCCTTCAATCAAAATGCTTTCCTACCCTCATGGAAAACACAATCACTTTCTATTTCTAATTGGGAAGACCATCCTGACCCCAACAACCATCGTCCCATCACCATAATGCTATCTTTAAAACCCCTTACCTCGGACCAACTACCTCCATCCCTTGAATGCGTTAACTTCCTGAGTCACCTTCAGTAGTGTTCCCAGCCGAGTCTCTCTGGGTAACTCACTAGCTTTTACCTTACAGCCCTGGTCGGCTGCACTCGGTAACCATGAGGAGATCCACTTGATTGCGGTGGGCATCTGTAACTCCATCAACAGTTTACTGTCGAAGTTGCTTTTGTTCGGGTTCTATCTGGCTCTTGTATCGTGGAAGCCATCTGTCCTCATCAGCCAAACCCTCAACCCGAGTTGATGGGGCTTTATCTCAGCCGTTCCCTGCGAATGCTGATGTTCGTCAACCTTCCACAGTTATGTCTGCTCAGTTTCTTCTTCCCAGTAACGATATTCCGGCGTTAATATATAACTCAGTTCATCGTTTTGCTGATGATTCCGCTCTCATTGCCTCCCTTCTCCACCTAAAGCTCACTAAACCACCGCTAACATCCGTTAGGATCATACTGTTCTCAGTGCATCGCCTAGGACTAGGACTTTAGGACTAAACTCTAGGACTCTAGGACTAAACTGTACTAAAGGCTCTACAAACCATGTCTGTTTCAGTGCTTCCAAGACTTCATTCGTCTCTGTTTCACTCAATCTTCTCCCTTATTTCCCACCATTGAATTTGGATAGACTTCCTTTCGTTCTAAGAGTTTACTTCCATTATTAGACTTACACATAACGTATTCCAAGCTTTTGCTTCTCGTGCTGAAAGCAAGGTCGTTCTTAATGCCGCACCAGACACTTTGTTACATTTGTCAGAAATCTCTTGTACGAAGTTCAAATCCGTCCGACACTTGAATAGTGCAGCCATGTGTGGAGCGGAGCTTCGTTTATCGTTGTTCTTCTCGATCGAGTTCAATAAAAGGGCGTTTGGTTGATCATCGTTCCCCTCTGATGCCCAGTTTCCAGTTGCTTGAAAATCGACGGACAGTTGTCTCATTATGTCTTTCCTGCCATTACTCCAGTTTCAGTTCCTCAAAACTCGCTTCGACAGTTTCCGTTCCTGTGGTTTTCCTTATTTGCAAATTCTGTCGCCCAGTGGCAATGCTTTGGAACACCTGTCGCTTTTACACTCTTTGTTTTTAAAAACAAGGTCAACAAATCGAATCTTACTCGGGTATTTCCCTCACGCTTCTCATTTGCAATTTGTCTTTTGACCATGGAGTTTACACCTTTTACCCCAAATCAGTCTATATTTAGTGAAAAGGAAGTCTGTATGCACGATCGTGCACATGAAGATTCACTTGTGGAATGAACACATTTTTGCGCTTGCAACGGTTGAGATAATACAAACTTGTAGGTGGGACGACACAAGCGCGCACTTTGGTTCGAAAAAGAGATGTCTACCAATCTGATCAGAATAGATGTCAATCGGAGGTGCAGACAAAAACCGTTATTTGACTTATTTTATTAGAACTGTGCCACCTTTTGTTCACGTAACCACATCCATTGCACCTTATCCACAGTCGACAGCCTCGTATGCACCCAAACTGCTCTTGCGTTTAACTGGTAACTAGTTAATAATTATGAAAGCTGTCGTTGTGGTGTTTACGAGAAGCCCGGATGAAAAAAGCTGACTAACCCAAAAACAATCGCTGACTGACCAGAATGAAACAAACTTCGACTAGTTTTCCTCACGTTGGGGAAACCAGTTTCAGCAAGCAGCTTGGCATGTATTGTACATCATATGAAACAGTAGATGATAACTTAGGACGATCTCTGGACATCTACATGGTATTCATGCTCACTGATTAATCACGTGGGACAAATAAGCAAATTATCGTTTCCCTGACCATTGTGGTCACTCACCCGGTGCAAGAAGAAACGGGCCGTTTATTCCGTTACGTCCGATAGACTTCGTCAAAGAATTCTCCAAATAAAACAGCTTATTCTCTCCTTTTGGTAGTTTCATGCAAGGAAGTTTAGGTAAATGATTAGTGGATGAAACCATTCGCCTAACGGATCCAAGTTTTTCGTATAGGGATCTAAATTTTGTTAGCTATGTTAGACGCAGATTCCTCCTGCATTTATGACAAAGTGCACTCAACCGTATTAAATACTGCGTTGTAGACAACTGATTCAATTTTGTGCTTACAACAAACCTCAAAACGGTAAAGGATTTGAGCCTCTGTGCGGAAATACTTGATTATGCTTACCTGAGGAAATTGTTGATTAATTCACATTTTGCAGGGGGAAAACGAGGCGAACCTATTCTCGCTAATCAGCCTTGTGAGTGTCACCATCTATCTAGTTCTTTGCAGTATCTCAAAAATCTACAAAGTATTTTGGGGTTTTCTTTCTCTCCTATTTCTTCACCTTATTGTATAAAAAATATGAGAATTTGAACAGTACTACGGTACTCTAGTCATTATGGGGAATGAGTGAAAATATTGAAGAACAGTCAAGATGTTAGGCTCTGTTTGCTGTCAGGGGGAATTCTCTTTTGGCAATCTATAAACAATCATTATAAGCTGAACGGAAACGGATATCAAGCGGACAAATGTAGGGCGTGTAAAAGAACGCACAATTCAACAATTGACCTTTACATATCTTTTCATCGTGCTGACCATTACAATAGATGGATCAGCTCGATCTCAGCCAGTAAATCTAGCTCGTCTGACATGATCAAGTTTACTAGTTACTTCGTACTCAAATCTGAAATGTAACGGGATCCAACGGTACATTCTCTTACCACTGATTTGGGGGGAGCATGGCACGCCGCTCAGGTTTGCCAAGGAACGTGCCGTAAAGCGTTTCCCCCAGGGCATATAGTCGTCTTTCAGTTTGCGGACACCTGCTACAGAATGCTCCATCCGGTTTCTCGCACAAGACCTCATTGTGCATAACAACTTGGTGATGAAATGGAACGTGTTCATATATTTGTCTTAACCAATATCTTTCTGTTCAGCTGAGTTCTGACTAGTAGAATACACTGACGAATTTACATAATACAATCAGTTACACGATTTAGTTAACTGTTTGCATTAGTGCGCATAAAGCTATTTCCTGATTCTTCTGTTTTTATGACAACCTTTTTGTTATATTAGGCGAGCAGTCTTCAATATTTTGAGAAGGATTTTACATCCACGAAAGGGTGCCGACCAGGTAAGGGAACGAAGATGAGCGAAGCTGAACCCGTGACCTTCGGGCTGAAATGCCATAATGCTAACCTCGGGACTTTTGTAATAAAGGGTTAGCCAACTTTATGGAATCTAGTGGAGGATTCCCGGCCATAAGATTTTAGTGTGTAACATTAACAGTTAATAAATGTGCCAATGCGGGTAAACGGCTTAGTCTCATTTCCTTTTATGCCGTAAGCCACAAAGACAAGAGTAAGTTCTCGCCAATGCGCATCACTTTCGAAAAAAATATTCTGAACTCCTTTGCTTCAGTTAGTTTGCTTTTATCTCCTTGAATTTTTTTGTATTTTTCTCAACAGTGATGTTCAAAAGCTGTTCTCTGAGACAGAACGCTGGTTCAGACTAAAATCGGAAAGCAGTAATTTCTCCAGTGTGCGACCATTAGTGATAGAGATGCATTTGCAAATGATTTCCTGTACTGGTTTTGCTCAGCCTAGGTTTTTTACGTACCGCATTTTTTGTTTCTTTCATGCACGGATGCAGAAAGAAGGCTATTATGGAAAAATCGTTCAAACTGAATCAAATTTCGCCAACAAATCCTGACTTTGTTTATGATAAACGAGTGGATTTTCCTCAGGAACGTGTGGAAACATGTAACTGGGACTCCGATGCTGATGATGAAATTTGAACACAGCTTGTCATGTCTCATTTATTCTACTGCCATATAATACCTAAGACACTATAATTATTTCTTATTTTTGGGAGGCTTATCTTTGTTTAAGTAAAAACCAGCTTATGAATTTTGTTTGAGCGCAACGGATGGGTTTTTTGATCACGGAGCTGGGGAAGATGTTAAGCCTTAGTTAGAATAACGCATAATTTGAATGCTGCTCATGCGCAGGGATACGGAAAGGTTTCATTAGTCATACTGTATTTTACCAATCTCAAAGAGACGAATACGCTACGCTCAAAAAATGCGTCCTTCTAAGTCGTCATTCGGTTAGTAGAGGAAGACATAAAGCGGTAAAATCATTGCTATTCCGGACACGTTGCGCTGTGCCAACTATCTGTGATTTATGGTGCCAATGAAATTATCTAAGGTGAATCCATTGAATTACGGTATAGCCTTTATAGATGATGTCACTGAGAGTAAAATCATTACACGGGATTGGTGGGTTTTCGTTCCATTAGCTTGTTTTTTTGGCTGAGTGGCTACTTGCCCGTGGGGACGTCTCATTGTGATTGGTCCTTTGTCCGCTGTGCTTGCGACTGGCATATCGTACTGAGAGTGAACTGGAACTAAGGTATATGAGAGACCCCCTTTGCATTACCGCTCGACAAGTTTTCTTGGCCCTTAACTTGTGACTGGAATCTATGTTGGGCCGTTAACATGAGGAACCACTGACATCGCTCCACAGTATTCACAGATGGGAATAATTTAATGACGATGAGTAGGCCGTTCGCTTACCAAACAAGGAAAGAAACTAATAGGGGAAATCAGGCTGATCTCAGTTTGTCATGTTGATTATGTGAAGTGACGTTGTCATCAATATCAGTTGGCTCTTCGATCTCTTTTACGAGTCCTAAACGGAAATTAAGCCGTTAGATTCGTGTATAAATTCTCGATCGGGTGTAATAGATTATCTTAGGTATCGCGCAGTTTAGTTAGGCTACGATTGGTAAACAGTCAAAGTAACTCAGTGATTGCATCCAAAAGAGAAATACGGGTGATTTTCTATATCAAGCCGGTGACAAATGCACATGTGTGTATGTGTGTCCTTGTGGGGTGAATAGTTGTAATCAAGATGGCACCGTACATTTAAATGAGCTCGCACTGATGCAGCAAATAAGCGAAACAGATGAGCAAGCATTAACGATATCATTTGTATCACTAAATCTAGATACCAGTAATGATCTTCCACATCAAACTTTAGTAGTTCGTCTACCACGCAGTCAACCTGTGATAAAGTAGCGCGTAATCTTCAGAAGAATCACTTCTTGTAATATTCACGATGTTAGTGGTCAAAAGTTAAAGAACTGACGACTGAACTCGATGGCGGTTAGGGCTGTGGATGTGCGCCCGTATGACAGTAAACTTAATGAAGATGTAGCGTGGCTCATCAATCTGCTTTTTTGTATATGAATGAAATAAACTCTTGTGGAAGTTAGGAACATCACAAATTGTTTAAGAGGTAAGCAACACATTGCAGTATGAAACTAATCAACCGCGATCCATTTGGATTCCAGTTAACCAAAACGAGGTCAAAACACAATGGTAAATGAGAAGCCAATTCGTTTGCCGAATGCTTTGCACGTCATAATGATTGAGCCGAGTCATTTTTTATCACGCGATAAACAAATATAACAGGATTGCTGTTGAGGGCTGCGGATATATATATATATATATATACAAATAAAATAAATTAAACAATTAAATTAAGTGAAACTTTAATTTTGATTAAGCATTCCGGTCAGTCTCAACTAACAAGGTGCGTTCTACCGAAAGAATGAAGTTTGAAGAAAGCCCCACAACAGAAACAGATCACTGATCTGGTATAATTGCTGAATCTAGTCAGAATTACCCGGAAAGTGAAAAAAATGGATGTTTATAGTTGTGTGACGTTCAGTAATAATCATTTTTAGCCCAAGGAATGTGGCAAAACGAAACTGCAGGACAGCAGATTGGATTTTAAAAACAGGCGATGAAGTCCAACACTCCAGCGTCAACATTTCTGAACACATTTTTTGGTCGATTTGTCCTGGTTCTTTGTGCAATTTACACTGCAATCAACATGGTAGATATTGAGAAACACTAATGAAATGATTAAAACAGAAATGCAGACATGATGCAGGCACATAAACGCATACAGATGAACTCACGTAGGTAGGCTGGTAGTTCTGAATTAAATTGCCGATTACGCAGCGTACAACTTGTAGGTAACGGACGGTTTCAATTCTTTATCTATTCGTTTCCTTACGCTTTCGCCTTGGTGAGGAACCTTAATATGCATCATAATCTTTAGCACATGAATAGGAATATTCCATTATAATTTTAAACTGTTGTTTTTTCAGAATCCCCTGACAGCCTGGTTTTGATGAGTTGGTTGTATTCGCTCTATGATGTCTGACGCAAGGGACTTGGTGCCATGAGAATTAGAATTTGAATCATGATTGCCTTGTACTCTTTTGGATCGAAGCTGAAAAAGTGTAAGCCCGGGTGCCGTCGCTGAATCAAGTACACATAAAAATGTCTGCGTCTAAGGAGTCCCATTTGTTGTACTCTTCTTTATGGATAAGCAACTTACTGATTAAACGTATTCCCCGTATTTTCTGTGACTTGCTTCACGCATGCATGTATCGGAAGGGATATGGCCCATAGGAAATGGACCCCACTGCACGGCGGGGTGGTGGCATAAAATCACATGAGGTCTTATTAGGTCAAGTATATAGTGGGATGTAGTTCTTTATCAGTTTGTTGCTTCTCATAGTGACGAACGTGCCATTCACCTACCGATAGTATAACTTTATATCAGATATTGTATCTCTATTTCATATGGTTTCCCCTATGTGAAAGAAAAATATCCATGGTAATGGGGTCAGATGGGTTACCCACAGCAATTCCCTCTGTTTATCAGTATACTTTAATGGGAAGAAGTAGAACTTTGCGTTTTTCAATCGTAAAACCGGTGAATTGTTGGGATGTCATGCTTTTCTGATATTGGTATTGGGTGAAATTTATGCCACACGACTGTAATATTGAGATCAGTAGGATAAATTCACGGGTTCTGCCAACCAGGCATGTTCATGCTCAAGGATGGCTTTAGCACACGAGACAAATAGGCGGAAATACAAAATAGAGCGTGAAAGGTCGACGGTGATCAGAGGGAATATCGTTGAGGTTCATTAAGTTGCATCGACTGGCAGACGCATGCAGTGCATCCTGACTGCTTACATTTAATGGTATCTCGTTTGCACCTCAATCCTCTCACTTACCCAGCGGAAGCGAGCATTTTAATTTGACAGGTGTGCATGTTTGAGTCGGGTTTCGTTACAGACCTTCATGGCGTTTTGAACGAAAATTATCGACTGGTTGTGTGGTTGCCTACAATTTTCATTTGAAGACCAGAAATATTCATATCACAAAACGAGTACAGCAAAGAAATCGAGACTGACATCGCGGTCCATTAGGAAAGGCATGCCAGTGATCCACAAATATCGAACAAGAAACACGGACGCACCCACACACATTAAATCTGATTGAAAAATGTTCAAACCGTCGGTTTATGTTCTGATGATGTCACCTAGGCTGGTGATGAAGCGTTCGCGACCTAAATGCCAAGGTCAGCGGTCACAAAACCATGGGAACAAATTAGCTCACTCCTTTGTTTCATAAAGTACTCGAAAATTATATACATCTATATAGATTGTGTGTATATAAACAAATTGTAAGCAGTATCTGGATGAGTGAACAAAATTTTCCCCGGAGCACACGACCGGTTTAGCGGTTATTGTCGCTCGTCAGGTATGCGCAACCGGTACTCTGTTGTCCGAAAATCTTTATACTTGTACATTCCGAATTGGCATATCAAACCAGAATCGAATTTGTGGCGTCAGGAGTGTGCATGGAAGCTGTTCGTCGAAGAGTCCAGAGAAGAATCACAACTGTGATTCGTTGATAATTGTTTGTAAGTTGGGCTGAGCCAACCTTAGGAACGAGGGCAGAATGCTCCAGAATATACATATGTATATGTAGAAATTTTAAGTAATATATATATAAGTTAAGAAGGCATTCACTGAGTTTTAACTTTCATTGAAGCATATCGGTCCAAACTAGCACTCGTTATATTTGAATGAGTTTGTTGGAGTGTATCGTTCGTCTGTTCATCTCTCTATTCTGCCTCTTGTATCTTGTTAAGATGACGTAATGTTCATCTATCTTGACGAGAGTGCAAAGTCAGTCGCGACCTGTTCCCAATGGTTGAGAATTCGAACTGGGTAGGAAACAGCTGAGTTCCTATGGGTACATATGCAAGAGGGTTTGGGGTGGAAGTCAGAACATGCTCTGGTATGAAAATGGTATTTAGAAAGGTCGATGTGTAGGGGCTGGAACGGATCCGAAAGGATCCCATGTGCGAATTTTTCACAAGCTGATAAGTGCATGTCACAGTTTGGCACACAGTTCTTCCAGTGGTGTGAACGATGCACCGCCGTTAATTGACAGATCACAACAAAGAGTTCTGAAGCCTTTCCGTAGTAAACTTACAAAAATGGTAGGGGAGCAATAGACGAGAGCGGGAAGACACACTAACAAGCAAATAGGGAGATGGTGTCGTGCTTAAATTGGAAATGTCGCAATCTTTGTACGTAAATTGATTTTTTGTGCACAATTGGAGACGAGTTTTTATCAATATAGTAATTTACCCCAGGGACTAATTCTGTGTTGTTGAAAGAAAGGTTATTCGATATTTTTTGATAAGTTAAGATTTAAGCTGGAGGAAAAAGGAAAATCACAAATGAGAGGCAAGTTGTTGGAAAAGTTGAAAAAATTTTCAGTTCCAGATGCGGACTGACAGAAAGCTCCAGAGATATATTAGGATACCAAAGACTTCTGACTGTTCAGTACAAATGACGATTACAGGCACGGGTTCCTGAAATTCTAGAGAATGCACCTAGCAGTTTGAGGGTGCAAAACAGTACCTACTGAATCGCCTGTGCATTTCCGCTCAGGAAGACACTATTGGCTTACCATACGTAAAAATTCCATTTTTGGAAGGGATTGCCGTTCAAACATCCGATAGACCACTTAGTGTTTTGTAACCCATGACGTATGGTAAGGTTAAAGAGCAATGGGAATATAGGAAATCCTTGTTGCACTTCACTAGAAACAACGAAGAGTGACGAAAGCGGGCCATGAGCCTTAAAGCGATCTGTGGCATGACAGTACAACATTTTGAGAATCAACACACTTCTCAAGTGCTCCGGTCTTAACAACAGTATCATGGTATTACCCTATCGACGGAGTTGAAGGCTGCGAGAATATCTAAAAACATTGTGTTGACCTTCATAAACCAAAATGGTGCAATAGCAACAATCAGAGTGTACAGATATGTTCTATGCATCCGCGACGGATACGTAAAGCGGCCTGGTGCTCGTGAGTTTGATTTTTATGAGCATTGCGCACTCTGCAAAGGATAAAGCCGTCAGGAGCTTTGAAGCCAGTTGGATTATGCCAATGACCCCCTGGTGCGCGCAGTCAGTGTCCAAGCTCTTCCTATAAAGGGGGACAGCCATCGATTCCCCTCACGTAGAGACGGTTGTCTCGGAATACTAGACCTTTGAGAATAAAGCCTGAAGTTGCCTGACCAGTTCCATTCTCCCATCTTCAGTTGAGCTAGGGAAAGCTCATCGGAAGCCGGTGTTTGGGTTTACTTGCGGGTCTCTACCTCAGATGGTGGATTTGTCTAAATGAACTACAGTCATTTATTGTAGTAGCTGAGAGAGGGGTTGGTTGTCGAGCGCAGGCACAGAGTCATCCACCCAGCATACAAAACCTGTAGTCACGCCAACTATTACCTTCACAAGCCGTATTGCTCGGCCCAGCGTTTTCCTACCAGCTGCTTGGAGGAGGTGAAACAGCTCTCATAAATTTCCCGCAGCGATAAAACGTTCCATTTTCAGGACCCAGTGAGACCACTAGATCCTTTTTGAGCTACGGTTTATCAAGACAGCTATAATCTCAGGTGTACTGGCGTGTTTTAGGAAGTTGCAGTGACTCAACAGAAATTCATTGTCACGACAAAACGGGGCAGGGCACAACTCACTACGCCAGAAGGATTCTAGGTATTCTTGACAAGCGACCAGTGTTCATTAATGTTATTAGGGTTGGGCATTTAGGGATTTTCAATGATCGGGTCTGGAAAGTTGATATCCAGGTCGAATATAATGGCTTATTGGAGTCTAGGTGATGCTGCAGCCTACGTATCGTGCGCTCGATGAAGCCTACGGAAATCTTAGCGTATACTAACGGGTGATCAAATTCTATGGTAGTGTTCTAGTACAACCAGCAGTGTCATAAACAGCTCCGCCATGTGCAGCTAATAGCAAGGTGGTCGATTTGGGCCCATTGCTGGCTTGAACAGCGCAGACGCCAGGTGGCGTAGCAGCAGTAGTAGCGAGAATCAAGTGATAACTTGAACGCGGGGTCAATAAAAGTTCCCCGTTTTCCTAACTGCAGAGATCAAGATCAGAAGGGCATCATAAATGCGTCTCGTTTGACGACAGCTTACTTACTGTCTCCTGCTGAAATCATGACTTCAACTCACTCTGGTTTGCGGAAGAAGTTGTGCAGCTTTTGATGGAAAGTGCCCTTGACTGTATCTGCTTAGAACCTGCAGGAACGTAGGCTGGGACGACAAACTAATTACATCTATCAGGGCAAGGCTTCTTAATTTGCACAAACCCCTCGGGCTCACCGCGCATAGGTGACTATCGACTGGGATTCACTCAAGAAATACAAACTTGGTCAACTCAACGAGAGTAACATCATCGTTATCGAAACTAAAAGTGGTGTTCTAAGGATCCCAGAAAGCCCCAGATGAAACTTTACCGAAGTATCGGAAGGATATACCAATCGAGTGACTGACCTGGAGTCTTGAATGCGAGTACCTTGGATACAATGCATCCAGTGTACTAGCTAAACACGACTGTTGTCCAATATGCTTCAGTGTTATTTTGAGGGGCATGATGGTCGAAGAAAAACAACAACCCTACTTGGGACGCGAGAAAATCAGCACACGCTTCCATCAGAGTCACTACTACTAATGTGACTGCCTGGAATTTCCAGTGAATGTTCGGATGAAAAATGAGGTAGCAGGAATAAGTGGTGGGGTAGATGAAAAATTGTGTACGGTTTGAGATCCAATTCATTGTGATCGCATCATGGATTTGTTTAGAAAAGCAAGCTTTGCACTAAAAGTCTGTCGTGGTTCGCTGCGTTGTGGTTGGGTGGTCAATTTACCTCATCGGGTCAGGGGAACAGAGCAAGAAGGAAAGTCTATATTTATTTGGTGGGTCAAACCAACAGAATCACAGTTCCACCAGCGGCAATTTTTGAGTAAACGCTTGCCAGACGAAAATCCCTCACGTTTTCATCACTATGGCTGGATGTCCGCTGCCTGTGTGCCTACCCTATTCCCGACTAACCACCGAAATGGTGGCCTCAGTGAATACTACGTCCCGACTGTAATTCAGACAGACAAAACACTGAGTCGATCGTTATAGCTACTGTGGCCACCGCTGACAGTTATTGCAGGCAAGGTTACTTACGTGATCAGCTCTTCATTTTGTTTCGACTCGAAGCCCAAAAGAAATATGAACCCGAGGTCGGTGAAAGTAGCCCCCTGAATTATTAGATTTATAGTGTTGTTCTAATGTCACTTGGATATGAACATACATCTACTGTAATAAAACTGATTTATGATTCAAACAAGTATACATTGCATGCGTGGTTAACCTTGACTCCAACGTTTTGGTTGACTTGTGAATACAATTCATGCTCAGGTAGTATTTTCTATTTTACCCATTGATTCGAGCTTATTCATTGAGAATTCGATTATTCGTTACCAAATCACTCTAGCACTAACATCTCTTTTCTTTTAATTCATAGGATACATTTATGCACAGACAAATAGGAGTCCCAGCTTGTTCTTTTGGGATTTTTATTATTAGCTGAATAGGTATGAGGACCACCAAATCTCGCGATTCCTGACCAAGCTTGTTGTGATTTCACGTCTCGTTACCACTTGCGAGGAACTGGTGTGCGTCAAAAAGGCGCAAAGACTCAGCTGAAATCCAAGATCTCACAACGCGACGGACCAGGCCACAACTCACCAAGCCAACAGAGTGCAAGGAATTCTTGATAAGTGACCAGTACTCATTAATGTTCTGAGTTTGGGCGATCCCAGCTTTTCAGCCAGCGTGCTTCGAAAGATTGATAGGCCAGTTTACTCGGATGACTTGTCGCAATCTAACCGACGCTGCAGCGTGCGCTTTGAGCTCCCACCAAAGCACACGGACACCCTAGTGCATAATAACGCGTAGTCAGAGTCGAGGGGTGTGCATTAGTACGACCGGCGTTATTGTAGACAGCCCCACCGTCCGTAGCTAATGGCGATATGGTCGATTTGGGTTCATCGCTCACTAAAAAAGGGCGGACGCCAGGTGGGCACCGGCAGTTAGAACATTTGCAGCTCTTACTAACGATAAAAGGTCGATGATCTGAACACAAAGCTAACAACCGTTCGGCGTTTTCAGAACGACCGAAATCGAGACCAAAATGGCCCCCTAGTTGTGCCTCATTCGAAGACAGCCGACCTATTCTGACATTCCCAACTCATGCCTAAATCACGATTTCACCCCACCTTGCTGTGCGTAGGAGGTAGTGCAGTTTTTGATAGAAAGTCTCCTTGGCTGCGTCTGGGCCACAATCTGTTGCGGCGTATGCTGAAATAACGAGCGACGTTTGTTTATTCTGCATGAACCTGTAAGTCTTACTACACATAGCCGGCCGTCGACTGGGATCCAGTCAAGTAGTGAAGCCTCAGCCCACTCACTGAGCTACACCAAAGCCAGCGATACCAGAAGCCGGAGTCTCAGGGTCCTCAGAAATGCGCAGATGAAACTTCATGGAAGGACTAGCTGGAGATGCTAGTCGAATAACAAAGCTGAAGTCTTGAATGTGAGTTTCTTGAGTGCGACACACGTCAATGGCTAGGGTCTCGAGTGTATGGGCTAAACACCCTTGTTGATTTGTACGCATCAGTGTTCGTACACTGGATGAGATTTGGCTGAAGCGGGATCAGCCGGCGGAAGCCGGTTTGGTGAGATTTGTATGTTATCTGAGTGAGAACGTGAGAGAAAACGGATAGGACTTATTCCACTGACACTACCATTGGCATGGCCGACTGCAGAATCCGAAGAATTTTAGGGGACCGGGTGGGAGGGGGTAGTGCAAATCAATAGGGATATGAACGGTTGTATACGGTTGAAAGTCGTTGTCGTGAATACTTGGAGAGTGGAAAACTTTCACTCAGAAATCAACCATATTTCTATTTGTATGCGTTGTTGGCTGTTTCATTACTCGGTCGCCCAGTCCATAGTAGACCTTTTTATTCAGTGATGCACCTCTAGATTTTGCGCAACTAAGCGCTTTCTCAAAAGAATCATAGACATACGAGATGAGCCAATGACCAGATGATCGGAACATGGGCCTCTTCTTGAAAACGTTGCGGTAAGATTCACTGGCCTTATGTGGTTTGCGGACCAAACTCGCCACATCATTCTGCCACTAGCGGGCTCTTGTGGCGTCTTTTTGCTGCACCCTAGGCTAGTATCTTTGCTGGTGAACGTGAAAAATACAAAACAAGACTGGGAATAGATGGTCTGGGAAACAGTTACGTGTGGTTGCTCGTCTATCTTGTCCCCGAACATTTCTAAAGCATGGTTGATCAGTTTGTGATTACTTTTCATGAGCTAGTTATTTGCTTCTTTCGCTCACACGTTGCTGCTCGTAACAGGGTGTAAAATGACGACTTTGAATGGTACTAATGTACGATCTTTATTTCTGTTTTGTCTGCTACGCTTGTGATGTATTCTTGACTGGATTCGGATATTTCCATTCATTCGGTCAGGTAACCAGGAAATCATTGACACAACTCAGCACAATTTTTATCTTCTTCACAAGCATATTATTTTCGTTTACATAGACATTAGTATCTTTGGTCCTAAAGAACCTCCACAATATACTGTAATTATCCTTTAAGAATGGTCTGTTATACAGATTTGTGACTAAGATCCACTCGACTCTAGGCATATCCCCGGTTTCTAATACTATCTTATAATTTTTCGAAGTGTCGAGTAGACCCATGATTCAGCCCAAAACACTTCGTGTAGACTAACATGTTTTGGAAGACTAATTCTCAAGCCATTACAAGAACACTTATCTGATACAAGTATGACGGTTGGGGGGGGACTGATGATCACAATATCGTTTGTAGTAGACTGTGCACGAAACATCTTGAATTAGATTTTTAACTTATACTGAAACCAAATCAGATACAGAAAATTGGTTATTGATGAACATTTTCTGGCTGACGGTAAGGGGTTTGGAACGTCCACAAGCAAGAAAATACTTTTATCTTTGGATTTAATTTGTATAAAAGGGGAATCCTCTTGTCAGTCCAGACATAATACACCCCATGTGTTCGTCCGGAGTTTACTGCCCTACCAACGATTTTTTCAAAGCAAGATCCGATTTCAAATAAAAGGAGCTTCGGTGTGGTTTTTCCAGCACAGCAATCGTGAGACTGGTCAGCGTTAACTTTGGACAAAAATTCACCGGTAGGCCAGTGGAGTGCATCTTCTTGCTTGAGCCCGCAAGTGTGATCGCCAGTCTGACTGCAGTTTTGAAAAGTAGATCTCACCGAAGGGCAAGACCGGGATAAACTAGATTTGTAACCACATGAGAATTACTGGAACAAAGAACACGAATAAAATTCCAACTATTTGACACTGCGGAATCAAGTGCTAACGGGTACCGTAAGCGTTGGTTTGGTCTCTCATCCTGCATTTCCTCCTGTGAAAACTGAATGGTTCAATGGATTAAAAGTACAAACGTTTGCGGATGCTGGATCATGAAGCGAATCTGTAGTGGCACCGGACTAAACTATAATTTCAATGTAACTTGAGAATCCAAGAATTCCTTTTGTTTAGTTGTTTATTTTCTGCCAAATGCAGAGACTCTCGATGACGATGAAGTTCTGCTTGGTAACAAGGAAGCATGAAACCCAAACAGTGGTACTTGTCGACTATAAATTTCACCATTGTGTAGTTTGTTTTGGTCCATCATCAAAAGAGACCGGCGTAAAAATGCCAGATTAAGTGGCAAATGATTACCCAATATACTTTCTTTTAGAAGAGCTCGAATTTTTTGCTTTGCGTAACACGTCAGTTTACACCGACCAGCAGTAGGGACTGCTTCTGGGGGAGAGTAATAATAGGCGGGATCATTCATTATTATGTCCGCATATGAAGCTGGGTTCACACACAGAACGTCATCCGATGCAACAAATCCAATGTCGTGATGTGGACTGATAAAAGTGCCTGAACGACCACGTACATCCGTCCAGAAAACATATGCACCATATACTAAACAGATGAAAGTCAGCACCGCCTGCAAAATGCAGAACGCACAGACTTTGCCGAGATCATCCATCACGGCTTTCTGTAAATGATATCGATTATAATTTTAAATAAATACTGGTATGGAATAACACCATGAAGCGCCCAGTTGAACGATGCGTCATTGCTGCAAAGTGTAAAATCTAGTGTCCGATGATGAGACTGGCCAAAGAACATTTGTATTGTTTGAAAAATGGCAAGTGCCATGCCTTTCTCTTGTGTTACTTGAATTTTTAAACTTCTGCACAGAACGGTCACGGTAAAAAACCGATCAATAAACACGAAATCTCATGGACTCACAAAGTGGTAGCCGAATAACGAAACCCTGGACGAGTCAGTCTCAAATGTCACGTCCACCCAATGTCTCATCAATTTCAGGATGCCTGTAATCTCTGGCCGGATATACATGCATTCCTTCGGGTGTTCTCACACTCCTCTTCCATAGGTTTTCCGATAAGCATACATCCGAATCAGAATTGTCGTCCTATGCGACAAAAGGAAATGATATCAGCTTGACCTGCCCTAATAGCAAAACCGTCGAACACACGGATTTGTGTCATGCTTAAAACAGTCCCGTTTGTTGGTCGTAAATGTCTCTCTTCGAAATAGGCGCTATTAGTATTTATATTGCTTTAGGAATTAGTTCTTGGATCAACCACGTATGGTCGAAAGGAAATCGATGATGTGAGGCAGGAGTCTAAAGGATCTGACAGGCGTGGTGAATTACACAGACGTCTCTTTTGCTCTCAGTTAAATCCCGCTGTTTCAGTTTTTGCCGTGCTTCCGAAAGCTAAACATCTGTACACAAATTAGCGTAAAATGTATCATTATTCCACTTACCAACATGTTATTCGTGGCCTTGTTCAAGTTAAAACACTGGAAACAGTCTTGGAAATTAATTTTTAATAGGTTTCGGAACCTGATTACATTATCCTGTTCGGAAGAGCCACATTGTCATTTTGACCGGTTTTCGTGAAAACAACCCAAGCGATGAATGTAGCACACGTGGGTGATCTTATTTCAAGGTCCACATCGATGCGATCTGGGATTTCTTCCAAATGGAAATTATGCAGTCCGTCACCAGCAGTTAGTGGTAATCTCTAGTTAACATGATATACGAGAAGACAACGAAATTTATCGAACGGCTGAGCTCATTATCGTTTGTATTTAAAACCTACGGTAAATCCTAAAATACTTATAAAAAAGTTCGCGAAATTTCCAGAGTCGCACAGGTTTTTACTTTTTTAGGTTTTTTAAGCCAAGATCAATGAACGTTACGGAAATCTATAAATAAAGGAATTACGCCCATTGATGCTTCGAATTATCGTACACCTTTTGGGAACTTCCGAAAACTAGTGAAGGAAATTCCGGAATGCATTTCAATCGGCTCGTAGTTTGCCGTTCGATCACCGCTACCGAACCACCCCTCGGGACTTGCAGCTTCGAATTTCTGAAAAAAGCATTAGTGTCATTACGTCTGTTGAGAGTGCTCTCAGTAGTTGAAGTTTTGATTGAATTCAACAGATTTGAGATAACCTGTCCCAAGCTCATTTCAGCTCTTTCGGACGCAGGTATGGTCGGGATATCCCGGTAAAAGTTGTCCCCACGGTATGGGCTTGTGAGTAAACTGTTTTGGGGATATGCTGACTAGGTTGCCGGAGTAGGACAAATCAACAACACCTCAGCCACGCACGTCCGCACCCCACCGTAGTCCATCCTGCTTTGGAATGCCAGTTGCGCTCGGATCTCAGAAGCACCTACAAAATGACTAGCACAAAAGCGAGATTGAAAAAAAACCGCCGAGGTTTGAGCTCTGTGTTTGGTGCAACCGAAGCTCTGGTCCGTAGGCGCTTGGGGCATGACGAAGTAACAAGATGTACCCGACTGACCGTCGACGGGCAGGTAGGCATCAGCACATTCGACTGAGCCAAAACCCTTAAGCCGATCTTAACAAATGGGTGCGGTGGGTGGAAGTCCTCAAAGGAGTGGCAACTCCGCCAGAAAATCTCTTGCACGGAGTTCTTGAAAAAAAACGAGCAAGTAAGCCTCAATCAATCAGATTGCGTTTTGGCTCCTGTATGCATGCTTGCAGTGGGGCGGTTCGACGCAAACAGATATAGCTAACCCAACAAGATGGATGGCCCAAATCCTAACCCGGTGCGCAAAACGTCCGGGTGCAAGACCCATACAACTGTCCCCATTCGGCTGATATCGAGCAGATTTTGCTAAATTAGAAAATAAGAAGGGAAGAAGACGAATAATTTCAGACGCCCAAAGCTGCATCCCATCAGGTAAACAGGCGTATTTTGTTTGGTCGTGAAGTTTGCGCAAGCACTAATTTTTCATTGGACCCATTAAGGTAATCAAGAACCTTACTGCCTGTGACACAAGGGAACAAAATTATGGTCCACGCGAAATCGTTGTACGAGTTTCCCTGGCGGAATGTTCACTCCTGTGACAACCTTAATCGACCACACCCTTTTGTTGGGGCTGGTTTAAGGGTTCAGCTAAAATGTTAACTTCCAACGACACTATCAATAGTAAAATTGAGCTCGTGCCGTTTCCAGCTGTATCCAATTACAGCCATAGGACATATTTACCAAAAATATTAAATAATATTCTTGCCAAATGGAGTGGCAACTGGCCCACAACAGTCGTGGAAATTTGAAGTTTGCCATCGTAAGCCTCAGTAGCACGGTTGCGAGTTCTTCTCAATCCATAGCACTACACAGTCATGCTCGCTGTTCCTCCCGCTGTCAGTACGCGCTTGGAAAGTTGTTAGGAACTCATCGCCTTCACTGATATTCACAGGCTGAAGGGCATCATTGATTCTGTTCATCAGTTTCTCCATTATGTTCCCGCTTCGTTTTGACCGAAACCCCATTCGACCCCTCATCGGATACCACCAAACTCCATTTTCCAGTTAGAATTTACATTCTACTTTTGTATCCGAATCAGCTGTCTGTGCTTTTGTTCATCATTCACCTGCCTTCAGACGAATACTGAAACACGCCTTATCACGCCGTGAACTTCAGCTTATGTGGCTGAAATCCGGTGCCTTCAACCATTACTTTTGTGTTGTTTGTAGCTTCTCAATAGCGATGATTTCCACTTTTGCTTAATTATTTTCAAGCACCGACCAGTTTTTGTTATAAACACCATCACTCGTTACTACCTTGCAAGAATTAGATCTTCACAACCACAAATGTGAATTACACTTCAGACATCCCTATCATGGGCACGAAGCCAAACAAATCGCTGTGGAGAACTTTATCTCAATTAGATGACTTTCCCACAGGTATATCCGGTCGCTAAATCTACCGGGTTCATACTTTTGATCCTACCGTTATTTCCGTATCTTTTCTTCACTCAAACATTACCAACCTCCTCCCTCTTGGCTTAGCACCATTGTTTCACTACATCATCCATTAACTTTAACCATGCAGAAGACATTTCGGCACTAAAGTTCAGTCAACTGCCACTAATCTCTGAAAGGACGCTCCCGCATTTATTTGCAATTCTACCGACAGTGGACTTCAAGGTACGAATCATTCTATTTCCACAATTTTCTAAACTAGACAAGCCTGAACCCCCCGAGTGGTATAATCATGCAAGCGGTCTTGATGGACCCTTGAAGTGATCGCCATTTTGCGGCCGATTCACTCCGTTCCCGCCAGTTTTGTGCAAGCTAGGAATAAGGGTCCATCAGCTACACAGAGTTAAAAACGCTGTTTACTCTGCGAAGCAGAACGCCTCCTCTCAACCGCAACAGACACCCGAACATATTGATCCCTTGTTAAAGCAGTTTTCACCTTTCCAACTTCTCCGATCAACAATTCCTCTGGTAATCCTGCCTACGAAAGCTGAAGTTTTGCCTCCATTTCTACCTTACTCAACTACTCTACTCCTCCAGTCCCTTCCTCTCCCACTGTTCCTTCCTTCCTACCTCGTATTATCAATAGGAAGATCCGACAAGCTTAGTGTTCTCTGAGCGATTGCAAGCTAAGTTGTCGAGAAGGTATCCCACCAATAGTCCTGAGTCAGCTCCTCTTTCACATTCTTCCTTGACTATCTCTCGAACTACCTACATTCATGACACCTTACAAGCACGCCATTATTCCACCCTTTTTCTCAACGAGGCGACTCTTCTGATCTTAACAACTATCGTCCAGTTTTCGTTACAGCTGGCATTGTGGATATCGAGTTTACTTAGTAAGGAAACCATCTTCGTCTGAGTTGATGGAGTCCAGTACCAGTGAATGGCTGTCTCCAGGGGTCAGTACTTGCAAACATTCTCCTTGCATTCATTGATAAACTGTCCGCTGCCTCCAGTCTTTATCTAATGCTAGCACTCTAGATAGTTCCTCTTACCGCACTCTTGACATGAAAAGGCAAAGATCTGTCGTGGCCATTGTGTCGTTAGCATTTTCTTGCACTCCGAGCATGAACACATATCCTGGGGCTCCAATAATCATGTTAAATTAAACGCTCACGGAAGGTCCAGTTTTTTGAAGCATCACTCATTCTCTCTACCCCATGTTTAGACTATTTCAATCTGCATTCCACAGACCGTTTCTTCTCTCGATTCATCCATTAATTTTTCATTATTCTGATCTTCATATATGGACTTGTCTGTCACATTGCCAGAAAATTTTGTTTTCTGTTCCGCGCCAGACATTTTTTCACTCCAGCTGTACAAAGATCAAGTTTGTCCCATAACAAAAACTTCAGTCACATATTGGATGGAACTTGGTTTATTTTTCTTTCTCTTTGATGAAACCCAACAAAAAATCATCTGGGTGATCACTGACCTGCCCCAAATATCGAATTTGCAGTCGTTGGCCTACAGTCGAGTCTCTTTGTTATCGCTTTTCTATTGGTATTATTTTGGTTTTCGATCTTCGACGCATCCTTCAAAATTTCCTCTTTCTGTAACGTTTTCCCTCCCTTCTTGCATAAAGGCAGCTATTCACCTTCGTCAAGTTGTTGTTATTAGCTCTCATAATTCAGTCTTTCAATCTTTCTTCTTTCTGCATTCCCATCCACTTTCTCTTCAAAAGCAGGACGGTTCCTCGTTTTCCTCTACTGTAATATGTTTTTGACGACGGAGTTAACTCTTCATACTGTACATGGCTTTAAGCGTAACAAAAAATACGTCGGCAAACGAAACTGTAGGAAAAGTGAAATTACTGACAACAAGGATAATGCGGAATTTATCGGAAAGTTAATGAGAATCAATTCCCATGAACAAACTGATCTGCCGAAGTGAGTATGAGAATAGAATTTGACCTCAACAATGTGTGCAGGACTGAAAATGGAACTGCCAAGATACTGATGACCAACCAGTAACAACTGCACAGGTCACGCTCTGGAATAGTGGATAGTTTAAGAAGTTCGAGAATTTCCACCACATGAGGACTGGGAATCACTAGTGGACGCCTTTTTGAAAACTCGTATGCAACCATTACAGTCAGCGGAGACAATCAGTTCACCCAAGTAAGGTAACGGATGTCGTGGATCGGCGTGTGATGGCAGTGTATCCAAACGGGGTGCGTGAGATGCGTCCAGATAATTCAGCGTCATCATTCCCGCAGCAGACCATCCATGTCGTGACCGCTTGTCCAGTACGAGATTTGGGTTCGGACAGAAGATTGCAACTGTGACCATCGTGTCGTGTGCTTTGATTGCTTCCCAACAACTATTACGATCTTTGCGTGCTCGAGAAAAACGTGAGATACGGTCAACTTCGAGCGACTTTTGCCAGATGTAAAAGAAAGTATTTTCCGATCCGGAAATGAGATACCGTCCGGTGGGGCTACGAGAATCAAAAGCAATGGAACCGGATTGAAACCATGGAATCGGACGAGGAACAGAATTTCACAGAAAACGGAAACAGTTGAGCAAAATCCGCACAAATTTAAAAATCTAAACCAGCGGTAATTAGACACCACCAGTTTAGGCAGATTTGCCGATCTACAGCTAGCTGATCGCTAACGCTTTGGAATCAATGACAATGTCTACATCGTCAGTCATAAAACGAGAATGCAGATATATAAAGCAATAATCCGAGTGGTCAACAGCAGAAATGAATTATTACCCTCGACAATGATGTGATCAAAGTTTAGAAGAGCGAAAAACTAATCGGAGGACTGTGATAGACACCCTAAGAATAACTGATCCAACTGTGAAAAGTCGTCGACCTCGGCGGGATTCGCACCCGTGCATGGAAGCAACCCACTTATTTGCACTGCGCATGTTCTATTAGAATAACTATGAACAAAAACTGACACGCATTTATAGTATCCAGAATTTCTTTAGGATTCCAAAGGTGTTAGTGATTATTCCCTTTTAAGATCATCGCGTTGGGTACAGTCATAATAGGTAGCTAACACTAATCGCTGCACAGAAAAACCCATCAAAATCATTGGTACAGGAGAAAGTCATTGCTAGTAAAAAAGCGTTTGGGTTATCTTCGATCAGTGGTTCCTCGATTGTAGAATTCTCAATGAAGGGTAACCACGAACAGTTGCGGGGGGTGCATTCAAGTACCTACGAGGGAAAGGATGAATACACGGAGTTGTTGCTGTTCCCGGGCATGGTTGACAAGTGTGAGTGGTTGAAGTGAATCACAAAGTATCGACAGCTGACTTGGTGGTGAGAGATAAGCGGCATGATATTAGTCATTGGCCAATGTGAAAAGTGACGTCTGATAAAACGACTAGTCCACAGACCCATACGCCATTACTCCAGTGCTATATGGAATATCCGGGCCTATTATTGGTTGCTCTTTAGGAGGGACTTGGACATGGCTTGAAAGAATGATGACTGTCACCTAGAAGGTGTCAATTTTTGAGATATCCGACTGATTGACTAAAACAAGACAATAAGAAAGATAGAAAAACAGAAGCACCATGTCGCATTCACCACAACTCTAACGAGATAGAACAACGTCCATGGAGAAAATATGTGTGATGATGAATAGTCGACGAAGTGGAGGAGGGATATGAAAGAGCTAACACCTCGTTAACACAACAATATGCATCCCCTTTTTAAGCTTTCCCATCAATCTTCTTCGAGATGGTTGCGATGGCACCATACCGGTAATCTAATGTGACACGCGTATATGCACATAAACCAGGACGTTAATTTACAGAACAGGCTCCGAGACCACATATACTGCTGTAAAAATCTGACAATTAAAAAACCATTTCCGCATTTATGGATATGGCAACCACTGTCAACACAAAGTCAAAATCAATTTGGACCGAGCATTCTAAGACGCCCTGGATTTCTAGCACCTTCCGTTAGCAATTGTCAGTATATACAATTCGCTCTAGCGAGTAGGTAGCCTAAACCCCAGCAACCGAAACGACATAAACACCAGCCCGTACATTTTAAGTCACAATATCTACCGGAATTATGCAAGACTATCCTAACCAAGATTTACTACCCCGGTATTTCCACTTTTACCGATGAATTCATTCCCGATCATTTATAGCGGCAAGATATTTGACGTGATTTTCCGGATGATTCCTTGTGCAGTGCAGTGTCAACAAGCAACAATCATGAAAGCACTATACAGACATTTCATCCTTGTTAGGAATCAGCAGCAACGTAGGGACCGGAAAGCAAACTCTGGACAAATGACCTTCAGTCAAACACCCTATCCATTACGGTATCCCAATTGATTATCATAGGTTACACTTTTCTTGGTCCTCTTGTCTAATCCTATTTTATTTTTAATTAGTTGGGGGGGGGGAAACTGTTTCATCAAAAATGTACCATGCATAAACTATTCCCTGCTCCCGAAAAAGCCCTTTCTCGCACTTCGCTCTTTAGCCTATATCTCCCAGAACTTTGAATTCCTAAACCAGCACCAACGAATTACTCATACCACATGTACAAGCCAATTTTCGTAAATACAAGAAATTCTACTCATGCACAGGCATATCCCAACTGATCTTCGTGAGTTATAGATATGATCTACATTGTATCAGTCGTAACCACGTATGCAGGCCCGTACCCCATCACAGCATCTGCTGTCCTACTTCGAGTTTTCTTTTCTTCACTTCGGATGTCTTATAGCCCACGGCTGCGAAACTCCCGATGTCAACAGCGACTAAGCCCTAGCCTCTTCTGCAGCAGCTGTGAAAAAAATGTGCCACAGAGAAAACTGCCGTCAGGTAGAGGAGCAACCACCCTCTATCGAAAAAAGACCTAACTGAATCACTTTGATCCTCTGAAATCCATTGAAGTTGGCTGCTTCAGCAATGGGTGTCTCCCACTGGCAGATACTCCATCGTGGTATTGGTTCTTCGCTAGAGAGCCAGGAGTAACGAAGACTTGAACTAGATATATCCACTTAAAAAACCATTTTAAGTTTCGACCCCTCCACCCTCCTTATGTATGTCCGGCTTTTATGCTGAACCCTTTAAAACTGCCGCGGTAAGATTTGGGTTTTGGTCCAATTGTATCCTGGACACTGAATCCTTCGATCGACACAGACTTGCTACCATCCTAATCAAACTCAAAAGGATGGAAAGGAAACTGCTGGTATCCCTAAGCTACCCCTTTTGACATTAATCTACGCGAGCATCCGTTCCACTCTGCAGTCCAGAGTCCATCAAGGTGGAAGTCCCCCTCCATAAACCAAAATATAGTGACTGACCACTGAATGTCTTGCTGATATGTGTGTAATATGCACCTTAAACAAACCAAGAAAACGGCACTGGTGATCTCCTAACACATACACCCTTTTTTCATCCATCTTCTTGGATAACTCTTGCCAACCTCAAAGGCTTCGATGTCTCGTGAAGCCAGAATAGCCAACTCTCTACTGAATCGACAATCGCTAGTTGAACCTAATGGTGCTAATCAAGGATTCTGATAGCACGGACTATCATCGCCTATGGACTGATTAATAAACAAACAGCCAGCAAGGTTCGTTTCTCGACATTCCTTGGCTCCGTCGATTACTTTTTATGAACCTCTCGACCCCATACGGTCATGAACAGATCTTCCCCGCATTCACTTAAGTTATTTTTACTGCTTACATCAGTCCGTTACATACAATCTCCCCACTTACCATTACGTATTTCAAACAACGAATTCACTTTTGCTATATAGTACACTATAACCCCCTTTCATTTCTGGACACTTCAAATGAATTCCATATTGTCCTCCGAGATGACTGTTAGTTATTTGCCAAAGCTAAACACATCCCTGTAATTGTCTTGCACGACTTGCCGAACATTGTCAGGCCCGTCTTGCAGCAAGATAGTCCGGGCAACCAAACCGTCTTAAGTAACTTCCACACACTATACTTCATGCATTCCATTTACCCTTCGTATTTATCGCTACTCAAATACTCGTTACACCTGCCTTCGTTTATCAAAATTCCCAAGTAGGAGATGCACTGCCCATTTATCATGCTCTGATTTTTTCCTGGTCTACGGCTGCCACAGCCACACACATCTGGCTGTCTGCAGCAACTAATCCTATGGATACATTCACCGTTAGCCATCGAAGCTTACCAAATTAAGATCTCCCATCAGTTACGACATCAGTTTTTCAGGCACTGATCTTGATTCGATGGGCAAGCCGAAGAGCGAGCTACGTTTGGAAGGTCAATAGGTAGAGGCTTGACGAAGTAGGCTCCTGGTGCTAAAAGCCGGGGGTTGATATGAGCTGGAAACTTAACTGAAAAGATAAGTGGAAGAATAATTTATTCGAGCGGACGGATTTCCATGGTTTGCGGATGGGTCCTCGTTAGGACTAATGGCTTTGAGCGAGAACCCTAACCATCCTTTTGTTTAGCACCCAGACTCCTAAGCGGTATCTGTCCATCGCCCTCCATGAATCGCATAAATAAAATAAATTCATCCCATCAGCTGACCTATAGCTAATAGTTAGCTATTAAAGATGGCTTATTTGCTGACAATATATTCCGATTTTTTCCAATTATTCGGCTTTCTTTCTTCGGTTCTCAAGCGTGCACCACAATTTCCCAACGTATGCTTTACCCAAAATTTCTGTAGGATCCGTCCTTGCACTGCACTGTTCTCTACCACAGTTTGGTTAATGCCATTCTGATGTTTTTTTTCTCCAGAACTTCTTAATATATTCTTTACCTTGCCATTCACCGTTGGTTCGCACGATCCGAGTCCATTCGGTTGTCCGCGGGATCTCCCATTATTTTGCTGGACATTTTTTGTTTGAATCCTGAAATTTTCATGTACACAGACTCCTTTGGTTTGGTAAGTATCATGACCGAAAGACGTAAGGATTGTATGGAAAAATCGGTGCTCCATGTACTGGTTTGTGAATGATATAATGTTACCAACACAGCAATGTTGGTAATTCGCCAGCGTTTCGACTACGTGGGTATTCTTCCAAAAGGCAAGTTCTGAATTAGGATAACTGAGGGTCGTTCACATGCTAAAGTATGTTAACTTGTCTGTGTGTGTGTGTGTATGCGCATGTGTGCATTTTGAACTGTGACGGGTAGGAGGTTAGCTGTCGTCCCATTCGCATCATTCTTTTCTCACTAGGCGATAGCATATTCCGCCCTGACCTCGAATTTCATTTCCTCCAAAGCCCTGAGCTACGCTAGTGCATTCTTGTTGAATTCGTCATATGCAACGAATCTTGTTTTAACCTAACACCTTGGGATACATCAAAGAAATACCTACTTATTTGATTACAAGCCTACGTAAACTGCTTTCCAATGCGAACTGGATTGCAAAGTCTGCAGCGTGTGTGTGTTTTGTTGACTTGAAAAGACTTACCCGAAGTGGCGCATGGGCCGTTTAATTAGCCATCACTTTCTCTGGAACAATGAGGATTTACACCACGCTAGGCTGTCCAGGGGTTAAAGGTTCATCTTCGAATAAAAAGGTGTAATATGGGCCGAGTGACAGTAATACGCAACGCATATACGTGAATACGACTGGTTTTAAGCCGAGTGGTTAGACATTTTCGCACACGCACAGAAACGGTATTCTATCATAACTGTTTGCTTCCATTCCCTTCCCACCCCATGCTCTTTCAGTCATCTGGAACTGCTATCAACCGTCCTGGCAGTAGTTTCTGCCTGAAATCCCGTCTCTGTTGTCTCGCAACCTCCCACGGTAAACACCCAATTCTTACCGAATAATTTTCGGCCGGCTGACGTTTTCATAAGTGGATGCCTTTGAGGTGCAGTTATTCTGGCCGTCCTTCTAACAGTTGTTCCGCCTGAGATCAACTAATCAAACTTCCGAATCAGATCGGGAATGAAACCCAAGGATAGGGCGTTGCAAACTGCCGGACTCCGGCTACCGATCCCCAGCTATACTTAGAAATGGTTGAACGGAACCGGTCAGAGATGCTCTCTTACAAGATCTAGTAGCTCGAACAGGTTGCCTGATTGTTTAAGGAAATCAATCGTCTTCTCTAACTTCAGGAACTGTTCACGCAGTGAATGCTCTAACCATAAATGTTCTAGGCTTATCCCAAAATCGTTCAAGCTGTTAGCACTCGTCATTCTGTGCAGGTCGTACAACACACGTGGGAGGCAAATTCGAAAGCAACAAGCTGATTATTGCACCGCTTTCATTCTTCTACGGTCTGCGGGGGCCACTGCGGTTTTAAAGGACCAGGAAACACAGAATCTTTAAACATCCATACTTCCCTCGACTCCAATGATTACCCTGTTAGTGAAGCATGATGTATCCGAGAAATGTTGTCAGTCCTCAGGTGGCTCCAGCGTTTATGGCCAATTTTCAGCTTCACCATATTAGATGCATTAGGTCAAGGAGGTCCTATATCATCCTTCATTTTAAATTCCGCCAAAGAGGAAGTTCTGGAAGACTGGTGGGTGGAACTCCTATCAGCAAACAGAATTTCTCGATTCATGTTATGCTGATGATATTGCCTAGCAGAATGACAAGGCACAGGCAAATCAAGACACGTTGCACCGCTTGGTAACTGAGGTATCTCTATGTGATATGCGCTTTGCACAGTCAAAATGCAAGTTCCCCATTAAAGACTGTTAGAACCTGTCATGGACGCATCATTTGCGGTCAGAAAGATTGGACACTTTGCCAAGAAGCTTAACTATAGTTGAAGGTGGATTTGGGGAGGTTTCACCAGGACTTGGAACAGCCGTGATGCAATCATTATACTTGGCTTTCTCTTAATGATATGGTTATCAATACCACAGTTTGTAATGATTCTAGCGGTTGTGAGACTTGGCCCCTCAGGACCGAGGATGCCCGGCGACTGTTTTTACTCGACTACTGGCGTCTCTGAAGAATGTTTTTATCCTAATGGGAACATGAGTGAAAAATGATGAGTCGTGTCGTTGTTTGTTGATCATTGGTGACTGCCCCCTGGTTGCAGCGCATCGTCTTCGGCGAACCGAATACGTCTTGCACACGCCTGTTAATTGTGTACGTTTCCGTGTTCATTCTAGGCAAAATGGAAAAAGCTGGTGCTTCGTGCCTTTTTGGTTTGAGCCAAACTGACCATCTAGTCAGGTTTTCGGTCGCAATTGATGTTTGGAGTAGGTGACCCGTAGCAGCTGATGATTCGTAACACGCGGGATGACCCAACTTTTACGGTGAATATTGTGGTTTTTGAGAATGAACTGGAGATTAGTATCGCCTAGTGAGTCTAAGATCACTCGAAACGATAAGATGCTTAAGCAGTAGTATTGACAGCATCAAAATCAATCTATTGTATCAAGCTTCTTTAGAGTATTCTTTCAAAAACAATGCAAATTTACATGAATCCGAAGTTGCAAGAGGACAGAAAGAGAGTGAAGGAGACGCACTGATTACCTGAAAGATGCGCGAATTTGACTGGTTTCATTCACGAAACCACGATATTTGCATAAAGTGTGATAATCTCGAGCGTCAACCAAGCGAAGACGAGAATCATTTGAAGTTACTAAGATCTGAAGTCAAAGTGAAAGGAAGAACGGAATGGGCAGTGATCGGTGTGCAGGCGGAATTCATGCAACATTTTAAATGAAAGTTAAGAGCGGAGTAGAAGGCCTACCTTGTTCGAGTCGGTCGGGTCTAATTCGATTGCTGTCACCCGGCATTGACGACCTTTAGTGGTACTCGATTTTATTGTGATGAATGTGATGTAGGTTAGCTGAAAAATTGGACCAGTACAACTCAGAACAGGATCAGGTATTCAACGTGATGCTGTATGAACCATTAGAAGCATTCCTCACAATCATCATGCAGGCGCTAGCAATCGTACAGACAGATAAACCTAATGACCATAAACGAGGACAAGAAGAGTGAGATTTATTTGTGATTTGACATGTGATGCAGGGCTCGAGACACAAAAGTGGTTGTGAATAGTACTGCTACAACCAATTTTGTCTGGATTCAGAGCATTTCAATCTCACGACTTCCGCGGATATTCGGTCTAAAATGAACCCGTGAATTTCGTGCATGTATTGAACAAACACACCATTCCGCGGGTATGACGCAACTAACAATAAAATATTAAATATAAACAGTGATCTAATTAGTTCCCATAAACAACAACGAAAAAAAATCTATTTCCTACTTGATATGTAATCGGCAAAATGCGATTATCTCACTGATGACAGGAGACGTATAAAGAGGTCCGTTATCCCAGTTTAACAAGGCCGATAGAATTACCAATAAGTTGAACCACCAAAGGAATCATGTAAGTGACTAAATCATTGTGAAAATTTCGACGAAACGGCAGATCGCCATGCGGTAACTGTTATTTGACAATAATACAAACGGCCAGAGACAAGCAACTGATAGCAGTTAAGGGAAACGTTTTAGAGAGCTGCGAGCATCTTAATGATTCTAGGGCAGGATATGGGATGAAACGTGGGTTGTGGTCACTTTCCATCTTACTGAAATCAGACGGAGACATTTCAGTCTTAGGCTGAGGTGTGCGACCATCACCGTGGGCTGACAACGCCTGAAAATGAGAAAACAACTACTATTTCGGGAAAAATCACTTCAGAATCCGTTTGCTGGCAGAAACACGTGCTAATCATGAAAGTGCGGATCTTATAAAATTCTATCCAAAAATCAAGCATAGAAGTGTACGGGCAAAGCAAAAACCAGAAACAGAGGTATACAAAAGACTGACAGTAAACCTCTCCGAAAATCCCGACTAAACCACAAAAAAGAAATGCGAAATGTAAATATCAATTGCTAGTCGGAAAAAACTTTGTACCTAGTGAATACGCTGCCTACGTTATGGAAATGTTGGCTGTTACCGTGTTAATTGACGAGACCATTTAGAAACTTTTGATAAACCGTCCACTGATATTATAGTTAATTTTACTAGTGTATGCGCACGGATCTGTATTTCTGTTTCTATGCATACAGGTGACTGAAATGTGGTTTGACAAAACACGATCGGTCCTGGACTGATTCTCTGGGATGAAATCCTATATTTTTATGGAAGACAAGTAAAAAATCCTAAATAGTCTTCAAATATGGTAGCCTGGTGCGAGCTGGTCATCAGTGAAGGATTTCACTTGATCGCAATTTTTATACAATTGTCTGAGCTAAAACTATGGCTTCAGCAATTTGAGACCCAGATTTTTGGAGATGATGATAATGGCTACGGTAGTTGAGTAGGCAACAGCAATCAGTAAGTCACATTCACAACAGATATTTAAAACACGTACTAGATACATGCAAAGGAAATTGAAAATATGTAGAACACAAAAATAGACTATGGGTCCCCATAAACTAGATAATATTCGTTCTTGATAAGACACTTTCTACGAGAACAAAGTAATTTTCTATTGGGAAATTATGTACAGTCGTCTTAGCACTTACCTCACTGCTAAAGAACATGACACGACCATCGTACGTGCCCACGACCACTTTCGTACCATCACAAGCAAAAGCGGCGCTGGTTATGATCGTCTTTGGTCCAACGGTCCGTGAGTGTCCGCCAGTCGATAACACTTGGGGAGTCGAAGGGGGCGTGGATTTGAATAGACTAGATACAGCAAACGGGGCAGGTGATGCACTGGCCGGTACAGGGAGAGCACTAGGTATAGGCACTTCGACCCAAAATCGGACTTTTTTATCCGGAATGTTCCACAGACGTAATTTTCCATCCAAACTTCCGGAAAGGAAAAATCGATCATCCTGGGTGCATAATGAAGAAGCAGCGATTGCATAATGCCTTACTAAAGTATCGTACTGGATAACCGTGTACCGTAAATGAACGGCAAAATTAACAACTTTTGAGCCTAGTCTGAATTAGTACCGCGACGCAAACCGCTAGGTTCAACACAGACAACTCTCAGTTACCAATCGACTGCCGATGATCCAACAAATGAGATAAACATCTTATAATAAATAGTAATTTTGATAGTACACGGTGAAGCATTAGCCACACTCAAAGTCCTCGAATGCGATAATGTGCCTTTTAACATTAACTAGTAACTAAGCAATGTTTAATAACCTCCGCTATTTTTATTTTATTATTATTCGTAGCATCATTCCAACTTAGAATCTTTGTTGTTATTGGCATTTATCCATCAAGAGTAAAAAAACATTGTCTTCTGTCACTAAGTCTACGGACATCCACAATGCACGTGAACTCTAATTTGCAACATCCTGCAATCTTCTCCACTGGTTCCATTGTTGTCTCGCCTTTTCTTCCAGATTTGAAGGAAGACGATTATGATCTTAACACCAAGTCACTGAAACTACTTGCATGCTGCAACAGCATCAATCATATTAACTGGATTTATCATCAAAAAACATTTGATCGCTTGCGATAAGTCCACCGACTGATTATTGCCCAATGTCAATCCTTGTCTTCATGCTGTAAACTTCCAGGTGTTTCCCAGTCCGCTGGTAGGGCGTCAAAATTTAACATCATTCTTTCAGGCACATTTGTATACAGGAGCACCTTGATATATTTTTTATCTTATTCGGTCCCTCGTTGATTGGAATAAACAAATCACTCTAATCTTAACGACCATCTTTATCGGTAATTTCATCTACACTATTCTTCATTTTATATCGTTTTACTGCCAAGTAAAAATAAACTTTGTTCGTTCTTTAATTGGTTGAAGTATTATATGTGCATATGAAATGCAAGCTGAAAAATCACGATTTTCAAGGTGCATAAAAGTATTTAGTGGCTTGACTTGATCGCATAAATTACTAGACATCAAAATCGGGACTTCCCTTTGTCGTCTAAGATCAGCAGAACCCAGTCATTGTATGACAATTTTTAATACAATAAAATACACTGCTACATGAAGGAAATTCGAAAGTGGAGTCATGAACTAGTACTTTTTTCAATTTTTTAAGGAGCACCTGTTTTCAAGTTGATCGGCCAATAACACCTGGTGACAGTTTTACTTAGAATATTAGACAGTTTCTTGGGTAGCTAAAATGGATTTCATACGGAAATGGAATCTCAAAAATACCTGAATGAGGCGTCAACGTGTAGTAACTAAGCCATTTGAAATTCTGTGCACGATATTCATTTTCGTACAGGTCGTCAAGTGCACAATTACCTTAGGATGGAAAACAATGGTCGGAACTGTGTCATTGTGACTGAATAAGCACAGACACTCGCGACGACTGATATGCCACAGCCGAACTTGATGGTCCATACTGGTGGCCAAAAGAAATAGGTTTTTCGACCAGGCTACCTCGGTCACCACACCCTCGTGACCACGATAGACCAATAACGGTTGGGAACGGAATACCGTACGTCGACCACGTTCCAAGTCGGGAATTTCGTTTGAGGCTGGAGAAAAGCGATGTCCGCTTGCTTCAGTTAGACTAGACCGATTGCGACCCGGACAGGCTGGATTTGAGCTGCACGTGGATGTGCCATCCTGCCGGTTTGCATGAGTTAGAACAGTGTATTTTAAAAGGGGTAATAGAGCATAAACAAGAGCAAAACACAAATTAGAAGGTCGGTTAAGAAAAACTGAAATACCACAACGATAATTACTGGTTGGTGCTGCAGAAAAATTTCATTTTCGTGCTCGATGTGAATGCAGAGTTAGCCCTTGTCTTAAGTGAAAGCAACAATAACAAAACTACTACGGAAATGAAACCGTTCAAATTATAATACATAAACAATTGCCTTCTAATGAGTAAAGATCCAAATAAGCTGTACGTTTTCCCGGCCAGTCTGAACAAAAGCATATTCACATATTTGGTATGCATTTTGCGCTTGTGTCGTGTTCACCTCTGCACAGCCGAAAGCGAACCTTCTTCCAACAGAACGGTTGGGCGAGACAGAAAGTTCCATTACTAGAGTAGTGACGTCTGATTACGTAGGTCTGTTGGACAAAAAGTAGTCGAGCTTAGGTAATTCCACTTGGCTCTAACCGAGCATCCGTGGCGCCGAGGTTGTATTCGGTGATGAATCTAAGAGGAGTATCCAAATACGATATTTGGGCCAACCACTTCTGAATTTTTGAAACATGGGTAGCGGAAACAAAATATGCGAGTAAAGTAGCTGTTGAGAGATAAACCAAAGTGATCAGCCCGTGGCACAATAAAAGGCATGGAAATACAGATCAGTTAGCATGGCCGTGCAGACCTAGTTAGGCTTCAGATGGGGTCAAGGACATGAAGTGACACCGAGTCCCGCATTCGCAATCAATCACTGTTCGTCGACTAGACTTTCTACTTCCTCCACTCCAAGGACGTTTCCTAAATTCCATTCTCAAGTGGACGACGGTAACTAAAACCGAAGCAAACCCACAAGAGGGTAATGACAGTAAGAACTGAAATGGACAGAGATGCATGCATTAAAACACGCGCAGCAATCTAAACACAACGGGAAGTTCACGACAGACCAGTGAGGAAAACAAACAAAAACAAAGTGCTCCACTGACTACTTCCAGCATGCGGTAACATAGACCGTATCACTTACGAAAACGCTTATATACAGCCAATCGAACTGTAGGAAACAGCAAATGGGTTGTAATGAAATATGACTTTCGACAGAGAAAGACAGTACAGGAAGTTTAAAAAGCATTGTTTTGAAAGGCTGTATGAACAGAGCAGATACAAAATGAGTCCTAATGATCAGGAGATAGTTATGGTAAGCAGACACCATTCATCATATACAACAGAGAAAGGAGATCCATAGATTTCAGTGGTCTACAGGAAATCCAGAAAGGAACAGGTTAATGGGCGCGAAGATTGAAGAGTTAAAACAGTCCATAAAAAGAACGAATAAACCACAAGTAATGGAAAACTGATTCTCACTGAGATTTTACAAATGGATAGAGTCAGATGGTGCAAAATCCTGGGAGGCCGCTATCAGTTTTTGTCCACAACATGTCCTGCTACAACACGAATTGCATGGGTCAAAGAAGGGAGTAAAAGTAAAAGTTGGGATCTCAAACAAGAAATCTCGTAACAATTTGCATGTCTTTTCTTCTCATTCTCACTGCATCCTAAATTCCACCGACAGTGTCCATCTTGATTGTCAGTATCGGGTCACATCACCAAAGATGTTAACTGACCCATCAGCCTCCACGATTATTCACAAAAAAATTTAGTGGCACTGAATAAAACCTGCCGTCATCCAATGACAACACACATTTGGGCAACGACTACCGAGCGAAAATTGCCACACTACTGTCTAATACTATTTCAGTAGTTAAAGCCATATACGAAAATCAACTATCCTCTGTGGACACCTACATATTGCTCGGAAGTAGACAGACCAAAGTGATATCCAGTTCCACTAGATATTTTTAGGATACGCGAACAGCTTAAAGAAAACCGTGCTCGGTGATCCACCGCCTGCTCACTTTTAACATGCTCTGATTTAGTGGACTAACTGCTTCGAATTTTTGAGGAAAAAATTGGAATCTCATTTTTATTACCAATTGTTGTCGACAGTTAATGATCAACGCAATCCACTATGAATTAGTAGGAAATCATTTAAACTCAGATCTACCCTATCGAGCCCAGACGCAAATAGTCACTCGTGGGATGGATCAAAGAAAGCGGGCAATACGAGCCGCTAGGCAATGGACGGACCGAACAGGACCGCCGACTGTGTTGAAGGCAAGCTACGGTCATTCTCTTCGGTGACATATCAAAACACTATACGCTGACTAGAGTGCAGATAATCACAATACCAGCCTGCCCGACATACACATTCACATCATCAGCGTTATAGCCCATTTCGCTTCCTGATATCCCTGTTGTGGTTGGAACAACAATGAACCCATATATGGATCAACGTGAGCGGGATTTATGACCAAGTTACGTCCTGAGGTCCGTTCAGTAAATAATTCCAAAATGGATAAGCGTTTGAAGTATCACTTGATGAACAGATGCTCGTCACCCGCGTGAAACGAGTGGTTTGAACTTCTCATCAAACGTGTGAGTAATTAATCTTAATGTGGAACCCACAGCACTAAGCAAAGCCACGTTGATGGATTTTTGGAAAGCCCTCTTTTTCACACAAAAACAATCATTGCAAACTGCCGCTCTCGGCTACCCTATTACACGGTCTGTTGACTCACTGGTCACAAAATATTGCTCAGTGCACGGTTTTTGTTCACCCCACCGATTATTGGTCTAGCCGAAATAAAACTGCGACTTCGGATTCAATTACACCTGGGCTCAGATGTTTTAATGATAGTTTTGAAATTACAACTACTCTGACGGTTCCATCTAAACAAAGTGAAAGAAAACAATGACACGTGTACTTTGGTCAGTCGTAATATTATTTTCGTCCATACCTGCATCCAATACATGCGTCTCGCAAGGCACCCTTTTCGGTTCTTTGTAAATGAACAAAGAGAAACTAGTGTCTCTAGACGCCAAAGTACAAACGTATCGTATCAAACAATGAGGACCTAACCACAACCATACCATATCTGAATTTTACTAATGTTACCGTCTTTCTAAACATGAAAACGGTGATTATCATTCGACGTGTATCAAGAAGCAGAACAACAGTGTGGCCCGTTTAACTGTTCGCTTGTTCAGAATTTTGAGAATCACAAAGAGATACAACGTCAAAAATGATTTGGTATCGAAAATCAAGGAACCAAGCTTAAACGCAACAAAATAAGGGGAAATTTTGTTCATCGTTTAGTAAGACAAACAAATTAATTAATTTAGAAAAGTTCGTCGCCATTTAACACAAAATTTTTTTACAAATCGAGGTTCCACAACAGTAAAGGATTAGACTGTTACGGTTCAAAATGAGCCACCGGTCGAATGATTGTGCCTATAAACTGATTCCGATAACGCACGTAAAGCTAACTAGTCCCAGCAGAAATTTACGAGCAACGATACTCGTGCGAAGACGGCACTGTGAAGGGTGAAAATTCCCAAACCGTGTGATTGCACACTCCTGGACAGACACGCAAACAACAAATTGGGAACCACTCGGCATTAAGAAGTTGGAGTACAAACAGCAAAATGACGTTAACTCGTGAACACCAGTGCGTGGATGAAAAGAGAGAAAACATTCACAGGTGAACATGGTGACTTCTATAGCAAGTTAGACGTCTCCAGAAGAACAACAATAAAATGATTGAACGAATATGTCAGACAAGTTATTATACACTGAAATGATGCTATGTCAATTCAAACAAGACACTTGATTGAATCCTGTCGATAGCGTCGCTATTAGCCAGCCATAGCCGTGCACAATCTCCGCTTACTGTTACGTGAATCGTCAAGATAAAACGGCAGCTACAATGTGGGAACCAACAAACTGAAAATAGTTTCGCAGCCTTGAAAACAAGTCACGAATCAAACAGGATCGCGGAAATATGCAAGATATTAAGGCGAGCTCCTCATCACCGGGACTGTCATCTAAAAGACAAATATTTTGTTTCCAGTCTAGAACATCGTAAGTATAGGGTGAGACTACCAGCTGGTGTCCGCAGCACAAGGCCGCTTTGTTCCGGTCCGATGAGCCACGTCACATTGAAGATAGATCATGCTTGGGATAAAGGACTGATCAGTAATCCCGTACGCACTCAGCTGAACGGGGCAGGTGCCAAATTCCTAGGTGACTGCAAATTAGGAAGGAGAGTGGGGAGCCAATCGTTCTCTAATTCCGGAATGAGGAAGAAAATGGTTTGGTTTCATGACAAGCCTAAAAACGGAGCAGCCAGATAGAAGATAATGTGCCCGAAAGAAGGGGCCAATCTATCAATAAGCTCCATCCTTCGTGAATCTATTTAAATCATATGATTATGACTACTAAATCTAACAATCCTGTTGACTGGCTAGGGTCCATTTCAGTCGTTCTTGGTGGATTAGGTGGGACGAGAGTGAAATCAAGTCAAAATGATCGACTGGAATTGTTAATGCTAGCGACTGCGATGTACAGATGCTAAAACGGTCAATTTCAGCTCAACTGGTTAAGAGGCACTTGCGGCTCCAACGCCAAGCTCAACGATCAAAACCGCGCGGAAAATATCAACTTGAACTAGGACCAACTCCGATGTATTTGAGTATGGAATTACCTGAAATGATCAGATCACACAAGTACTGGAAATCTACCTAGGATATTATGCGGGGGGGCCTGAAACACTAAGTTCCAGTTGTCGACAGGTCAGAGCCAAGTGGACAAAATTTTACATTTAATTTTCCGTCTTGCACTTGATGCAGCTCCATTTATGGATCTAACCAACCTATGTTAATCGAGCGACTGGAAAACTCGGACAGGACTATATTGGTGATAAAATGCGCATTAGGGATATGTTCGCCTTGCACTTCAGTTTTTCCTCTTTAATAGGTGCACGCTGGTGGTAAAAAGCAAACATCTACAATACCCAAGGATCGCCAGTTCGCCTTGGAATGTTTCGATCATGTACGGCCCACAACAAAAAAGTTAAATCCGTTAAGGATTTGACCAACCTACGAACAGCGGCACCCGATCACGATCTGCCAACAGAAAGAGAGCGAAAACCCAGAAAGGACTGTGCCTCAGTAACAACTTCTGTAGACCTCTGGCGATATCGCTAGTGGTATTCCATCTCGATTTATGCACTGAGTAAGTGTACTATGGATTGGAAACAGTCACATGCGTTTAAATGTCCCTAAATTGACGTGGGCATACACATATATCCACTTTCCTTCCTGTGCAAGGCGGGGGCGGTCCTGGAAAATAAATAAATCAGCAACAATGACCCAAAACAACAGACTCCACGAAAAATGATTACGACCAATCACAAATATTTGTCATTCAGGCCTTTTTGCAGATGCAGGAATCCTATGAATGACCGTATTGTGAAGGGACTCATTATAAGCCAGAGTACACAGTCGGAATACTTGAGAAAACAGAATTAACCCAAAGAGTTTCAGACCACCTGATCAAACAACTTCGAGGTCACGTGCTAGAACTACTGAACCCTATTACCCTTGGCACACCTTTAAGGATTTTTGAAGATTCTTAATTACATCTCAAACAACATCATTTCGTTTCCATTTTATCACCATCAAGAGGTCTATCATTAAGATATATGCGTAGAATCAGTGAGTCAAAACTTCTCGAGGGTTTTCAAGGAGTTTGAAATCAGGGGCACCTTCGATTGTGACATGGAATTAGTCCCACGGACCGATAAGCCACTTATCGTAATGTGGACATTTGGATTGGTGGTTTACACTGTTGAAATACACGGTAGGAATAAAAGGAGATACTGTTCCCGTTTGCGGATTTATGCATTAGAAACCATGCAACCATGTGGACTAATCCAAGTCGCCAGGAGGGAAGGGACTTTTAGTCGGTACTAATATTTTATACTTATTGTCAACTGAAACATTCGTTTACACCCAAATTTAATCCAAATTAATCCAATACATCTGTATCGTATCAGTAAGATTTTTCCTCACCCATAACTTGAAAACGGTTTTACTGATTCGTCCGTGTAGCCCTGATTTTAGTATTCGGCAAATGGTTATTTCTCCGTTTTCTTGGATCCGATGTACGGCACAAATGCAGGGCATTTTGTAACGCTTATGCCGAGAACAGCTTCCGTTTCCGATGTGAAATTCAGTTTTTCGAACTCATTCAACATTTTTAAATAAGATCTGGTAATTAAGTAGATCGATCTTTTCAGGGTCACTTAAGCTGAGAGAAACCAAACCTGATATCCGATGTTTGGGCACCACTGCATGTTCTGATATATATATATATATATATATATATATATATATATATATATAATGATACCGGATTGAAAACGAGCATGATGCTGACGAAACACCATGAATATAGAATGTTACAGAGAATGGATAGAAGAGGATAGAGAAACGCTTGTCCGAAGATAGGTACATTCGTGGCATGCACTGTGGACTATACTACGCAGTCTCCCGGTTCAAAGCAAGCCTTTTTATTCGAGGAAGTACTGCTAGCTTTTGCACAGTCAATCGCTTCCTGCGAGGCAACAGAACTACTCCCAACGAGGTGCAATTGTAATACAAATGGTAGTGTTCTGAAGTCTGAGATACCGTGAACGATACAGGAAAAAGTATATCAGGGTATCAAAACAAAGTAACTGTACCACATGAGGTGCAGATAATTTGATCAGGGCGTACGTTAGAAGATAGGAAACGTGCATCCTGGCTGTATTCTATATTCTTCGACTTCAATAGGGCATTTCTGGATCCAATTCTTTATTCTAAATAGGAATGGATCCTCTTCGTTTGTTGGTAAAAAAAGTATGATTCATGCAGCGAATGAAGTGCCAAAATGTCAAAAATATGTGGGCAAATGGAAACTTTTGTCAGGAGGTTAACAATTTATTCCTGCCTAAAGTTTCTTGTTCTCTACTTATGTCTAGATGCGTTGTTCTTTCAGCTTCAGCGTGCACTCGAACTGCTGATAAATAAAGCCAAGCTA
Organism: Fasciolopsis buskii; assembly: GCA_008360955.1. Lineage (NCBI taxonomy): Eukaryota > Metazoa > Platyhelminthes > Trematoda > Plagiorchiida > Fasciolidae > Fasciolopsis > Fasciolopsis buskii. The sequence goes on along the minus strand of LUCM01000577.1, from coordinate 277,968 downwards.
ACGAACACTCAGCATTTTGCATTTAATCCTGGAACTTTGTTACATCGATTGATAAGCCATTCGGAAAAGAAACGATAAGGCAAAATTGTCGGTCATACCTCGAAACTTACAGTGGAATAGAACCGCACAACGTTTTAGTAGATTAGGGGTTTGCAAATGGGTAATGCATAGTGAATTTTCATTTATCGTAAAAATGTTATAATGAAATTCATGGTATTAAAACCGAATTATGGGGAAGAATATCCTCTCCGAATTAATTTCAAGTACGGCCGCATAAACCTGTGTGAACAATGTAACAAACTGTGGTCCAAATCCAACTTACGTCGGTCCTCCCAGCTGTAGACGCAGACGTCGAAGCCAAACTGACAGAGTCCAGCAAATTGTCCTCGTCCATCAGAGCGGTACCATTCTCGAAAGATGTAAAAGCGGAACCCACATACGAAGTTGAACCGAACTCTGGATTAGTGACAGAATCCACTGAAACAGAGAATGAGTAAGTACTGAATCAGCGAGTTGCGTGGAGAAGGCAAATGATAGCTCAGAAAAAGTATTACCGAAACGAATATGATTCAATTCGAGGAGCACAATGACAGCATCATCTGAATACCCCGCACACCTGAACGTTGTTGCATTCGCTTGAAGAAAGAGTACCATTGTCGAAGCACCCACACACGAATGTTACGATCATAACCCGCAGTAGCCTGAAAGTGAGGAGGTTTGATAACAATGAGTATCTAGATAACAAATGCAGACAAAGGCACATAAATGATAAGCGAATATTAACTGGTAATTATTATGCTCATGACTTCCACGAAATGGGAGGACGTTGGAAACAGCTTTCCCATTTCGTCATGAGCACTTGAAGGATATCCCGTACAGCTTCGATAACATAAATCAACTTGAGTGGTGCAAAACCTAGGTCGTAGACGTGACAATTCATCATTTGGCATCCACATGGAACTGAGCATAGAAAAGAACATGGAGTGCGAAAAAATTGAGTAGCAGAAGGGTTGCTTGTCCGATTAACTGGCTTTTAACAGCGAAGTCAGTAGACAACATCAGTGTTCATCCGTCATTACTGAGAGATCATCATAGGATTCATAGATAAATGCTTCTATCGCATAACCAAGATCGAAAACACCCCGTCCATTGAAGCGTGGTAACTCTGTGAGTCTTGCTGCACATGCTTGCAACCAGCGATTGTGTTCCTTATCGTGCGACCGGGACAATAAGCTATCAGTGTCACATGCAAGTGAGTCAGATAACCTGAGTAGATCGGCTGTGTCCCGTTGTCGCATAGTTGACAGCTGGTACGATTTCGCAACGGCATTCAGAGAATAGGTTTAATTTAGTTTGTAACATGCGAGCCTGTTTTTGGACGACGATCCAAAGCCGTGTCAAAATCTAGCATATCACCATCATTCAGAAATAACCTGCGCAAAAAAGAGGTTTACTGAAGGATAACAGAAAGGAATACCCATACAATCAATTCCCGTTATATTAAAAATAAACTGAAGACGTCTGGAGAGAAGGATTTAAGAGGAAGAGAACCATTAAGATCATATATCTCATCCGGTAGAGTGCGTGAAGAAGGGTATGTCCCCTGTTATCCACTTTCTGTACAATTGCATCAATATGTTGTTACCTTAGCGCCATGCTACATGCTATGTATATATATATATATGTATATATATGTTAGTACAAATCTGAGTACAGATTTGGCGCCGTCGCAACCATGGTAAAAACGGAAAAGAATGTGAAGATAAAAAGGAAAGGAGACACGTCTGTAAAGTGCAACAAGCGCCCACTTTTTAGGACCTCTTTTCCAGGCCATCGGCTGCCCGTCGCATCCATGTTGTTTTCTGCGGGTGGTACACTACCTAGATGATCAATCCGAAGTGGGGAGATTGCAGCAAAGGGGGTCCATTCCGAGCCTTGAGTCGAAAGACCTGATCTGCAGGGTAGCAGGGTGAAACACGATTCTCGTACGCTGTTTGGAGCCCGTGACCAGTTGAGAAGGATTCGATCAATTCAGATCAGAGGAAAAACGCACCCTAGAGTTAAAACACAGCCGAAAATTCGGTATGTACGTGTCTCCCAACGTAAAATATCCTGTAGGAAAATAAAGGGATTCAGCTATATTGAATGGAAGACCCCACTCGCCACGCCACAGCGCGACGAATCACCGAGGCGTTTTGTAGACATAATGTTCCCCAAGCAAAAACCCATCACACCGTCGACAATGACGCTGTTTGTTCGCGGCAGCCTATTCGGTGAGTATGGCCCCACCTTATGCAAGTCCAAACACCGAAATGGCGGTCGTTCCTTTTATCCCCATCCTGTGCATGGGCCGAATATCAATGCAGCCCTGCTCTCCGTAAGTAGGCAACGCGATGGTGAAGGCTCATTTACACTCTGAACTACTATTTTATGAAACATCAATGTAACAGGTTATTCCTGTCAAATTCATTAATACTTTAAAAACCAAACATGAGACAGGCGTCACTTCGCGGCGTTGAAATTCTTTTAATCACGAATGCATTTAGAACTGACTTGCTGCTGTCAACGTACCAGCAACGGAATACAGCGCTAAGCTCTATCATATCAACAAAACTCACCAAAAGTCGACCACAAGGCGAAAACCGCATAGCCCATATCGCTCCCTGCCGCAGGGGTAGAAGGAACACAAGAAATTTAGACGACGGGTTTTGTACTCATGCCAACGACTTTCTCATTCATTGAGGACATAAAGACTGTAAAAGTAAGGAATCGGACTAGGTGTATCATTGGATAGGTACTTTTGCACGGGTAATTCAAGACTAGTTTATAGCAGCAGATTTGGTGTAACTTTCCAAATGGTTCATCATCAAGTATCAACATCCAATTTGCAGTGGAAAATCAAAGAAGCACTGCACAGCACATTGAGAAAGCCTTCGATTCACAATCGTTTGTCCCGGGATCGCATCCCAGCTCCGGCGCGATGGGTATGAACTACTGACGATTTCTAACAAGAATGGAACAGGTGAACAGCGCTTCCATGCTCTTCAAGGGTAAGATGAACGTTGACACTACATAAAGAACTTGAAAAATCCAAGACTAATTTGCATTTAAATATAGATCTATTTATCGCCTTCTCTACGTTTTGTTCGTCAGACGGTCCTTTTATTACACAGTGATTTACAACATAGGAGGTAAAGCCCGCAGTTAAATGCCCTACAGCAAAAGGAGACTTGCGAGAGAACATTCACGTACACAACAGCTTGGCGACTTTGCTCCAGAGAACAGGAATGAACAAATAATGATGAAGGAAAACACCGAAGAAAGAATTTTTTAAAGCATTTCTACCAACATGATTAAGGGAACTTCAAGAGGAAAGCTAGCGATACACTGGCGATATTACGGTCGCGATCTATGTTGATGTTTGTACGGCGCAGAGTGCAGCTAGAAAGCGAACACTGAAGGGTAGCATCATTGGCAAAGGAATGAACTGGACAGAACAGCGGCAATAAGTAGAAGAAACATATAGGGATGAGAACCGAATCATGGGAAATATCGGAATTCACGAGGAACGAATGAGGCAGAACCTTATAGAATCGGATAGACATCCGGACATCCGGAGGGAACCCGAACGTGGGCAGTTTCGCCAGTAGGCCTTCATGTCAAACTTGACCGAAGGCCTTGGAGTTATTGAGTGGGAGCAACTGTGCCTCTCCTTGGTTATCGGATGGGGCCGACCAGGAGTGAGACAAGGGTCAGCAGATCACCAATGGAACAAAGTTTTTGGAATCCATATTGGCGGCTGCTCAGTAGTTCTTCGAGCCATAGAGACGCACGTAGTCGGCTGGAGATGATGGTTTTGAACACCTTAGAAATAACTGAGGTTAGGGAAAAAGGACGGCGGTTGGTTGGGACAGAGGGGTCCCCGCGTTTGGGAATAGGGAAAATTTCAGCATGTTTCTAAAGGACTGGAAAGGTAGGAAGGTGGAAGGAAAGGCAGAAGAGATGATGAAAAAGAGCCCATTAAAGGACACAATTTAAGGACAATGAGTAGAATACCGTGCGCTCCGGGTGCTTTGCGCACGTCGAGAGAGTGCAACGCCTATAGGATCTTCCTGGTGCCGATAAGAGGTGTAAGATGGTGACTGATGGAGAGAAGTGGGAGAGTTGAATAACTGGGCAAAGTGGAACTGGCGGAAAACCTGGAGGCAAACACCTCAGCTTTCTCGTATGGTTTACAAACGCGATTGTCTGAGGCACCAGAAATAGGAGGAAAATTAGAAGGGTGGAAGTTTCAGGAGACCGCTTTGGCAAGAGACCAAATTGTTCGGCCACCGGCGAAGGATGAGTCGAAACGCTCTGCCTTCCAGCGGACTAAGCGTTTTTTGGTTCTTGGTATGGTCAATAAGGTGCTCGGCACTTCAAGCGAACAGCATGGTTCCATGCGTGACTGGGCCACTCCGGAGATTCTGGTTTTCCGAGTTTGGAAAAGTGCGGATATTTGGATGATCGTATCTTGTGGTCATACATCAGATGAAGCGTCTACGCGCACACAAAAGGCCCAAATGGGATTCGCTAATTTGAGGTATCTGTGGCGTCGACGTGACATCCGGTTGTCGATGAAAGGTAGAGGTTACGTAAGAGTAGTGACGTCGGTATTGCCCCATGGCTCCGAAACATGACTATTAAGGATATAAGATGTGAGACCTTTGGAGTCAGAACATCATTGTCTTCTTAGTGTTGGTAGAATAGGGTGGGATAATTCTGTGAGTAACTCAGAGATTAGGCGAAAGGCAATGTGTGCTACAGTTCAGCCTTGAATACAGGCACTGAATCAGAACAGGTTAAGGTGGTTGGAACATTATCATCATCATCATCGTTCAGCGTTAAACAGCAAGGCAAGCCTCACTGACCGCTGCCTTTCCCCAGAGTTACACGTTTATATAAAAAGAATGAATATCCAAGGGGAACAGGAAGTGGTCCTACACAGGCGGGAAAAGATAAGATGATGCTGCAGCCAACACACGAAACACAGCCCAACTGTACAAACGCACGTGTTTTCAATCATTCTGATTCGATTGAAAATGACAGCACGATTGCCACTGTTCACGTTTCACTGCCATATCCTGCAGTGCCTCCAGCCAGCTAGTTGACGAGTCTTTCGGACCCCAACCACGAAGGCGAGAGACATCTACTTTACCTAAGATCTCTGTGCATTTTCCCATCCCATGTTGCCACGTCATCTGTTGGCCTCCACATGGCTTCTTCCATTCCTTAGGAGGAACACAAAATAAGGCACGGTATGGTAGACGAGTGTTCGTCATACGCAACACGTGACCCAACCAGCGTAGTCTACTAAGTTTCATACGCCGAAACAAGCTATTCTCAGAAGTGGCACCCAATACCAGATTCCTAACCTCAATATTACTCACCCGGTCACTCCATCCAATCCTAGCCATACTACATAAACATCGGTTGTCGAAAACCTCCAACCGTCGAACATCGGCCACACGCATACTCCACGTCTCGCAACCGCACAACAGAACTGAACGCACTGCAGCACAATACACACGACCTTTCAACTTCAGGGAAATATCAGGCCGACGCCACAAGTGACTCAGTCCAGCGTTTTGCGCATGTCCATAGCGAGCTCGCCTAGCTGTGCGCTTTTCTTCGCGAAAGGTAGATGGTACGAGGTGGGCACTCGATGACACGGGAAAAAGGATGGGAATTCTAACCAGTGGACGGGTGCGTGTAGGCGCAGTTCGGCAATAGGACTGGGGTCCACGAGGTCTCTCAAAGGTTGGAGAAAATAGGTGATATGGCTCAGTGCCGCAATCAGTGGCGTTCTTCCATTCGAAACCTTTCTTCTTCTGTATAATTCTTAAACATACTATTTTGCTGTCCATTTTCGCTACTCGTGGTTCTTTTTCTGTTTGAGCAAATTGTGCAGTGAAGCAGCAACCACAGCCAGAGCACTTTGGCGCAAGGTTAGTGGCTCAATGAGCCGAACAGAATTGATATATATATATATATATATATATATATAATGGAAAAGGAAAGAAACTGAAACACGTTAGTAACTTGACGAGTGTCACACAAACAACTGCAGCCAAATATAGTAGTTTTTAGAAGCAGTAAATGAATGCGCCCAGCTGAGAGCAACAAAATCCCTACTCAAACCAATGACATAAAACCGGTTGCGATGGTTGAAAAGAACTAAATCGGGCTTAACACAGGCTGGACAGACAGAAACCCAAATAAGAATCTTGGATCGTTTCATCATGGCTTTGAAAAATGTAAAAAAAAATCAGTCGTTGATGGCAACGCAGCGAGTCCTCAGTGGCTTACCGTGTGTTCGTTCTTCATTTCTTGTACAAGCTTAACCTGAAGAAATTCTCTTCGACCTCTGGCTTGTCTTGATGATCGAATCTAACAAAAAAAGGAAACGGCATTCCAAATTACCAGTTTGGTAGTATAAGGCCAAAAGGAGGGACGCATCGGTGATGATGTAGTGCTGAAGTGGTGATGGATACGATAAATAAAAAAACTTATAATCCGATACAACATGGATGCACCTCGTACGTCAGATGGCTTCGCAATTATTACTAGGACATTCTGACCGGCAATTTTATATTTGAATAGTAGATAAAGAAGACCAATACTGCGGGATGTCAATAATTCCCACTACTCTTTTCAACCGTCTACGTAAAACAACCTAAGAATTACATAACATTAATCTATAATCTGCAGCGAATGACAAAGCATACCGAAGACTTTCACAGCGGAAATCAAAACATTTCCAAGTGGTTGGCTAAATCAATGACACAAGACATACTGGGTAATTATCCTGATCGTGCCCCCGGGTCATCAGTCGCAAAACATTTGATAACAATCAAACAGACAGTTGAGCCCACTTCATGTTTTAAACCCTTGTTACGCAATACTGACCTCAATGTTTTAGCCTTCAGCGAGACAATGCTAATCTGACTTCGCGACCCGGCTCCTTGTACGCAAAAGCTAGGACACAGACTGTTTGCCATGGAGGTGGCATGAATTGTTAGTTGTAGTGAATAGAACCCATATGCCCAGTAATATATAATTCTCAATGTGAACGGTTGAAAAGAGGAACACAAAATGTTAACATCCCACAGTACTGATCTTCTTGCTCTACTATTCAAATGGATAAAGAGCATTCAATGTTTCAAATTTAGATTTACTAGGCGAGCACGAGTAATCAGTCTGGTATGGTCTTACAGTCTGTTCAGGTTTTTTTGTACTTTTCGTCTAGTTCATTTCGACTTTTCGTTAACAATAGCCTCAAAGCAATAGAAATTAAATTTCCTCACTATACGAGGCTACGGGTAGTCACTTCCTTCTCTGAACACAATAGTATGCTCCCTTGAGTCCCACTCGAGGCCTTGCTAATTTTACGGCATGCTTAGTTTACAAATCAGAAAACTTACACGGATTCCTTGATTTCCAATCACTTCCTCATCTTCATCTGAACTTTCTTCATTTTGATTAAAAACTGACAAGCGAACAATGAGCATGACAGTAGCAAGCGAATGAACGGAATAAAGTTATGTGACAGTTTGATAATTTTGAGGGTATGAAAGTCATTCATCTCAAGCCAATCAAAGCATGTCACCCGTTTTAATAAAATTCAACTGAAACTGTTGGTAGTAGGAGATTACATGATTTCATGAAATAATTCGCCATGTGATATGATCGCTCAACTCTGGTTTGCGTCCAGTTTGGGCGTAGCTGGTGATTCCTAACAAGGATGAAACAGCCGTACAGTGCTTTGATGATTTCCTAATGGTGAGCTGAGCGATCATGTCACATGGCGAATTATTTCATGTCAACTGAGAGTATTTTTCCAGTTGTGCGTAAGAAACGACCAAGGAAATCGCCATCGCGAAAGTGTACCAAATTAAAACCCGTCACAATGAAATTGTATCTTGACATGGTCTGACGGTTTGCGTGCTTCGAAGGCCCAACGAGCCATAAAGATTCAACCAAGTTTGGAGGGTCAGTAGGTAGACGCCCGATGAAGTAGTCTTCTGGTCCTCTAGGTTAGGAGTTGATTTGAGCGGGCAACTTAGTCGGAAAAATGAGTTGAAGAATAACTGTCCCAGGAAAATGGGCTTTCACTAGGCTAACCTGCTGCATTGTGGGCTGCCTTGTTAAAATCTGACTAAGAGCGCTAACCTTTCTGTTGATTGGTAGCTAGTCCCCTAGAAGTACCGGTCCGTCGCCTCTTGAGTCACAGGCCTACGAAGAATTGTATAGTGCATCGGTGATCGTGCAGGACATTCATAACCGTGCTGTACATCGCAGCGAGCACAGAGAGCAGTCATAAATATGTCCCCGCTTGGGGTTCCCATGCTGGGTTACCGCAATAGTGCCTCATGAGGGAGACTTTTGAATTAAAGGCTCCAGTCCGGGCTCCCAAAGAAACAACCCACAGCGGGGAGCCGTGAATTATCGTTCACCAAAATACCTGCAGCACCTTATGCATAGGGAATCTTACCAATTTACGTTCTACCGAAACAAAGACTATGCGAGGTACCGCGATAAACTGCTGCTTGATAGCAAAATCAAGGGAATGGTCGGAATTAGGCCGGACGGATCATTTGAGCCCAAATGTCCACCCAGCTGTTTCAACATCCGTGCTCTCAACCGGTTAGGGCAAAAAGCTGCTCCGATAAGAATAACTGATACTTCCTGCGTCCCTGAAAGCGCACGCCAGAAAAAGCCTTCACTATTGCTCCTCGTAAACCGGAAACAATCTCTTTCTCAATCTTCAGTGTTGGCAAGCCAGGTGATATGGCTTCCAGCCTACGCGATAAGGCTGGCGTTGGGATCGTTTCGACCGCGAGAACAGAGCGTCCACCATTACACTGAATGCAAGTCAACAGTCGTTGGCATGCAGTTCGGTTGGACGATTTTGTGGGTACTCGCAGCAAAGGCACTCATGGATTGTAGTTCTGCACAGGTCAGATGCGAATTCTAACGGGACCTATCACGATTACTCCGAGGTGCGCATTTAACAGACGATGCCGTCACTGCTGACGATGTTAACACAAAGTGTGCCTCCTTTGGAGACACGAAATGATATATCCGAGACGATTTTGTGTTCCCGACGACACCATAGCCAACAGCGACCGTCTGAATCTGAGTAGACTGAGGTGGTTAGGACATGTTTTGAACAAATAACCGTAATCTCTATCTCGCAAGCTGTTGTCCGAGGTAAGTAATGGTTGGAAGCTTGGTCAAGATGGCCAATCAATCACATGGCTTGTTAACACACCTGACCTAATGAGACCTTGCTTAATTCCACGACAATTCAAGTTTAGGGGTCATAGGGAAGGGTTTCTCTTCCCGCGTCCAGTGGGCCCTAGAGGCTATTTGGCTACTCCTCAACTACAATCATGCCTAAAGGATGTCCCCAAAAAATCGATTGGCGGGTGTAGGTCTAGCTAGAAAACACGGCTGGGGGTTCATCAGACCCTCAAAAATGACAGCTGAAGATAAGAGGTGATATGGTCCAGTCCCGCGGTCGGTGAGGTTTTTGAATTTGCAATCTTTGGTCTTCTACAGGATTCTTCAAATTATTATCTTGGATTTGATTTTTTGCTGTTTTTCATTCACTTTTCCCCTTACGAGTGGATGGCATTGCGCAAGGTTAAAATTGAACTGAACTGGTCGAATATAAACCAACCGCAGATTAGAGAGTGGGAGAAAACCTGATCACAATTACCGATTGAAGCAGCAGTAGTGATTGGCATTCCACATTAGAAAAAATTAATCATCGAACGGTGGTGATCTTGAACGTTTCACATTTCCTGATTGACATACCAAACATAAATGAATAGATGTGAACTGATCTGCGGTAAACAGCGGTCTGTAATTCCATTTATAAATCATGAGCACACGAAATCCGTAACTCGGTGAGAAGGAGTACAAAACGAAAGCTCCGTTTTCAGTCAACGCCCAACAAGAAAATCTGTTTACGCAGCGGCAGAAAGTTCATTTCGGTCGAATCGCCTACTTGTGCATGTGACTCAATTTACTGTCTCCAGAAAAACACTTCCAGTGTTATTTTCGGTCATTAGCTTCAGTGGCAGAAATTAAAAGTCACTTTAGACGAATAGCAATCTTCCAAGATCCCGTTCACGGAAGCACAACTGCAATTCCGGTCTACGTATTGCTTCACTGTTCTGTGATATCTGAAACCTTAATTTTCCTAAGTGAAAGAGCACGGCACAATTCCAGTTAACTTAGTACACCCAAACGAATTTACCACGGTCTCGAACTCGAACTTCCGTAGAAACAGAAAAGTTTGGCAGTTGGAACAACAGGAAAACCCGTGAGCATTTCTATTTTATGTATATCGCTGCAAAAAATACCTATACGTAAGTGAAACAATCATTCGCAATCAACAAGGAGGCCAGTAACAGCAAAAGTATCTGAAGCTAGGAGCTAATTCGTCTGCTGACACATCTGCTATCACTTCTTTTCCTATTGATTGCAGTTCCAAAGAACAACTCTCAAACAGTCGGTCGTTGTATTCGCAAAAGAGTACAGAACGTTTCTAGCGGTTTGTTCGGATGTCAAGTAGTAGCTCACAAACCGCGCCGACCGGCGCAAAGCTTCCTGAAAGCTATCCGGTGAAGAACTAAAAGGTCAGTGTGCGCGTCGATGAAAAAAAGATAACTGTTTGACAAAGTTCATGTTCTACGCTTCTATGCAAGCGTGAATTTAGTCAATGAGACAAGAAATCAATGCAACCTAAGTGCTTAGCAGAGTATGAGTCGATCGAACTTTCACATACAATAACAGCAGAGAAACGTTCGCAACGGACTATTGGTGAAAAATAAAGGAAAATAATTTTGGGAGATCCCCTGATCGTTTTTTGATGCTGGAATATTTAGTTCACAAAAGGCTATTTTATTGTTGATCAAGAAGTGTTTGTATTAAGGATTTTGATCCCGCAAAGTCGAAAACACAGAGCTGGCAAATTCAACCGCAAGGATATCAATGTGGGTTGGGATGAAAATAGAAAAGGTAAATTCACAATGCTCTAAAACGTTAAACAGCAGTTTCAACTGAGTGTTACCTATGCACTGCCAGAAACAAAAACAACAGGCGATCCTATAGACTTGTTTCGGCAGGAACTTACTATCGAACACTGGATGAAATGGGGCTAGTAGTAGCTAGCAGTAGAATTTGTAAACTCGTGGTGGACTCATAAAAATAGCACAGACACAAAAGAGAATATCCAAACGACTCAGAACTTCTTTTGCACACACACACACACACCCAAGAACAGGGTTGAAAGCATAATTATAAGAAATTGATGACTATAAGAACGAGTGAGGTAGGTACAAATTCATCCTGTTTACCAAATAACAAATCAGTCATTTATCCATGAAATGACTGGTGAAATCTTTCGGTTGTGTTTTGTTCAATAGCTAGCGGTCGTAAGATGCTCAAACTGTTTGTAAAGTATCCGATCTTGTGCATACCTAGATAGACAAACGTGTACATTAGCTAATCCACGCCGATTAAAGTGAGAAACCATCGGTCATAAATCTTTTTCAACCGTAATACTAAACTGGTGAGCTCTATGTGAGATAAACAAGCAGAAAAAGATGAAAAAAGAACAAAACAACAGAAAAAAGAAAACATTTAAACCTGATTAAAAACACCTGTCAGTTACCAACAAATAATGCAGAGACAAAAAAAACAAGTCAAACGATTATTCATCTAGTGTTACAACAGAACACGCTTTCAGATCAAGAATTAACTAAAACGAAGTAATCACTGTTTCTAGTTTCTTCAAATTTTGAGAGAATCGTCAGGGTTAAACAAATGAATACCAAAGGGACATACTTTTTGCTCTGGTTGCCGACCGCATAGCACTGACAGCACCCAGAAGATACCGCTGTATTCGGAGCTTTTTGCTAAAATGAACGGAATTAGTTACGATAGATTGAAGACGAAGGGAAAGAAAAATCCGATTTTAGAAATAAAACGAAACTACATTTCTGACCGCCCGCGCCAATAGCTTTACCTGTAAAATTCTGCGATGCAGCGAAATACCGACACGATATAGGTATATATATATATATATATACTTATGGTTACACAGCGGCTAGTGAGACAAAACATTAAAAACTCCACCTTGAAATGCGCTAGCCTCGTACGTTTATTCAGAAATAAGTGCCACACACCTACTTTTACGCCTAAAAGCTTATGACCGTTGAGCGGAAAAAAACGCTATTATTCCGCACGATAATCATTTCTCTCGAGCGTTTGAAGAGTGGTTCAAAATAAAGACCAAAGAAGAGACACAAGACCCGAGAGACGTGAGACGGTTTACTCCTGAAACAGCCCACGAATATCCTGTCTACGACTTGTTAAGAGTCTCTTTCTTGTTTGTCCTTGCTTGATTGGGTGTATCGGAATTCGTACGAGAAGTGAGCTAGTCGATTAAAAGCGCTAGAGAAATCGACAGAGACTTTTCAACTTAAAAAATAAACAATCTGCTATCTTCAGTTTTTACCAATATTGAACTTGCGCCAATATGCTCTGGTTTTGGCTGCAACGTCACAGAACCATCTAATCAAAAGGGGGGAGGAAAGGGCGAGCAACAGCAGGAAATCAATCCTCACACAATACACTGAAGAACTATCTGAAACCGGAGAGAATTCTACTGAAAAATGGCACTGACTAAGACACTGAATGGTATCATCTTTCATCTTCAAACAGCGTTTCCGAGGATTTCATGAACCCTAAACTGGGCCAAAACGATCAATTCTATTGGTTAGGGGTTTCTTTATTTGCTATGCGATCGACTAACCACGTCGACTAGCCCCGGACAACAGCGTGCGAGATAGGGATTCCCTTTACCTGCGTAAAACATATCCCGACTACCTTAAGCAGTTTCTCTTCTAAACACTCAACTGTACGGTGTTGTAATTTAAGCTTAACCTTCCAGTTACTGAGACGAATCTCACATCATATTCTGACAGTACTACGAAGGCAACAGTGCTCAAATACCGAAAGCCTCTGCACATCTGCTCTCAATGGCAACGTTTCTGAGGCACATGCGAAGATCGACCCTACTGTTGCTGTGTACACTCAACCTTCGATCGGTAACTAGATGTCACGCCAAACACAGACATTCTCGCTAAGGCGATCGACAAAAATGTGCAATTTACGTGAATCCTCACTCAGAAACATAACAGCATCCCCATACTCGAAATCAGACAGTTCCCTGTCAAAACAAACATCGATTCCATTGTTCTCATATAAGGATTGAGCGATTTTCATAATCATCTCAGTGACAACGATGAGAAAAAAAGGTGGAAGGCGTCCATCCTGACAAACATCATTTCACGAAATGAACTAAGATGAAAGATTGGTGGTTTCAGATTAGGAAAGACGAAGATCGTGGGTTTACTGAAGACGTGCTCATGGTCTAAGATTTGTTGTGGAGTGAAAATTCGAACAATACAACCCCAACGGAGTGGGAAACCTGCTTCATCCACACACGTACACCGTTCGCGGACCGTAGATTGCCGGAGGATAATGCCCACGAGCAGTTTCGATGCGATGCTTACCGAACTTATAGCTCTGTTGTTTTCACATGAGAATCAGTCAGCTTCCTAGTAAATCGGTACAATCACCGATTCATACTGACCCATTGGAATTTGCTTCCTTGTCCAGCCGACGTTCCTGAGGGAATCAATGAGTTGTTGGATTCTTCGATCACCTCTGTTAATTTTGGTTTTCGTGAATCAGTTGTCCTAATCAGTCGGTGAGAGTTGCGACCACTGCTGACAGTATCGCTTTTTTCTACTTCTATGTACTTCCTTATCGATCACCGCTCGAGGTCATTTCTCAGATTCTAGATTAGTTAATCTCCGCAATTTGTGCCTCTCGTCTAATGCGACATACAGGGAACGAATCCGCGAGCATTCATCAGAGAAACTAAACTCGAGAATATCAACCATTTTTACACGACCTGGAGTCATGCATGGCAGTCTATTGCTACTCATGCATACAGAGAAGTCCTATCGAACTGTATACAAACGTCTGTTGTCTGGTATCCAGTATGACAGTGGACGCTCGGCTCCTGTGTTCAGAGCGATCCCGACCTTGGCCATGTTTTCATGGCAATCGAATCTTTTACCGTTTGTTGATAGGCTGTCTGGTTTGCCTTGACTGCTATCACCTTAACGAAGTGAAAACCAATCATTTTCTTTGGTGCCTCAACTTTGTCTTTTGTTGACAACGATACCATCAGGACATGCAAGATGCAATTACCTCTGGCGTTATGATCTTTAATAGTAGGAAGATTGTATTCCCGTATTCAGTCTAGTCAATCATTTTCTCGCCGAAACTGAGAATAAGCGAACACAAGACTTCATACAGAAAAGGAAACATGAAGCTTGAAAAGTGTCTGATTTTGCTATCCTTATGTCTGTGAGTTCTGACTTTTGTGCTCCAGTTCCCCTGGCTATCCGTGAACTCTCCCTTTCTCTCACCCTCATGATGCATCCGCAATGAACTTGTTATCTGATGAGGCAAGGATCATGGATACGTGAGAATTTTGCGATTATTTCCCACAAAATAGCATATGAAAGTGCTCCAAACTGTCTCACGGGTGACAAAACTTCAGTGCAATGGTAAACGGTACGTCAATGGGTGGAATGTTGTCACTCACCCAACTGATGTGTTTGCCACTTGAGACACAGGGGACTGGACAGGAGCATTCGCAGTGTTTGTCAAACTGATGTTGCTAAAACAAAACAGATATTCAACGAAAACAGTGGGTGACCATCAATTACACAGACAGTTGGCCTAGGTGCCTATCTAAAAAGATGATCGAGGCTGGAGGCAAACGATTTCGTAAGACAAAGCCGACTGCTAATTCGATGTCAGTTACGAATACAGTGGAGAAAATAAAACAGCAATAAACAGCGTAATAATCATCGATATCTCTTATGGTTGAAACCTTCTGGCTGGAACCGTAGGGTACAAAAAGCGTCATGAACGGGAGACAGTTATTTCAAATAAAGAATTCGTACTCCCAACCAAATTTTAAAAAACACTTAAAGTAAGTCAGTCCAACGTTTAATTTTGGCTCATCTAGTTGAGCGATCTAGAGCGGCAGTAATCTTGCGCGAGAACGAACGAAAGAAGCACTCGTTCTAGAGATTAGTCAGTTTTTGACCCATTGACGTCACTTCAGACCAAAAACATCAAAACAGCAGTTAGCCTTTGATTATTTTATGCATAATGTTAGTTAAATAAGTAGCTTGAAGGAGTGAATTTGAGGAATGTCTACGGCGATCAAAATGACCGTTTTCAAGTGACAAATTGGAAGTGTCTTGTAAGACCAGAAAAGGTGACAGGCGTGCCTCAAGAGTCCTGCAGTAGGCTATCGGCCGAGTGGGGAGTTGTCTGATAAAAACTAATAAAACAAGACTGACAAACTTATCGATTTCCTCAGTTGGTCCGGGGGTGAGAGATCTTAAACTCGGTCACATTCAAACCTACACATGACAACAATCACGCTTCAGTACGGCTTGTCCAACTTAAAAACCTATGATGTTAGTGAATGCCAAAACGATTAAGTTTACCGTTGTTGGTACAACTGTGGATGATGGCTAACTGACACAGGTTCCGCTGGAGCTGTAGATGACGGTGAATGCTGTATTCAGATGGACACAATGTTTTGCCTCCTATAACTGCTACCTGATCAGCCATTTAATTGCTCTGGGTTTGCCAGATGAAAACACTCGAGTTGTCCGGTTGTACATTGTTCTTTGAAGCCAGGCCGGAATGTGCTCAGCTAGTACTGCATTTTGCAAATGCACATCGCTGGACTTCTTGTCTTTTTAAATCTTTTATTAATGAAACGACAATGCACGTCATTTTCAGAAAGAGAGCCATGGACAACAGAGGGCTGCCAGGTAGAGTTGACCGGCGGCAGGAGGATTTGAACCCGTGATGTTCACGTCCAAAGGCTACAACCTTATTTGTCTGATCACTGCCGGCCACGGCTATATTATTGAATGCAGTCAGATCTTGAGTAGAATGATAATGGTTTGTCTAACGCTTACACTCAGACCTCAGAGACCGCACAAAGAATGACGACGACATTTGCTGCGCAGTGGGTGCGGTCACTTTTTCAACGACACAAATTTGTGCAGTCTTTCTTCGGAGTGATACAATAAAATTTCGTCTCCAGGAGCAAATACACATTTGCGTAGAGAAATTACGTCGGTCCCGACGATGTTCGGTCTACGGGACAGGGGGTGCTACACCTTTGTTTCCTGATGAAGAAGAGGAAGGTCGTTCTATAACCCCTAATTATTGCTTAACTGTTTTCGCAATATCTATTTGCATGAGCCGCAATAGGTGCGACCAATTCCGTTTACGTCTGATTGAAAGCAAACCGGAGAATTCCCCACTGTGACAGGCCAAGCAGATCTCCCGTATCACCAGAGTCCCACAATTAGGTTAACCTCTGGTGTGAAATTAATTCCAACGTAAACAAATCTGAAGAAACTCAATAACCACTTTACGTGTCTCATTTTGTCTCGGGATAAAAATGTCATTGACGAAACTGCACCAAACAAAAAACTTTTTATGGTGTTTAACAGTATATGGTTTTCCAACCTGGCAACAGATGACTTTAGCCCATAAAGCAAAACTGGACAGGTACCGCCTGCCCAAGGGGAAAGGGAAACACGTAATCAGCACCATTTTAAGGAGTTCAAACCCACGGAATATTAATACCTACTAATTAGCAGATAAATTTACTGGCAACAAACTTCAGCTTGCTGCTTACAATGAGTCCCCATGAGAGATCAACTGGTCACTACCTAACAGAATCGTTGACAACGATTTAAAACCAGAATTAAAAGGATGATTATTACAACAGAATTTATAAAACTGTAATCATACCATCGAACGCGCAACCGGATCCATCAGCGAACCCTGCCAACAAGTCGCTGATTTATTCAATCAAATGTGATACATAAGGAGTGGAACGACAAAACTGGTGATAACACAGTGATGGACAAATGAAAACGGATTGTAAACTATAACATAGCGACGAAACATATGGTGAGTAATTTGAATCCAGTAACAAGGTTGGGGACTAAAACCCATAGTAACTGGAATCTAAACTATGATGAAATCGACCAAATATGTCAGTTTTAATCATTTTACTCAACGATTAAAACTACCTGTCCTTAGAAAATGTTTACGAGTGAGTGGCGTAATTCAACAAGGACGCAGGCACTAGTAAAGTTGCAGCACGGCAATGTCAACATACCTGGTTGTGAAACTTCGGAACTGCAACTCGATGGGGTTCACGGTACGTTCATTGTGTAAAGTGGTCGACTTTTGTGTCAACGTTTTATCCTGTGACAAAAGCCCGAATCCCGATGTGATTGTGGACGCGGCGGCACCTCCACTCGTGGGCTCACCAGCGGCGGCTGAACTCATAGACCGAGGATCCAAATCCTCGTTGTTTGTCTGCACCATAGTGCTCACAAGACGAGTCGACCGATGCACACAACAATCTGTTGGACAACAAGACGAGGGCTGGCTATTTCGTAATATGTCAACTCCTTCTGACTCTTGTTCCGCTAACTGTACTAACTTGGGCACGGTGCTGGGAACGGATGCATCGAAGGCTTGAACGGGGAATTGGGAACAAAAGTCAACAGTAAAGACAAAACAATAATGGAACTCATATGCAAAAGCAGACGAGGCAGAAGATATGTTTGTTACTTTTAAAAACACTGCTAGTTGAAGCGACCGCCATAGACGTAAAGTATAAAACAGGTTCGAACGGGAAAACAGTTGTACTCACTACTGTACATTCATCATGCTAATCCAACAGATGTGTATTCAGTGAAAAAAATTCCTAAAGGAAAAGCAAAATTTGAGAAAAATACAAATTCACCAAAAGACTACAGCGATGTTGACATTCAGTTCAACCTACTCGCATGGAGCGGTGAACGGAAAAGAAAAAAACGCTCGGGAAATTACGGCAGTTTAGTGAATCGAGTAAACCACAGAGACAGATTAGAATGAAACATACCTAGCCCATCCAACAGTTGAGGAATAGCCGAGGCGGCCTCAGTGCGAACGTTTGGAATGGTCTGAAATAAATTCGCATCAAGTAATAGGAATTCAAAATTTACTGGATGAAGGTCGAAATTCCACATAGATTCTGTCGTTATACTTAAGTGACGTGACTTTAGATGCAGCCAATCAGGAAAGCGAAATTGGGAATGTTAATTCCAAAAATGAAACAGTAGAACGTGATGAGTTGGATTTTTGCTCCCAAACTACAGAACTTGGGACCATCCAGATAAACCCACTGGTGCTTATCCAGTGGAGTAATTGCTCTGCCATCGGATTGGCAACCACGTTGGATTGGCTGAGGCAAGTAAGGACTTGCATCTCTCGGTGATTCGTTGTAAGGATGAAATGGGACGCATGCCATCGCACCGTTCGGACTATAAACAAATCCCTGAATTTATTCGTGGACAAGGGAGGCCAAGTTAACCAATCGTTTCGTCATTGCAGACAAATACATCAATGATATAAGTGATCGAGCCTTCCGATCGCCGCAAAAAATAGGAGTCAGCACCCGAGAACTGAACAGGAGTTTCGGTGACCACAGGTGCCAGTAGCATGAGCCAAGAGTGTTGGGCTGTACCAACCCTTTCGTGACAGATAACTACATATGTACCTAAGTTTCGCAACTAAAAACAGCAATGAAGGGGATCACTGAATATATCTGTTGAATGGTCACAGAAAGCAAGCTTACTCGAACAGAATGAAATCCTTCTGCTTGTCGTTTGGCTGCATCCAGTGACCAAGATTTTACGTATTCCATGAGAGCATTTGATTCGGTTGTAATTCGAGCATTAGACACTTCGGGTGCCGAATAGATTACCGGGGCTCTCGTGGTGTGTGTCACCGGGAGGGAAAATTGTCGAGAACAGGGGAACGGAAACACTGGCTTCGAGAACACAGTAGGACTCGTGTCCGTTGGAATTGGGAGAAAGCGATCGATCGGCACACGAAAAGATGATCCCTCGGGTTTCAAGCGGTCTGGCAGTGGCGCCATGTTGGCAGACAGGCTTGGTGCATCTGAAAAAAACAATATTCAACCCGGTAAGGTAGTGAAGCACTTTACGAACCAATCAATACTGGGGTAATACCTAGATCAACCGTATTATCCCTTCGTACCAACTCACCAGATGACAGTCATTAGCTACAAAATCGATGATAAGTGAATGCGCCCGGTCCTAAGAAATGGAGTACCTTTGCTCTAGAAACTATGCCCTGGATCACAACTGTGAAGATTAGTGAGCTCACTTGTCTAAAAGCTTGAGCACAAATTCCTAAAGCTCGAATACAAACAGTACAAATCCAGCAACTCGACAAAAGAAGATGGGCAAAGACTGATAGCATAGCTAGTAATCTTGTGAAGATTGCATATGTGGATCGGAATTACCTACCAGAAGAGGCTTGGTGCTCCAAGAAAGCCTGAGCCCTCAGGTGACCGCCATTGGCATCGTCCGCTAGACAGTAAGGCACAAGTTTACCTGCATTATGATCTGTGGCATCTTGATTCCCCAGATCAGGTACAGTTACCGAGAGAAACGACTCGTGGGGTTGTGTGTAAGCAGGCCGATTACTTTTAGCCATTCCCGACGGTGTCCTTACACCAAAAACCTGGAAATAGGCAACAATACGCATGAGCGTTGAGATGTCAGATTCAATCATACCTGTTCGACTATTATGCAAACAAAATTTTTGAGTCCTCAAATAGTGCACATTTTCGAAGGAGATAATCACTGTAAAAAAGCAGTAGCCGTAAAGCAATACACCAATCGGTGGTAACATGTTGGAGAATGAAAATGTGTCTTCTCTGGGAGCTGGATTGCAGCTGAAAAGTAAGTTGAAAATGAGGATGACAACTGAATGGCAAGGCTTCAGACGGAGTCAGTGGATATAGGATGTGTATTAGTTGTAGCACAAGACAGATGTACTGAGTCTAAGCAGTAAATGAAAATGTTACCAGTGAGCTTGGCAACCGGTTGGTATTTTGGTGAGTGCATAGTGGGCAATGAATCATAAAAAGCTTGGAAAAGGACCATTTTAGAGGAGAAGATATTCGAGATAGTTGTATCACAGTCTTATCACCGTCTAGCAGTAGGGGAATCAAATAAAAGGAATCTTCTCAATGGGTGGGAGAAGAGGAGGGAACACACCATCGGGATGACGAAAGTACCACCAAATTTCCAGAAAACAAAACTGAACGACAGTTTTTCCCAAAAGAAGCATCATTTTGAGTCCCACCACTCAATATACACTTCGGTTTCATTGAAGCAATTCCCCTGCAATTTAATTTCACTGTAGTGAAAGTATGTCTTCCTTTAGGGTTTCGTCCGTGTGGCAACAAACCATACCTAGACGTTGATAACATATAAGACCTGTTCGATGCTCAGAAGCGAGAATCGAATGAGTCACTCAAATAAATTATTGAAGTCTAAATTCTGGCATGTCTCTGCACCTGACAATCAAGTTGGAGGACTCCATCTCAAGATAATCTAGGAAAGTACCGATTGACAGTGATCAACCACAATATACTTCTACTAATGCAAGCGTGATCTTGCTAGGAATAAATCTCATTTCATACGCTCCCACGGGCTCGTATTGTTGTAGGGCCAGGGTTTATTGGTGATAACCAGAATTGATTTCCAGAATATCTGCTTGCCAAGTGATAGCAAAAAACAGAAATGTTTTGGAAGTTCGCCATTCGCTATTGAATGACAATTACATAAATTGGAATACTATCTGTGCAGTCAAACAGGAGACCGGAAAGTGATCATATGATCCCGAAACCATGAAATTCGAGAATGATTTTCTTTCCCGTGGTTCAGGTACAACAGGACCACATTCGTTTGCTCCCGGAGCTAGGAAATTTGACTGCGAACGTTTCATCTCATCATCAGTGTTATGATTTTCTAGCAATTGCTTGCTTGTCTTCGACCACCCAGTGTGGGTCATCCATTGTCTTTAGTCAGTTATGGCTAGTTGCCACGATTGAAAGCAACCGGGCAGAGGCCCTAGCTAGTCGTAGCACAAACCAAAACACGAACCGTCCTATCGCATAGCAAAGATACCGATTAAATGATAACAGAACAGTCATATATATATATATATATATATGTATATATATATATACCTTTTGCGGTATCGCCTCTTTTGGGATTGTATACAATGTGTCGTGAAAAAACACCTGAATGCAGATTTTCATTGACCTGGTTGCTATTAACACGAAGCCATGACGGATGATACATTGATGAAAAAACGGTACTCCCGTGGGCGTATACGTAAATGAAGCATGCTAACGATGTGTGGAGCGGCCGCTTCGACAAAGAACCTTGCCAGACATTTCGACAGGTGAACACAATGCAATTCTGTACCATCCTTTTGCCTGTACACAGCCACCTGTGGTTTGTTATACAGTCTACAATCCACATATTTTTAATTTGGGATATAATAATCTGGGCAAACTTAGCTTTTATTGTGAATGATATCATACTAATAACAGCGTCGTTGGTAGATGTAATATGCCAACTTTTCGGCTACCGTGGGTAGTCTTTCTCGAAGCAAGATTTACAATCAAGTGACTGAGGAAACGTTTACATGGCAACGGATGCTTAGTTGACTGTGTGTTTGTGGAATTATGTACCGTGAACTGTGGGTCGTCATGCGCCGCCGTGGTGGTGGGTTCAACAAGCGTGGTGACCTCTGGAATGCCTGTTTATCAAAGACGTTAGGGCTGGCCATATCTCCGAAATCTATGCCCCGTCGTTCCGATTGATGCAAGTGGGGGTGGATGCTTATCGCCAGAGCCTCAGCAAACTTACGATCAGTGAAGGTTCTGAATCCACGTTGGAGTATTTTTGTGTTTTATTAATCTGTTATGTCTCTCTGCTATGGCATGCAGAGCGATGGCTGAATCGCGCTCAAGTATTGATAAGACCGCCTTATCCGAAGGTCTGCACTTTTCTTTCCTTCTGTGTTCTGTTATCCGTGTCATCAGTTGTCCGCTGGTTTGTTCAAGTTATTCTACTGCGCATTCCTTGCAACTGATTTTGTAGATGCAGTTGTCTTGGTCTTGCACACCGACTTGATCTTTAGTAGCGTCTTAACGTATTATCTATCCGGAAGAAAAAATGAATGTCAAAGTTTAGACGTCTTCGTTCTTCTTTACGTTCGGTATCATCACTGTATAGTTTTTTTAACCCTGTTGGCTAGCGAAGAAATAAGTGCCCGTTTCAAGTATTGTGGATGAGCTGAACTGAAGTCAAAATAATTATCCGAATGTGTGGATTTTCGTCAGCCATTAACTTTCAGCCGACAATCTAAGAAGCTGATGACTCCACTGGTGTCTTCTGAACCAACTGTGATTGAGATCCTGAAGAAAGCTATCTTTTTATGCTGACTTGATGATTGCAAATGCATCGTCAACATACCATACATGCAAACGTGGGGGGATGAATAAAATCCATCAAAGCTTTTGATTCAACCGAGTGCAGGAAAAGGTTCGCTACAATGGGGGATATGGGCAACCCCGTGGCCATATCATCCGTTTGTTTGTATAATTCATGTTTGAACATGAAGTACAGGAGAGGTGTGAAGAATGTCATACTAAAACTGTCACAATGAACGGTCCTACACAGAGATACACCAGTAGGACCTAAGGATTGAATGAAACCGTCCGAACGACGACTTACGACGATTCGACTGGTGATTTGGAGTACCTGTTGAGTTAGAAAACCATGCAGCTTTACGACACGAACTGTCGGAAATTCGTGCCAGACACGAATAAACGATTGTCTGCACAAAACTGGAAAAGTTTATCCCCATTATCTGTTCGCCGAGCAGGTACGGTGCTGCGCACACTCGAGCATGCTTCCGATGCACCAAGTTTTCCAACTCATGAATTAAGGCCACCTGGTACCACTAGAATGTCAGTCTTTGCCCCGGCAAACAAGAGTGATGGATTCGTCATAGAACCCACCTTTTTGATTGTCAGTGTTTTTCTCCACCCCACCTGGTGGAGGCATATGCCGAAATAACAGGCAAGTTGCATGCAACACCCTTGGGTTCTTACGTTACGTAAAAGACGATTAACCAGGATCCAATCTAAAAGAGCCGCTTCAGCCTTGTCATACCCATACAACGCTGACCCGCAGCTTGAGTTGCTTCATTTACCGCGATGTGTGCGTGAAATATCTCAGTGAGATATTAGGCGCAGCTGGTTGAATTACATTACTTGATTCCGAAATTCATGCTTCTTCGACGCAGCAGACACCAATCGCCAATGAGGTCAGTGTCGGTGTTAAACACACCTATTGACCAGTCTGCGTGAGAGCATGCACGATGAAGAAGCCAAGATACAGGAGTTGACAGCGGTGGAGGGAATATGAGCCACTAAATTGAAAACCAACTGACAATGAACTGGTGCAAGTATCGGGTACGTTACCATAAGGAACCATTATGAATA
This sequence comes from Fasciolopsis buskii, assembly GCA_008360955.1. Taxonomy (NCBI): domain Eukaryota; kingdom Metazoa; phylum Platyhelminthes; class Trematoda; order Plagiorchiida; family Fasciolidae; genus Fasciolopsis; species Fasciolopsis buskii. The sequence continues at coordinate 254,339 of LUCM01000577.1, read as the reverse complement.
AACAGGGAATAAGTGGAGTGATTGGTAATTAATCAATCACTCAACCAGAGCCACCTAAAAAGTAGCACACAATCTATATATAAGGCATATGGCCCTCACAAAGGGGTAAACCTGACTGAATAGTTTTGAAAATTACTTGGTTTGCATAAGAAAGGAAACTTTTTTGGATCCAGGAGTCGAAGATGAAGCCTAGTGCTTTTCAATGATTTAAGTAAAAGGTAACGTAGGACCGGGTAAAAATTCGGCTACGTAGAATCACCTTCCAAAATTAGACATAACACATTAAATGAATCCAGCCGAATTTGTGATTCTTAAAATATATTTTCGTTTGTAATATTCAGAAAATAAATTTATAACGAATGATCGATTCAAACTAGGAATCTAACTGTTATGAACCAAAGAGGCAGCGGGGAAAGTAGGCCATTCAAAGTGTAACATAAAATTACCTTTGAATCAGTAAGAGAAACACGACGAAGTTCAAAAATATCTTGCACAGGATCTACGAGATGCGAATGAATTTTGTGGTCATCGATAGTTCGTTTCAGTGATTCTACTCGACTTCGCCTTTGAGCGTTTTTACTATCAAAGTCCAGTGCCGACGTAGGAAAATCGTCCTCACTAAATATTCGTAATCGAGGTGAATAAAATTAACAAACTTGTCACTCCAACGACGGCCACAAGGGCTACAAGCGAATGCGTCGGGTGCATCGAAAAACTCGTCTTCATCAGAACTCATGAAACTGATACAGCAAAAATTGTCCGAGCAAGATGAAAACCGACTTTCCCTAAAAGAAAAGGGTTTGAAAAATGTTTAGGCTGAAAAAGTAGCATAAACACGACCAATAAAAAACGTCCCGAAGCCCAGGATCAGTCATCTTTGGGATTTCAGGCAGACGTCAGTGAAAATTCCAAGATGATTAGGAAACCACATCATTCAGAACAATAGACCTCGAGTCCTGAATGGTATTTTCCATAATTCAGAACAGTGATGGATGGGATTTAAAGCGCAAAACCCATCTTGTTCCAAGAACTTCAGCACTCGCACTTTTATCCCGGCTGGCCGTACCAGCCATCGAGGAGAAAAGGAGGCACTATCTAGTCAAAACAGCTCTGGTAAGACGTGGGCGTTAGCCAAGATCCAACACGAGAGAACAGAATTTCCCTCGGACGTATTGTCACACCGATGAATGTGCAAATGTGTAAAAAGTAGGGAGATAAGAGAAAGAATTGGAAGTAAGTAGTAGCATACCGCGTCAGACTATTTATGTGCATGTGTGAAAGGTTCCAACTAGCCAGCCTAAGATCAACCGGCTCATATCTGATATGGATCACTGCACTGGCGATCGCTTTCTGGCGTATTATTTCCTATTACATGACATCCATCCTTTATACAACCAAACGCAACCTGTAATACTGACGATTCCAGATGGACCAGTGACCAATGAAGCACCTTATCTTCCTCATCAAAGGGCAACTCCATACATTACTGGGGTGTATCCATACTGTGAATAGGTTGGTCCCCACACTAGCGGTTGGCTATATAATATATATATATATATATATATATATATATATATGAATACACATAGGGTGCCATCGAAATTATGCGGAAGGGTGGAAACGACGGGCAAAAAAGGAGAAATAGAAAGAAACAATAAGTAGAGTTCACAACACATGCTGGCTCTTCTAATCCCTACTCAACACCGCCGGCCATCCATCGGGATCCACGAGTCGTCTCCGGGCTTCATACTAACCTGTTGCCGAAACCAAAGTAGAGGACTGACTTAAGGGACCCTACCCGGGGAGTTTGACCAAATGATCCAACCCACAGGGGAGTAGGACAGTCTGAGGGTCACACAGCCCACTAGGAACCAGTGACTGATTTGTCAGTTTACGCACCCTTCGGATGGGAAAAGACACCCCTGGTGCCAGTGAGCACACAACCGTGTGCTTCGCACGCCTCCTGTAGTTGGTTTGGAAGTACGGTTTATCCAAATTCCCTAGACCGAGTAACAATAATCAGTCAACTCGGTGGAGGGTCCCGGGCATTTACTTTCGTCTTTCCACTTTAATAGGAACACCTGTCACGAGAAGGCAGTGAATTGGACTTCCTCAGCAGATTATACTTGAGGCGCCGATTATCTGAGAGCATTTCAAAGCGTTCAGAATGAGTATCTAACTCACAGCCTGAGACACCCAGCGATGTTTGGATACCGACAATATTCGAACATCTTTTGTCCTCGAGTGCCATATATATGGACAGCATAGCAAGACATAACTTAATGCTAGAGTGCAAACTCAACTCTTTGCCGCTAACCTGGTGTCGCGTCAATGACACAGATGTCCCAGTTTGTTAAACGTTAATCGAGCCTCGCACATATGCGAGAACACTTTAATTGATACATCACCAATTGGTGGGTTATAACAAAAGTTGTAAACTTCACCCAACTCTTCCGCTGCAGGAGCAAGGTTTTGCTTTCAGCACATTCAGTTCTGCAGAAACATGCTGCACCTTGATGGTCCAAAAGGCATCACAGACACAGATGCAACGTCGTTCAGACCGTTGCAAAACAACTAAAGCTTACCTGGGTCATAACCTAGGAGTACAAAATCAGCTGCATATTCTACTAACTGAGCAACTATGTCATTATCATCATATGAGAGCAGGACGATTTTCGTAATCATTCTATCAATAATGTCGCAAAATCAATGAGTAAGAAGCTCTGGCGAAATCTAACTTTCACGATGAAAGCTGCTCACAATCACGGATTCAGGATTCGAGTAGCGTCGTTCCACTAGCAGCGCCTAATGTCTCGTCAAGATACTTCCTGTGCACCTCAGGAGACGAAGCAGCTCAAGCTGTGAGTTTATGCGGAGTAAGAATAGTCTTGAGTGGCAAGGCCACAGGAGTTCTATTAGACTGAGTCCCGGTTAATGGTCGTTCGTGTGCCGAAAGCCTGCAGGGATCAGTCGGCGTCGGAAAGTGTAGTTGTGTCAAGGGCAACTCGCTTGTCATTTCGACAGGCATCCCCGAATATTGTGGCACCGATACACAAAAGGAAGAGTTTTATAACGAATTCATCACTCTTGTTCGCCGGGGCAAAGACTGACATTCTAGTGGTACCAGGTGGCCTTAATTCATGAGTTGGAAAACTTGGTGCATCGGAAGCATGCTCGAGTGTGCGCAGCACCGTATCTGCTCGGCGAACAGATAACGGGAATAAACTTTTCCAGTTTTGTGCAGACAATCGTTTATTCGTGTCTGGCACGAATTTCCGACAGTTCGTGTCGTAAAGCTACATGGTGTTCTTACTCGAAAGGTAATCTAAGTCAGACCGACCAAATCACATTAAGCTACCCTTAGCGCAGTTCTGTTTACAACTGTAGATCGTGCGGGCCCCCGTACGCAGAATCGGACTACGCACTAGTCTTAACTTCATTTCCGCTGCAGCTCAAAGGCTATCGACGAAGACCGCAAGCCCAGTTGGCCGTAAAACGTTTGTCTGATGCGCCCGTTTCAACAGTCATGAACAGAAACTATCAGACGAGATAAGAACCCCGACGAACTGCAATGTAAGTCAGCAGTGAGATCAAATGAAGCAGGCAATACACTCGGTTTCTCCTGTGATCTTAGATTCAACGCCCATCAAATTCACTGGGTCTCGCAAGAATCTCTGAGCTTAATGGAGAAAAATCGCTGGCTCCCTAACTGTAAGGTGATTAAGATGCAACGACATCTACAGCCTCAAGCAACGGATAGGCTGTGGAAATGATGGGTCAAGACAGCCGGAGAGCTGGAGGCAGCAGCTGTTTCAAGTAACAGTCAGATTGTTTAGGCCTATACGCGACACCACCGGGCAGCGAACTTCGGTTAGTGAAATCGTGTGCGAGAAACGGAAAGCCCATTCGCGACAGACAGCAAAGACTCGACTGTTGGACCGAAAACCTGACGGAACAGTTCAGCTGGCTGCATGCTAACAGTTATTTCGCCGACCACAACTGCGAATTCCTTGGCCTCTTGATCGCCACCCCCCTCAACAACTAAAGGAGAAGTCGAGTCAAACATTCGACGTACTCCCACTAATTCTTTTCAAACTGAGTGGAGAGACCCTAATAAAATCGCTTACTCCTTTGCTTCGCAATACTTCGAACGAGTAGCGTGAGTGAGTCATTGCCTAAACGCGTCCTCAAGAAGAGCACGCAGTTACTGCAGCAATCCGTGGGATTAGTTTATTCTTATAGTTAGTAAGGTCTTTACTTTGTTAATTCTGCACCGTATGACACCGACTCGCAAGACGTACGCCCACGAACAGCAGGCCAGACCATTACCCTTTGGCAGTTATCCGAAAAACGCCACACACACACACACACACACACACACCATCACCCCACAGTCATAGTTTTTCTCGGCTTGAAAGGGGCCTTCGACTTAGTGGACCGGACAGCGCTAATCAGTGCTTTCCACCGGAAAAGCATGCCAGCGAAGTTCACGTTGATGACTGCGGCAATCCTTTCTTTTCCCACCCTCCGTAGGTCCACTTTCCTTCTATCTTGCATATTCACTCTTTCCATGGCAAAGTATAACTCTAGGAGGAAGGCATCGGTGTTTAACATTGAACGATGATGATGACAGTGATTAAGAAAGAGAAGTGACTCTCTAACACACTTTTAGTGATGGGAAGCGCCACAGAATTGAATAGTCGACTGAATCGAAACTTGATTCCAAATCGAGGGAGAGATCGTGGTCCTACGGAAGGCATTTTTTCAACGCCTGTCGTATAGAAAGCTTGCCGATACAGCTCCAGGAGTTATAAAACCAGCTTGATTCTTGCGCGCACACGCCTTGCCAATATCAGATAATCGGCAGACCATAATGCTAGTCTGAATGTAGGCAGTAATAAATCAATTCCTCAGCTCAAACACCTAGATACGCCAGCTCATACGTATTTGTATACGTTCCGAAATCGACCCCGGTCGTTTTGGCAATTGGAATGGTAAGACTATACTATCACCTTTGAAAAACGGCGATCGCCTATGTCATCTGGTAGCCTTATGGGGATCAAGAAATCGATTGGGAACTGACATCTTGCTGCTATGAGACGAACGTTCAACTTTGTGGGCCAAGTGAAGTGCTTCTTGCCAACTCACACGGCAATTCTCGCCTACATCAAGCTTCAGGGCAAAGCTTCATGCTACTGGGCGCATTCCTGGGTTGCGGACAAGGAAACGGCCACCATCCAGATAGTTAGCCGTGAATAAGGTAAGCTCAAATCCACCGAATTGGCGGCCGTGGTAAAACAGCAGCCGAGGGCGTGGTGGGCTTTTGCTTGCAAGCAATATCCCTAAAAGAATACCACAATGCCCCCCCCCGGTGATAATGTAATGTGGCGATTGTAGCCCACCAACTAAATGAGGCCAATGCCCCTTGTCGTGTTCAGTTGACCCAGCAAGATTGTCTATAAGTGTATGAAACGATCAACCGGTCATCGGCCGGTCTAGGATGATTCTGGTGTCTTGCAGAAGGGGCCTGGAAGCACAAATGTTAGAGGTGCATCATCTGGACTGAGCGACCGAGTAATGCAACAGCCAACAATGCATAAAAACCATTAATATGAATGATCTTCGCACGAACGTTTCTAGCTCTCCTCTAATATGAAAAAGCGACCTACCACCTTACACAATTACTTGTTCCCATAGTAATTTGTGCTATTCCGCCTATTTCCACTCTATTTCCTTACATTCTTCGGATTCCACAGTCGGCCACGCTAGTGGTAGTGTCACTGGAATAAGTACTATCCCTGTTCTCTCACGTTCTACCTCAGATAGCATGCAAATCTCAGCAAACCCACTTCCGCCGGTTGATCCCGCTTCAACCCCAAATGACAGCACGATCGCCACCGTTCACGGTTCACTGCCATATCCTTTAGTGTCTCCAGCCAGCTAGTTGACGAGTCTTTCGGACCCCAACCAACAAGACGTGAGACACCCAATTTTACCTAAGTTCGTTATCCATTTTTGCATTCCACGTCGCCACGTCATTTGCTGACCTCCATGTAGCTTCTTCAATTCCCTGAGAGGAACCCAAAATAGGGCACTACATGGTAGACGAGTGTTCACCATACGCAACACGTGACCCAACCAGCGTAGTCTACTAAGCTTCATGCGATGAACCAAGCCGTTCTGAGGGCCAACACCTAGTATTAGATTCCTGACCTCCCTATTACTCACCCGGTCACTCCATCCAATACTAGCCGTATTACGTAAACATCGGTGGTCGAAAACCTCCAAACGACGAACATCGGCCACACGCATACCCCACGTCTCGCAACCGTACAACAGAACTGAACGCACTGCAGCACAGTGCATACGACCTTTCAACTTCGGTGAAATATCAGACCGACGCCACAAGTGCTTCAGTCCAGCGTAAGCTGCAGGAGCCTTGGATATACGCATACCTGCCTTCAATCCCGAGCAATCATCGTTCGACATGCAGCTACCAAGGCAGGTGAAACGGCCTACAATCAACACCAAGTCCAGCATTGCTGTCGTCCGATCCTGCAACAGCACTTTGAAGGGGCAAAGCACATGCCAAACCGAGCAGCCGACCTCCACATTCTATCGAGTGCCCGTTGTGCATGGTTCGCAGACTCGAACAGGCACGTCTTCTGCGTAACCTAGGTCACAGCTTCCCTCCACTTCCCAGTTCGACTAATACATCCCGGAGATCTCCTAAAGCATCTTCCATCACCTCGTCCATGACGAAGTTGAACAAGAATGGAGAGATGGGACACCCTTGTCGAACGCCACTAGTCGTTTCGAATGAACTTGACAGTTTACCGTATACCCTCACGTGACCATAGGTATACGAGTAAAATGCTCGCATTAGGTTTATGAACTTCGTCAGCATACCCTTCCGGTGGAAAGCATTGAACAGTGCTGGCAAATCCAGAGTCGAAAGCACCTTTCAAATCCAGAAAGACTACGATCGTAGGGCGGCGGTGCGTGTGGCG
>LUCM01000577.1:200325-244333 GCA_008360955.1 Fasciolopsis buskii | reverse complement strand
CGACTCGGTCTCGAGATCTCCAGTAATCTATCTAGAGACACCAACGCCTCCGGGAAGCGTAAAACGTAATGTCGAATACCGTGAAGTCTGAGAGGCGACCAAGCCCGTAGTTAATGCCACCCAATACCTTGAGGTACTTCGATAAGAATTGCTGTAAAAACATTTGATTCTTAATCATGGCGCATGCACTTTCGACAAATTGGAGAAAATATGACGTATTATGTATCATTGTCAAGTTATTAGATGTTTGATTTGTCTGGTTTGCCCTGTTTGCCAGGGAAAGCCAAAAATATAGTGAATGGGCGACCAATAATATCTGTCACTTTCGATTGTCGTGATTTACCGGTTTTGACTCCCCGACGATTTATTCAATCTCTTGAGCGTACGAATTTCTCGTCGAAATACGCTAGACAGCTATCATTACGGTTCTTATGAATCTTAGTGTTCGATCATGTGCAGATCAAGCGAGTCAAACTTCGGTTCTTTGTTTTGAAGTGATGGAATCGGGAGTATGCAGAAAGGTTATAAGCAGATAAACCGGAAACGCCAATCTGTAGATACAGTGACAAGTCATTATCTTCTTGGTCTCGGAGTTTTCTGTTAAGGTAGATAGCCAATCAGCGTCATCGAAAACGCGTAACCGTCAAACAACGGCTTGTGTTGAGGATACCGAGTGACCGTGTGCGTTGATTGTGTTTTGGAAGACAATTGCGCTACGAAATTTTTGCGTGAAAGCTTGGTCTCAAAGAAGCCCAGGATACTTTCGGTATAATCTATTTTCAACAGTAAAACTTTCCCTCTCAGAAGTTAGTACTGGGAATCCAGGGTCTGACCTAACCGGTAAGACCGATAGGCAAAATTGTAGCCACAAAGCAGACAATTTCGAGTTGTGGTAGCCATATACCAGGAGGCGCCAGCGAGAAAACCCGTTTAGAGGCAACAGGTGAAGAGAACGATCACTTAGCGGGCTCGGGTTGTTCCATAATAAAATCCCCCGATCCGCGTTTTTTGGTCCGGTATTGGAGAAGCGTCCTCAGAAGAGAATTCAAATCTACGTACAGCCACGGGGTAGATTTCTCCAATTTCGGTACCATCCAGCTGCATTTACAAGCTGGCAGCCTGAGAAAATTTCGCTTTTCCTACTTGTTCACATTATTGGTGATTTGTCGCTTAGGCGTTTCGCTTATTAAGCGCGTATAGGCTACAGTTGCTCGGAGTGGCTGCACACACCCCCTCGTGTCAGTATTCCGTTGTTTCAATCTTATGAATATACATGAGATGCACTGCTTTATATCTAAGGCTTCTGTTTGAATGTTCTCACAACATTACATTCTCCGCTGAAACGGTTGGTTGTCTCCTAGTTGCATCGTACACGAACCGATTTATGACCCTTAGTTGAGTACTCTGATATCTTACAGACAAAGGGACAGCGCTCTTATCACTCTGGTGGAATGAGTTCTCTATGACGTAAGCTAGTCATTCCAGCCTTTAATGAACCAACCCTGTTATTTGATACCGTGGAACAAGATTCCGTTTGCACCTCGTTTGGACAGTTTAGCTGTCTGACTAATTTTTGCTTTGGGTTGCCTTGGTATCCTTCAACTATCTTAGTGAAACAAATCTGATAAATTCGTGACTTTAGACCGAGGCTCCGTACTATACAAGAGGTGCCCAGACCTCCTCTCCGCCGAGTTCATAGCTGGTTTTGATCAGTGAGATTTTTGATGCACCCTGAATAGAGTTGATTCTATTTCCCCCTTCCATCAGAGATATCCACCCAGTTTCTTTCACCTATAACAGTCGCGGGGCCTCGCTAATATAATTGCACCCTGCACCGTGGTAGTGACTGTACTAGGAGCGCATCCTCCACAACAAGATACCATTAAGACCCTGTATATGTAGGGTAAACATTGATCTGGGATGCACAACGTCCCGTTAGGAAGATAATTCAGCGTCTGATATGCGACTCCGCTTTCTAGCTTTGTGCAGTCATCGTTTTCGCTTCAACAAATTCAATACACCGGGTCTCCTCTTCAGTTGCCTTCGAAGCCAGATCTCCATAAACACTGTACTTTTCGTTTTATCGGCCCCTTATGCTCATAAGCGACTGCTAAAAATTTAGCTGACATCTCACTATTGAATAACTCGAGGGATTGAGTTGCTCGACTGTCCATCGGCTTTAAACAGACATCCACGTTTACTGATCCAGGGTTGCTAAACAGAGGTAGGACACCGAGTGCCACAGTACACCTTAGACAAAATAGACATATGTCCTACATACAGCAGGCGCGCGCTCCTGCCGTTGAAACCCTGCGGTACTGCAACTGCCCTTTTATGAATATTGATCACTCTTTGGTCCCAAAGAACAAACTCCCTGGAGCGCTGGAGTTCTGCAGTAAGATCCAGGCTTTATTCAAAATAACGAAAAACTCAGTTTATCCCCAATAAATTTGTGTATTCCTCATATCCAATTTGTCATCCTCACGAACACACATGAATATCTCCAATAAATAATGTCCGATAATTTCGATGTTAGTTTTCTCCCTTGTGACACCGGGCAAGGTTGCATCCATTCAATGTAATAATTTTTATTATGATACCGTTAGGATGATCCTATCTCAAGAACTCACGTTCTCCCTGGACGGGAGGAACAAGTTCAAACATACTCAGAATTTGTCGGCCTGGGTATTTTTCAGACCACTCCTATCTAAGACTAATCAACTTTTCGTCTCGAGATGCAACCTACTTTTACTCTTCAATGGAATAAGATCGGCTGTTCAAGCCTACAAATTAACAAGAGAAGAGTGAAGACGGTTTTCTTTCGGATAAAGACCCATTGCATATACCACGGTTATCCCACACTAAAGAAAGTTGGCTGGATTAGAATTGGCACCATTCCTATTAGGCCAAGGGCTTGTCAAAGCTGGCTATCATGGTATGCTTCTGAGGGCATTACGTGAAAGTTGTGTTGCGACCAAGCGCACTGGTCTGGTTGAAGTCCATCAGCAACTCAAAGTCCGGTTTGAAAGTTCTGTGTAGGGTCCCGAAACTCCAAATCAGTGCCTAGACCAAGTTGATGCAAAAACTCAAGTGAAAAACAAAGAAACGCTTCACAACTGATTCAAAATGTACGCTCGACTCACGACTAAATCAAATGAACGTTAGGACGTAAGCTCCCTTAATCACCCTTAACAGTCCAAAAAAAAGCAGAAAATAGAACCAAGTTACAGTTTATATAACCTTAGGAAGTGCTAGATCCATGATGGAACAAAAACACGAGCGGAGAGTGTGCCGGCGATCACCTTAAGTTACCCAGATTCTGCATGCTTCATGAGGCCTAATAACCACTCTCCTTACCACGAAGGCAGACGGACTGAACATCCACGGTTAGCTAATGTGAGAAATAAAAGAGAAACTGGCAACTGTGAAAACTAGACAAAATTCCTCAGGTCAGGGTCACTGTAAACCACCTCAAATTTGCTTCAAGTAACTTCGTCCAGATCATCTACTTTTTGATCATAGGGCTGTTGACTTACGTTCCTCCCGTGTTCTTGACAAACTTCTTCCATCTAGGGTTTCTGATTTGATTTTCCAAGGGATACGTTATGCTGCGTTCCGGAGAAACTGGCGATCTCTCTCATTTGTTCGGTCATATCAACCGCTCTGGCCGGCGCGCATCGGGCGGGCGGCTCGGCTGCAGCGGTGTGCGGGTGCAACTAGGTTGGCGGATTACACCTCCTGCGTTCACTCTAAAACAGTATTTTTCGGGTTGGGTGGCCAGCACTCGGTCAGCCCCACTCATTAGCACTGTTGTGGTAAACAGCACTGTAGCTCATAAGTTCAGGTGAACCACTTTGTACTGGCCTCCTTTTAATCCTTCCCAAAGTTCTTCTGCCGAATCCATACGAAACGGACTCACGAATGGACAGCATTTTTATTGACATCTGATATTCACTGACGTTCACGATGCATCTTGACATCCGAAAACAGCCGAGGACCGTCATTTTTCACCAACCTCTATTCCGGTCTGCAAAATTTGGCAATAGACCAATGCTCCTGGTAACAATTCTCTGTACGAATCCACCAGACGTCGCCTCATTTGACTTCGGTTCTCCTTCTTCATTTCCAAGGCCACCTTCATCTCTAGGCCAAACTGAAATTCATGAACTCAAATTGCCTGAAACAAACCTCATGTAATAGCATTACGATCGCTCAATTCCCATCCATTTTCGCCGCTTTCGTTCCCCAAAGGACTGTGCTCTCAGAATTTTTGAGTTTTATACTGCCTTTTTGATATCCAGTCCTGTTTTCACTCATCTCTATTCCGTTATCAAATTCATATTGATCCTCACCTCCACCATATAGCTCTTGATTTTCGAGGATCCCGGCCAAAAGGCGGTGACAGCCACTGTCATCCAGCCATATTTTGCGCCCGAGATACGCACCTTAATTGCATTCAAATATAGTATTACTCGCAGTACAGGTCTGGTAATCAACCACAGAATAATCTTTGCGAACCATTATCCAGCTTTGATTTAATACTCGAATCCCTGCGCTCAGGAAATCACATTGCCTTTTATGATTTTGTGAGCAAACCCACATTGCATTGTATGTTTGGTTTATGTTTTCCTTGTCTGCACTGTGCCTTCTTTGCCCAATCTTGACCTTGCCTTGCGCATAACTCTCGTGTGTCGAGAAATATACAAAGACAAACATACCTTTCAGATTAATTAAGGTCGCTCTCACCCCTTCTCCATTCGATTTATATTGTTCATGCTTTCCCTGCATCATCTATGTAAAAACTTGATCTTGCCTTGCGCATGCCTCTTGCAAACCGTTATATACATTATTATTATTATTATTATTATTATTATTATTATTATTATATTTTTCTATGACTACCTGTGTAAACGTTTAATGAATTGCTGGGATCATGCATGCGAACATATGCCTGAAAACTCCTGATCGAAACGTTTGAAATCATGGCCGGAAAGAAGTTTCCTTCTAGGTGCAACATAACATGCATAAACGGCAGTTTTTAGATATTTGAATTAGGTGACCAACAAAATGCAAACATTGATGTCAAATAGTTGAAAATTGGAATGGTATGTCCGCATGGGTACATTGTGTACGATGTCTTGATATATTTGCCGAAAAATTGTCCGTTTTGCTGAGTCATCTGTCATGTGGCTGTGACCAGGGGACCGGCAGTCCAGGTTAAGATCTTTCATGTCGTTACTATGGCTGCGAAAACAATACTGAGGATTTTTCTTTGGTCAGCATGGCTGGAGGAGGAATGGCAAAGAATGTTCAAGGTCATCTTGTGTACACGACGTAAGGTAGCTTGATCTACCGCACCGGTCACTCAATACGGAAATGTCCACCCGCTTCTGTTGAAATCGCTCCGTCCGACCATCAACGAGCCGTCACCCTCATTCCGCCCCAAACGGATATCGTAAACTGCCAACAAAAAGTTAAACTTGACCGGTTTCTTTCTATGAACGGAAGCCTGCACGTGCGTCCCCGTCAAATAACTAAAGGCATCCGAACCACATATTACATCGCTGTGCCAGGCCTCAGCTGGGAAGCTATCTATTGTGCCCATGTCCGGCGTTTTCACAAGTATCTACGGTCCTCGAACGCCTTAGTAACACAACAGCATGACTCGTTAATAAACACAATTCCCCTCTAGCGGCCTTCATCAATCAGCATCCTGTGTAGCCTGTGCTGTCTAAATGTCCATCTGGACAAGGCGTAAAAACGTGTCTATATCTTCAAATTGGCCATGTTTCCCAAGTTGCCCATTGATAATTGTAGATGTCCACGTCGTTCGCGCAAGCAATACGTGTGTTTCTATACCATCACTGTTCAAAGAATCCAAATGATTTCTTACCACGTGGCTAACATCCGCATTCACCCTCAGTTAATCTTCGTTTTTCAGTGTACCTCCATTTTTCATCGTAATATGCGTTCAGTACTTATTGGGCCTTGCTGTATTTATTCCGATTTCAATTCATCGCATTCACTGCATCCAGTCCCTTCTGTACGTTCTTAGCTATTAGAAATATCTCATAAGGCTTTCCATCCATCGCGAACCCTGTTAGTTAAGTTTGTCATTTGATCAAGTTGTGCATTGTCCGCTGCGTTTCCCGGTCAGACTGTTACTTGGCCCTGCCGCTTGCTAGTTAAACCACCGTTCCTCCCTGCGAATCCTTACACTTTGACCCAGGTACGCGGCTTCATTTCTCCCCCCCACGCCATTGCCTTTGATGCACTTAAACAAGCCGCTGTAGCATTTGCTGGCGCCTTCAGCTGATGTAGTTTTCTTTAGTTCCTTTACAGTAAGCATTGGTCTTCACTCATGTTTGCTCGGAATGGAGTCACGTATCCCCTCCTTTGATTTTCATTCCTGTGTATTCCTTCCAGTATTGGCCCCCCTGTTTATGCACGCTCGTTTTCATAATTCAATCATGCCTTACCGCATGCTTTCGGCAAAACAAGAATTAAACATATATTATGATAAATATGGTCAGTAGTAGACGGCCTACCGCCTACCATCGCACTGCTATTCGGACCGTGAGTGGAATATGCTGTGCCAACAAATACAATGATTTTTCACTTTGGGCCACCTCGCCCCACCTGACGACTGTGTCGTCCTGCTCTTCGGTGTGTATTTTATACACTGGCTTTGGGAAAACTTTCAGCATTTCTGCGAAAGACATTCTCGGCGGCCATATTGTGGCTTCTGATGCACCGTCGAATAGTCTGAATATGAGCCTCACGAGAGAAGGCCGAGAAATTGTTAAAAATCCGGTGGGTCAATATGTGACGCAAATCTGGAACCAACCGAGCTTCTTGCTTGTCGTATTGCTTTACAAACTGCCCATTAACCTTGATTGCTTGGCTTTCCCCGCAGAAAGGCTACGTTAGTCACCGTTTTTATTGCACAAAACGAAGGTGCATGCAGTAAAGCACACGTTTATGCTACATGCCCCGGTGACATCCAGAATGACGGAGCCAGGATAAAAAGGAAACTGTATCAACTCACTGTTATCCTAGTATTTATTGTCTTCCTTGTTCCTGCAAACAGGAGGTATTTCACATCTTAGACAAGTGTTCAACATCACTATTAGACTGCGCTTTCGCAGCATTTGTCTAACTTATGGTTGGGCGCCGTTCATCGGTGGGTTTGCGCCATGGCCCCATCGTGCATTTTGCGACATCAAAGCACTTTGTTTGCACATAGTTCATCGCGTATCTTTCATTCATGTCAACAGGTGGTCTCTTTGATGGCGGCAGAACAGTATCGTGCTCCTTTTGTCTCTTGAGACGAACGTAATGATCTGCACGCAATCGATGGATATCTCATGGAAGGACAGTTCAGTCATTCAGTTCACAGCCTCCTTGCATACAATTATGACAGATGAACCGGTTCATATGCTGCTTATCTTAAATTTTAAATAACCTAACCGGCTGGATTTTAATGAAGCGCTCCAAACCAGCTCAGCACTGCGCACGCATTCAAAGGAGAGTCCATCTGTCCCATGGGAACTGTTTTATTTTTTCAAATTTACCATATATGCTCCCTTACATGATAAACGGTCTGATCATTTCACGGTGGAGCGCAACGATAAACATTAGCGAAAGTGCAGGGGTGGTTGCACAAAAATTGGTCAGATAGACTGAAAAGGCCCTTTAACAGCGACATACCGTTTATATGCATTTATATAGCTATCGTTAGATCGGTTGAAAGGCGATTAGGCTCCATAACCCGTTGAATTGCTTCAGCAAGACAGAAATCTTTATCTTTGTCGCAACTAACTTCTCTTGTTAACAAGCACCTAAATGTTCCCAAAAGAGTATGAGGATCCTTTTGCACATAGAGTCCTGTTTGCCGTATCGCATGTAAGGAAACCTCCACAACACCGCGAGAAACTACGGTCCGCGGTGTGGCTTCATTCGGTGCTGATCTAACGATGAGGACCGATATAGGGGCTTCGAAACTGTGGTTGCTTAAACCGGATTTGCCTGCTTCAAACAGTATGCTCCTACTAGGTTTGTAGTACTAACGATTATTCAAATTCACTGTAATGCAAGTCTCTATAGTTTTGACGGCACTAGAGCTCGAAAAGTTACCAAGGAATTTTGAAATATTGTGTGAATTTGCACACCCATTCCATCGGTAGCACAAAGGCTGTCAAATCTGATCATACTGATGTCACTATTATTAATTGCCTGAAATACACCCACGTGCCAGGAATGGAACCCAGTGGATAAATCATACCGACCAATGCACCGCTTTGGGGTTTCGAAGAAAATAGCTTCACCATTGTTCTTAAGAGGTCGTGAACCTTTTCATCCCAGTGGAAATGATGTCACCATAGTGCCTGATATGGCCAAAGGACAGCATAGATAGCCCACCGCAATGTGGACTACCATATTCCTAAGGCTCGAAAGAGGAACAATCTGCATTATTTGCCTCTTTCACCCCGAATGGTTTTCTTGAAAAGCCCATAAAATCTCCGAAACTGAATGAGGTAAATGTAGGCCATGTGTGGAAAACAGCAATCTGCTAACGTAAATCTTCATCATGCGTACGGCATTAGCATTCATTAAAAAGTTACAGGTGTTACCCACACGCAGGTCCATCGCCTCACCTTTTGGCTACCTTAATCTGCCCATCGGTGGAGGATGGTTTCCCATGGAATAACTACTGGTTCGAACTCAACTTCTCACTGCCCAGGTGTGCTCCACAGCTTATACTCATCTATCTGTCTGTGTATTTAGGTTAAACTACCCGATAGCGATTGTCGCAATCGTGTCGCGAACGATGGAGGCAGAGGAATGCAAACATGCCGATAGCAGTGCCATCGGTAAGTCTGGGTAAATGTGTCGAACAACACCTGTGGGGCGCTGGATGTGAACAAGTACTGGTGGTATATCTGATGCTCCGGTAGACGACAGCCACACGGGGGCTTAGGCACGGGGGCTCGTCTCTGCTATTGGCTTAGGCACAGTGAAACTAACGAGAGGCAGACACACAAAAATGAATACATAACAAAAAGAATGAAATTTGGAAAATAACTTGCAAAACTACACTCCTGCCTGGGAGGACATCTACTTGCTCACCTGCAGACCAGGAATAGTCCGTCTCAATCAACCCTCGGACTGCTACGATAAATGCTGTCAGGGCGTGTCTAATCAACCCAATTAGACCTAACGAAGTCCCAAAATTCTGGCCAATGAGAAATTAAAATTAATCTATGTTAAATGAGGAAAACATGTGAGGGAGGAGGGTGAGCAGTTGGTTGTAGGCCAGAACCCGGCGCACTTCTTGATATTCGGCCTCAAAGAAAATCTAGTTTTCTTTTGAATCCATTCCGCATATTGAACCTACAACTCTTGCCACTGCAGAATATCCAAAGACGGTTCTCAGATGCGTTGTCAAGGGACTGCCGACAGTCATTTTTGCCGCTTGAGAAAGTTTGTCGGTCATTTGACCTCAAGGCCCGCAGCCACAAAACCAAACTTCCCTAGCTTCTGTCACTGCTTTGTCTGCCTCTACGGGTTCTTGAAACCTTACCAAGAAATTACTGACCGATGGTCAATGCGAACGCGGAATGGTAAATCAGTCAATCGTTGCTGTTATCTCCCATGAAGGTCGTAAATTGCAACATATCTTCAAAGAAATTTCTAAACTCCGGTTGCTAGGGTATCGTTACTCTCTTCGGTACTAACCTGATCGTTATGTCTTTCCTCCTTTTAGTCACCGAGACCGTATCAAGGGGCACACAAAGCTACCATTTTGACGGCTTCCGGTGGTGCCAATAAGGTTTCACGTGGAAACTGATGAAGTCCAAAGGTTCTGCCTTCCAGAGGTTAAAAGGATACTGAATAACAGAGCACTATGCAAACGACCAGCCGACGCTGTCGGCGAGCCACCTGCTTTTGTTGAAAGACTGCGGTGCGTTACCCTGGTCGGTGACATCTGACATTCGTTGCCGAATTTTTTCTTAGAGACAGCGATTTCGGTCGTGGTTTGTCGTCCTTTGGAAGTATACATCTCCATTCGTTTTGTTTATCTGGTCTCTGTTTGCGATCACCTTGTGTATATTTGTGCACTTACGGATCATGTGACTTATGGCTGCCTGGTTTGCAACGGTTGACTCTCTCTGTATTGCCCACTCTAGTTGATGTCAGACGTATAGTTCGCTTACATTGATTTTTGGCTGTCACACAGGTTGTGGAACTTGACCAAACAAGCCGCAGCCATTGTACTTGCCTTACCATAGGCCAATTACTTTTTGATTTTTTCCTTTCCTTAAGCCTTCAATTACATGAGTTATTTTCTTTTTGGACCAAATATTGGCTGGATGGTGATTAAGGCTTCTTTTCAAAGATACAACAGAGAAGCACCAATTTGTGCTCTCCAGGGACATCATAATTTCCGATGCACCCAAGTTTTCTTATGGGTTGAGCATCAAATTGTGCTACCTGTTGCTTTGTACTTCAAGGTGCTATCCAAAACGTGCTTATTATTGGACAAATGGGATTAATAATAGCTCATCTACTAAACCTTGACCAAGACCCAAGCTTTTGGGGGGAGCATCAAATAGACCCAATATTTATCAACAATTCTTTGGGCTATGGAACTCACACTTCATCCCACTTTCTACACGCACTTGGGATGTCTTTCCCACCAATTCCATGACGCAAACAGACTTTTCAGGATGTTGGAGGAATATTTTGTTCATTTCTCTAGTTGCCGCCGTAAGACCCATCTCATGCAACTTCCCTTCAAAACCAGCAGGCAGTGTGAACTTGCCAGCGACAATTTGACGTTATTCCAACGCCGCACTGCCGCGGAATTCGCACAGTTCCAGGCTGTCTCGCTGTTTACCAAGCCCTTTAATTTAGCTGCATTAAGCTTAACCGTTGCAGTCGTACGCTTTGGATTACTGAAACAAACGAAAATAGTGGGATTGAGGGACCTGCATTTCCAACTGGTTTTCCGCAAACTGTTGGACCTCTCTGCCATTTGTTCATCGTCTAGGTATGCAATCCCCGCGTGTTTGCTAGATGTCAGGGCTGCTTTCACTGTTATTGTTGCTCCGGCTCATCTCTATCATTGTCATTTAGTAGCCGGAGTCTGCACGTATTACATCTACCTCCAGAAGTCACAATACTCAGATTCCGGACAAGTTAAATTTGGTGAAGTTTTGAGGCCTTTGTTTCCTCCGTATGCTTTCCAGTCTAGCTCAGTTGCCCATACCTTCCCTTAGTTGGCGCATTTTATCGCGTGGTTTGATACATCCACCACTAATAACTCGTACAATCAGTGATTCAGTTCCTTTACTCCCTACTCTGTTTTACCTCGATGAGCTAGCCTTCTCATCGCTCGCACCGGAGTGCGGACGTTTTCGCGGCCAACCGGTGACGCTTTTGAAGCTGCTCCTGGTGTTCACCCTAGTGCTTTCAAGAGTAAAGAATTAAGGTGGTTGTTCTAAATCCCATGATCATGTTCCATTTAAAGCAATTTCTATTCACTAATCCAGTTTGGCACCGCACCAGAGGAAAATTTTTTAATTGCGATTGACTGCTCCCCTACAAAGAATCATCTGAACAAACGCAACAGTTAATCCTCTCCGTTTGCATAATCCTCCCTCACAATGAAGACTTTTCAGTTTCTCGTGACAGTCTCGGCCTGTTTTATTGTAAGCTGCTTTAGTACTGGAGCCGGGTAATTTTCTCTACCAATCAACTTGTGCGCATTTCCTTTATATCGCGCGTTACTCTCATCGTCCTCAACAAATTTGACTTGCTTTCCTGACATATTGTGATTGCTACGGCAGCGGCAACTAATCAGAACAATTATTCGGAGAAGTTGACTTCCCCGGAAAACACATCACGGATGGTAATTCAGGAAATAAGCACAGTATTGTTGCGGAAATTTTAGTTACGCTTCAGTCACTGGAATTACTAAACTGTCCTTCGCTGATGCCCGGGAGTTTCTCACTGTCGTTGGAAATCGATGAAACGGAGGGAAGAGAGCTAACGGATCATAATTCATTCCGAGATTTACGAGTACTGCATTAGGGTTAGCAATCAGCCACCGAAGATTATACGTAGATCACAACACTGGATACACTCTTCGTTCTCACTCGAAATCCAGTGTGGTGATCATAGCCTTCTACTATGCGTAACTAAGAGCACACTGCACCCAAAAGGTAACCACATCTAGTTTCTAAGATAACATTTCGGCATTCCCCACGATCCTGAACACGTGATTTAAGACTCCGAATTCCAAGGTGACGGCTACTTTCTATCCCCGTTGATTCCGAAGAACATCGCTTGGCATGAACTCAAAAGATAACTTCAGTAAAAGGGATCTGTTTTGATATGGTGGTTAACTCGGTTTCTAGCACAGCAGCTCGCTGAACGGATTATTCCTGGAAAGAAGGACGAGGGGAATGTGTGGCGTACGTGTACCCATTACTCATTTGTTTACTTCTCACCGTCTTGTGTTTAGCTAACTTTCGTTTTTCGGAACCAAAGCAGGCCATTTTCCACCCAAGCTCCTAGGTTACTGCTGCTGGCCCTTCATTTATACCAAAAAAGTAATGATTTGCTGGCGCGCAGCGAATTAACTGTTGAAGACAGCTTCGGATCAACACTTACTGGAACGGCCGAATTTGAAAGGAGATCAGGAAATTGCAATGGAAGTTTACGGCGCATGTGGCTGGTTCCAAGCTGGCTTTTGACAATTTGGCCTCCTTTGCTTTGGCAATGAAGTTCCCCTCACAATATCTTGCTACCCATTTATGCCGTCTAACTCCTAGAGCCAGCATATAATTGGTGAACTCAGGTTGATTTTGCCCGAAACTCCCAGACCCGTCCGTATTTTGGTCTGCTCCCTATCGTTTTCTCCCATGTAAGGGATTCCGTCTTTAAAGGTAGTAGCGGTGTGGATGCCAATTTCCTCGCAGACGTTTCCTTTGACCCCAACAATTGGGAATTTTATCACTTGCGTTTGCCTTGCCTGGATGGGAGCATCCTTTCAGTTTCGAAAAATTGCCTACGAATCTTCAGTATTCTTGCACACAGTTGCACAGGACGATCACAACTTGGGTCAAAGGTTTGAAAACCCAGTGCATACTGATGCTGGAGGATCATTCTTTGACGAGGCGTACCTTCAACAGCTTTCGGCGAATGCAGAACATGGCGATCGGTCCTTTTTTCAAAGTTGCTAAGTCTAGAGTATATAGATCAGCGACAGTATGTCAGTGAGCTTGCGGTGCACCAGATGCACACTGTCAATCTGCTGGCCAATGCCAGAGCTTTCTTTGAGTTCATGCATCCCTTGTCCCGCTGTATAATATTGTCGAAATTATGGAGGTTTTCAAATGTTTTTGTACAACCTGCCAGTCAAATTGAGTTGCCTCTAAATATAGCAAAGCCGGTAGCGGAGAAATTGTGTCATATGGAGAAACAAATGATCACATTCAAGTTGAAGAGCAGTTTGCTTAAAATGAGTAGAAAGCAGAGCAGTCAAATTCGAGATCTCAGTCTCAGTCTTCCCCAAATACATATGGTCTTCCCGAAATTCTGCTTGTCACTGCAATCGGCGATCCGTACCGGAGGTGCAAAACGGTGTCGGCCCGTACATTTTTCACTTCGGGCAATTGCGCACCAAATGACGGCAGAGAAAAGACGGGTCCAATCAATGACTTCGAAGACTGTGGCTGGCAATCCACAAATTCGTTTGCATTTGGTCTTCAAAAATCTGCAGAATTGCGATTTCTGGCTGGCGGGGGGCGCAGAAGTCAGTGTATTTTCCCTAGCTTGTGAAAAATTATACCAAAAGTCGTCCGCCTTCAGTCCGCAAGCAAAAGGTTGCGCTGCACTTCGCAATTTTGAGAGACATCTGCCAAACCTCGACCTTGGGCTTTGGTTTTGTTTACACTGTGCTTCCATTATTTCAAGCTTTCGACTTTTTATTTTAAACGTTGGTTCTCTGGAAATTTTTGATCGGCCTTTTGATGTATATAACAGATCCCTAAGTAACTATGAAGCAGGATTTTACATTCTAGGCAAGGTCATTTCTATCGCTTCCATTGACATCCATGCGCCTCGTCCGACTGCCTAATAGTTTTGGCTGTGCGAGCGGCATACTTTTAACCATTCCTTTCGTGACTGATATCTCTTAGGCCGGTGCAGAGGTGACGAAACATACGGTTAAGGTATAGCGGCCCAAATTCACTCACCAACAGTGACTCACTCCTGAAGAGTTGCGACTAGATTGTGCCGAATTTACTTTTAGATGGCCCTCGAGAGCACAAGCACTTTGAGTGATCTTTGGAGGCCTGCTTCCTGAAAGGTTTGCAAA
Organism: Fasciolopsis buskii; assembly: GCA_008360955.1. Taxonomy (NCBI): domain Eukaryota; kingdom Metazoa; phylum Platyhelminthes; class Trematoda; order Plagiorchiida; family Fasciolidae; genus Fasciolopsis; species Fasciolopsis buskii. The sequence continues at coordinate 229,947 of LUCM01000577.1, read as the reverse complement.
GAAACTGACGAAGAGTTCAGGAATGTGTCGAATAACGGTGTGATAAAATTGCCAATAATACCGACTTCTTCTTGGTCGCGCATATTTAGAATGTTTTGGTTTTCCCGGTGGGAGAATATTTCCACAACCGACTTGGCCATTGCCCAACAAACTCCGGGTGGATGAGTGGATATTCCGAAACTTCCAATGCCACACTTCAGAAGCTTTGTTATTGCTTGCCGTTTGGGTTACCAAAATTCTGCAAATTTCTTACTGCATCATAAATGAGATTGTGAGAAACACAAATAGGCGATATTCCTACTACCAACTCAACTGTGACTAAGAATCTCCGGAATCTGGAAGACCCTTCAAGATCTTGCATCAAAACACCCAGTGTGGACCAGAATTCACAAGCCTTGGTTTTCTGGGAAGGGAGGACGCGGACATGGGGTTTCGTTTTTGATACATGGGCCTTAGAAATCCTCAAAAAAGCCATTTTGTTTCGGAGTTTGTATAATCACTGCCATGCAGACGATATTTGTGATTTATTTTATGCTGTTTCGCCCCAAGTTGAAAATCAATCAAAAAATGACAAACGTCATTACTGTCACATTTTCTGTGACTGGCAAAGTTGAAAATTTGGCCTCTTTATTAGTGAAGTGACACAATATTTTTCCCAATTTTATCGGCGCAGTAGCACGATCGGTCATAAATGGGCAGAAAATCTGATCACCACGGTGCAGGTTGTAGGCCCAAAATTTATTCCCATCAGTTTCGTTTATCCTTTTTAGAGATGAAGCAATAAATCCAAGGCTGTCGTTGACTTTCCCAAATGTGGTAGGTGTGATAGTTAAAGTTTGAATGCAAAATTTTTTCAACGAGATTCTCTCACGCCGAATATGCGCAGATCCTGTTGTATTCAATTGATGCTGTTTGTTGAAAGCAGAAATTTGAGAAAACCGCTCTGAAAAGACCAAAAAGCAAGCTGTGTCATTTACATATTTATCAAAAACGCCTTGGAGTCATCCGATACGGTTTTCGTGAGCGCGCTTACAGAATCCACCGGAGCTCAACAAACCCAGCTTCAAAATCAATCAACCAGTGCACAGTCATGGGGACCAACTGAAACTAACTGCATAACCGGCAAAATCTACTGAAATTAAGGACCAAATCCCTTAAACAGTTACAACCATAGAAGTATTATACTCTAAGAAGCTCTCATACCGTTTAAATGGTCAACCACCAGAGTGTGAATTACCCTGACTAGAGCTGTGGTCAGGGAACTTCAACTTGGATCGCTTCAGCTTGAAAGGGAAACAAGCGTCCAGATCCGTGTTTTCTGCATGTTGCCCTGAACTCTAAATACGCGATGGCAAAACATTTTGCTTTCCAACGAGCGATGTGTTTCTTATAACATGTCCACCCTAGAATGTAAAAATACTCAGCTCCACCTGCAAAAAACAGCCCTCACTTGTTGGATCCAGATTCTTGCACATCTCGCTTAACCCAGTAAAAGTATTCCCGTCAACTACGGCAGTAGAAAGAACCCACCAATGTTTCACCCTGACGTACGCAATAATCACAAAGATTTTGATGTCATTGGGCTTCGTTTCCTAGGGCTAGTCACCGGTGTCCCACAAATGGCGCGGCTGCCATTTCAAGACCAAAGTGTTAGCAACCATGTGCATGTGAGCCTATCTGCCTTTGTATCCATGTCCGCAATATACCGACAACTGAACTCATTACTACCTCCCTCCAATCCTCAGGTCTTTTACATTAGTTCTAGCTTATCTTTCGCCTTCTGTGTTCAACTTTTAACCTCTATTATTTGCTGAAGTCTTAGCGACTACTCGGCCACGCAGCCCAGAGGCCACACTGACTAACCTATCCAGGGTTTTATGCACCAGCATTCTAACTACCCTGATCACCCCACAATTTCCCCCTCTCGCTGTACCATTTGCCTTCTCGTCACCTCAGCGCAAGCTAAGCAACAACCTGTATACCCAGTTAAACGGCCTAGATTCTGCTGCTCATAGTGCTGTCCTGCTAGCCCTGATGTTATTCCTACTCTGATACTTAGTAAACATGATACGGACGCTGCGATTACTGGCTTATATAAGTAACTGCAAACTTTCATCCCGAACGCGGGAATCTGGAAGTCTATTAATGTTTCGGACAGAAACATTGCTTTAGACGGCCACCATGCTTTCGGAAACATGGTGGGAGAGGCTGCGTTGTGTACGTAAGAGACACCTTTCCAACCCCAGTTTACAACTACCTTAATTTCAGTGACCTCTACGGTTGGTTTCGGCTGATTTTAGCAACTGGTTGTCGCGGTGTACTTTCTCTACTCCTACTTCCAACCAATCAGGCTTTCTCCTATAACTGATGCAATGAACTTTGGTGACGTTATCACCGGCCCCAAGCTGATAGTCGGACGATGGAATGTGTTGATCTCCTCTTTCCTCTCCAACATGCCGTCCGCCATTTTCCCCTAGCACAACTCCTGAAGACTAGACCAATCAGCATGAGTCCATTTTATTATCGTGAAACTGATCCTGGTGTGCGCGCGTGTAGAAAACAACGTGGCCAAATTTCACCACTTCCAGGTTTCTCACCACGTTCTGCTGCCGCTCTACGATGCTTCTTCACCAGCTTTGGATAAAACGTTAAAATGCCCTTTGGAGCCGCTCTCAAATTTTTATCCGCTTTGAAAATGTGATCCGTTTCTTTCCCTTTGTGGACCCCAGAACGGCTGCAGGACAAACTCAAGCAAGCCGAATCTACTGTATTTGGGATATAACGGGACTGCCTTGCGTTGATTCCGGTAGTGAGTTTTCATCGTAGATATTTTTTGGTTAACTAAAATTATTCTGACATTATTGAAAGAGTTAGAGTCAATTTCTTATAGACGAACATTGGCTTAACTTTTCTGAACAATGAATAATAAAATCCTTGCGGATTAAGCATTTAGCTAGCTTTTATCTGAGCTTAAACTATCACGTTCGCAAATTTGGTTTGTCCCCAATTAAGAGATCTCATATTTTACAGCACAAATTCCATCTCTATGTTCATTTAATTCTGAGAATAGACAAACCTATTATGCTGTGCACTCATTTTTTTACCCACAGGTTCCCGTAAGTATCAAAGCCATGCAACTGTTCAAGCGCATCTTGTACCTCAGGCTCTTTGGTTTTACTCATTAATACGGTGCATTCTTCACTGTAGGCAATCCTTTGATCGGCCTGTACATGTAGTAGGGCACTACTGGCCTGCTAATTCACCATCTGGGCCGTTCTTTATAAACAGATTCTGCACAGTACAACATTTGAACTGATATGCGGAATTTAACAAAAAACCTCGCTTTTTCGCAATGACCGCGTCACAGCGTTCCTCGGTGTGAGTTGTTCTCGCGGTTGTTTTTTTTTCAACTTAGGATGTTTTTGTATTGTTTTTAGTCTGAATAGAACCATTTTCCCAGTTGAAAATGTTCCCTAAATGTCTCTGACCATCACCCTCCGACCTCATCCCTCGCTGACCTTTCTGTCAATATTTATTTCAGGCCTGGACGACCACATTTTTAATATTCGTCCTGGGCCTATTGTAAACGCCGTTTTGTTGCTAAACACGTATTCTACCCGTCTATCAATCTACTTTTAAGAGCAAATTCGCAAATTTATTGGTTCACCTGCACGCTCCCGCACCCCTGACATCTTCCCGTTGCCAGTTACCAAACGGTTATAGCCTCTCGTAGACATGACTCTGAGCAACCTTTTATGACGTTTTCACCGGCCAAACCAAAGCAAAGTCAGCGCCGCATAGCAGTCCTTAGAAAACCCTTGAATCCACTGAGTCTCACTCAAACGTGCACAGCTCCGCTTATTGATATATTTCCTAATTCTGGTCCCAAAACTCTTGATGTCTCCAAAAGACTGAGGGGCCTAGAAATCAAAGTACAATAGATAAAGAACCTGTCACTGAATCTGTTCCCATTGGTCAGCCTAACTGACACTTCCAATAAAACCAATGCCATAACTCTTTTTGCCACAAGGCGCTTCTTTGATTCCGCAACTGAAGGAGCTCACAAGCGATTTGCGAATGCAAAGAACGCCGATGTCTCTAATAAACCCGACCGCCTCTCACTGCCTCTGGTCGAATCCACCATTCTCAATGCTTGTAGCATGACCCACCACTCCTATCTGTGCTCTAGGCTGCGGAGAAAATCACTCAGAAATGATTGTTCAATTTTATTTCAATTTCGTGAAGAACGTTGTTCTAAGGAGTTTATAAAAATCGAGGCAAACATTGCCAACTATACGCTTTATAAAAATATCAAGACCTTTTCGGATGAAACCAACTTCCTGAGGGGTTTACTGCGGTCACAGAGGTTTACCGCAACTTCTGAAGTTGGTAAACCATCCGTGGTATCTGGCGCTCCCCATCTGACCAATGCGTTACCGGTACAGGTTCTTCTTGATGAGCCAAATCCTGAGCCTACTGCCATGGTTTCAAAACAACCTACCTTCTCCCTGTGACAGTCTCCATTGCCCCACACCTCCGGCTATCCCATGACCAGTGACCACTACCAGGACCAAAATACGGAAGGTGGTTTCTCAAAATCCTTCAAAAATGGCACATTCAAGCAATTTGCACGATCGGCCTCTTCCGTACCTACGCCACTCAATTTCCCGTCCAAGCTATTCACCCCACAAATCTGTTACTAGTCTGCCTGAGAATAAATCGATTGAAGTTGCTGGAACCCCACCTTCGCGCTTACCACCTGCGAAAGTGGTAATCGCTGAAATTCATCTCCGTTGGTCGCAACGAATGCCGGTAGAACTGGATGAAACTCAATTCCTTTCGCCCGTGCAACCACCCCGCAAACGTGCTCATTTAAATCTACCAGCAGTTGAATTCCACAGGAAGCGCATAGCAGTGATCTACTCAACTAACCACAAAACCCCGCACTTCAATAAGCATCCTGCTAATACAGTAGATCAACCTGCCCATACACCTCGACTTTCTGGCACTTTCGGCCCACTCAGCCCGAGCAAGCCATCCCGGCATGAGCTCTGCCAAACCGGAAGGTTCACAAACTCACGAACGCCTACTAACCGCCGCCTACAATCACGAGGTGATTGGCCCATTGCATTCATGCCTCCACCGTCCTTCGGTAACAAAGTTGCCACATTGCAGCATGATACTAACCCCCCTCCGTATTTGGGGCCTGCCGCTTTTCCCCCTTATTTTGACCCACTTACTAGTCAACCTTATTTAGATGCGTTCCCGCCACTCCGTTGCACCCCTTCTACTCTTTTACTCTCAAATCCTCAACCCAACTACCAGTATCCTCATAATTTTGCACGGTTTGCCCCTGGCTCCCCCAAGGCTACCTGGCAAACTTTGGACACCTGTATTTTGCCCTTTGAGCCACAACCTACCATGAGACCCCTCATCCAAACCACTCTTGTCCAGCGCTTACCAAAATTGCCCCAGCTAGAAAACATTGCTCTTCTGACTCTTGCGAATTCCAAAAGTAACGCCTATCCCCAACAACTCATGCGCATACCTGCTAACCGGCTTTTTCTCCGGCATTTTCCAAAGCCCTCTCCTCACCAAACCCTAGATTGCCAGTTCCGCCACGACAAGGTTACAATTCGGCCATCAAACGTTGTCCCACCACCACGGATAGCACATCCCCCACACCGGCATCCTCTGAAAATCGGACCACTAACTCCGAGGCTTCTTCTATCACCTTGGTCTTCAGCCCACAAATCCAATAACAAAGACAGTCCCTTGCCGACCGGTATACCTAACTCTACTGAACTAACTCCCTTATCACAGCTATGCACTATCCGAACCTCTAATATATCCCTTGATTAATTGAGCCCCACCGAAACCATCTCCTTGATATCACGTGGAATTTAATGTTTCAGTGAATTTTCGCTACTCCTGCTGAACTTCCGCTCACTGACTCAAAAAGTAAGGAAGCTAAGACTGTTAGCAACTAAATACTCTTGCGATATTACCTTCATAACGGAAACTTGGTTAGCAGGCCACAGCTCAACTCCGTCTTTTTCGTTGGCGGGTTACACGCCCTACCAAACCAATAGATCAAATCACAGAAGAGGCAGCTGCCTAGCCTACGTGAAGCAGCCACGCAAAACTTTCGTTCTCTATCACCCACTTCTTGATTCTATCCCTGACACCATTTGGCTTTGATAAAATTACCCGAGCTCCCAATCCGCAAACGATATGTATACTGACCGCCAAACTCGAATAGCTCTGATATTTCTCGTCTCACCCAAGCCTTCATCTATCCTTCCGGTCTCCCTTCCAGCCGCAAGATAAGTGCAGGTGACTTCAATGCCCCTAAAATGTGTTGGTTCACTTTATCCGCTCCACATACCCTACTCGACTTTGCTTCTGAAACGCAAGCTGAAGGATGAACTCAACATGTGACCACGCCAACAAGGTTTCCTAATATCTTAGACCTAGTTTCCACGCACAGCGCTCCTAATGTTAAGGTTTCAGTGCTAACGCCCCTCCCTGATAGTGACCACAAGATGGCTATGTGTAGCTTCCGTCTCTGTAACAAACTTTCCTCACCCATGTGTACCGACCACAATGTCTCTTCCTATATGTCGACTCGTTAAGACGAGATAACTGACGCTCTGCAAATCCTTGACTGGTCCAGCTTCTTCCAACCGTCTGACCCGCAGAGTGTGGCGAAAGAACTTTACGCAAAAATTCTCTTTATTATTATTCGTCTGTTCACTCCCATCGCTCAACATAAACCCAAGAAGCGTAGTAGGGTGTGTCAGCTCAACAGGATACATTTTGAAAGCCCAAAAAATCTTCATTGGAGCGGGAGACCTCCAGCTCTTAGTGAAAGTAAACCGCTTGCAACAAGAATATCTTATGGAGTCCAAACTATGGTCGAAAAGGCAGGAAGTGCTAGCTCTTGGGTCATCTAATCCAGTTCGGAAGACTTCCCATATTTTTAAAGTTAGCTGGCAGCCCAAATGGTCGACTAATCCGAACTTCATCATGTTTAAGAGCTTATGCATCGAGTCCCCCGTAGACATCACAGAAGCATTCAATCCACACTTCTATTTTACCCTCATTAATGACAATCAGCTACACTCCGATTTCCACCTTATGTTAACTTTGGTTATATTATCCTCCATCCAATTCGAGGTTGTTGGCATAAGCACAGTGATGAAATATGCCAAGCCACCCCACAAGCCTGGCTCTGATGGCACGTCACCAGTCCTATTTCGCACCGCAGGTCCAGGTCTTCCATTGCTTCTTCTAAATCTGTTCTCGCTCTCCATGTCCGGCGCTACTTTTCCGTCACAATGGAAGACCTCCATAATCGTTCCACATCACAAAAAGAGTTGTATGCATGAACCTGAAAATTTTCGCCCCATTAACCACACTCCAGTCATATCCACGCTTATGGAAAATATTATTAAAGAACAGCTGGTTAAATTGCCTACTACTCACAAACTTATCAACCCCTTCCAACACAGCTTCCTCAGAGACCGATCCTGCCTCACCTGCCAGGTTGACTTTCTAAACTTGGTAACCCAGAGTGATGGTTGCTACGCTTCTAGACACGTCAAAAGCACTTAGCTGCGTTTACCATTCCCGAATTCTGGCCAAAATTAGGACCAATAGAATAACAAATTCCCTCCTATCTTGGCTGATATCCTACCTTTCCGATCGCTTTCAGGTACTCAGTATTAGCGGTTTTTCCCAGTCCTGTGCAATTAACATTTGGGACATTCAGGGGAGCGTCATAGGTCCTTTCCTATTCCCGCAATAAATTAATGATATATTTGAAGTCATTCGTCATGGCGCACCATTCCTGTTTGCCGATGATATTAAAGTCTACCCTTTTGAGGCTGCTTCATTTAGCTCCACTGTTCCATTTATCAATGAAGGCCTAGAGTCTCTTGATAAATGGTGTGTTAAGTGGCTTGTGAAGTTCCATGCTGACAGGAGTTCTCTAATAACATAAGTGCCATGTTCCATCGGGCCCCCTCTCCATAAACGGCATGCCAATTCTTCTAAGACACACAGTTAAGGACCTGGAGTTACAATACACCTGCTCTTTCAACCTCCACGAGCAGGCCCACCATCAAACCGCTGTAGCCAAAAGAACTGCTACAATGATCTTAAGGACTTTCCGCACTGCAGAATTCTCACCTTCGAGTCCCTGCTAGGCCCCACCTCGAGTACTGCCCGATTATCTTTACGCATATGCGTAACGTTGATCGAATTGCAATCGCGAATGTGCAGCGTGCATTCACTAGGAATCTCCTAGGTCCCTCATTTAACCTACACTGCAGGGCCAGATGCGAGCTGCTTGAATTTGAACCATTATGGCTTCGTGGAGTTAAATTAAACCTCGCATTTCCCTGTAACCTTTGCCGTACTAACGTCCACTCTACTACAAACGTCAAAGCGATGCTGGTAATCCCCCTTATCCACTTCGTAGTAGATACCACTCGTTAAGAATACCCATGATTCGACTATTGACCAGGGCTAAATTCCTCACAGTTGGTTACTCTGAGCTGTGGAACAAACTCCCTGGTTCCCTGCGGTCGTGCCCAAATTTAGCCCAGTTCAAAGCCCTGCCGGCAGAGTTGCTGGATGTCCCGCTCTTAATTAATCTGACACGAGCTAACATTGAACTAAACGAGGTTTACGAAAATGGGTCAGATTTCTAGTTCATCACCGAGATCATCAACTGGGATGCGACTTCTCCTCATACTTCCTCACTTTCTCGCAATTCCGCGATAAAGCACTTTTTGACCTCCCTTTTAGTGCTGTACCCTCTTCACCGGAGGCTTAAGCAACTAACTGTTGGCCTTCTCTCGATGTGGCCTGACGAAAATGTCAACGTACTTCCTGACAGATCAATGCTCTCATCACATTCCGTGATTTGGAAAACCTTCAGCCTGTGTGCCCCTGGCTCCTCATGTTAACTTATCCTCTTTATTGGTTTGGCAAGACTGAATGGGTGATTCTTGGTAGCCCCAAACCTTTAGCTACCCCTAGAATTGGTACCAAAGCTCAATTCTAGTTATCCCATTTTACGGAATAGATCACTAAGTTGCAGGTATGTTGTCGCGATCCAATAATCTCCGTAACCTCATGCCGGTACCCAAGCCAGACTACTGTCTCTTGCGTTTCAGACCTAGCACCCGCAGCAGACGCGCTGCTATCTCTTCCGTCCCCGTAATGGCGATTCCAAATCTGCTATTCTCCCATTCCTGCTAAGAATCTGTTAGCTAGAACTGGTGCTTGAGTTCTGGCCCGGTCAAGCGAAGCTACGGCGATCGTCACATTGGATATCTCAACACGCATCTTTGCAGTTGGACAAAACCGCGATTACTTCTGTCCCTGGAGCGGCTGGCGCACCTCATATTCCCCACCCGTACTGCTGACTGAGATCAAAAGCTGCGACAACAAAAATGACAGCATAGTGGCATTCTTGGCTAGTGTATTTAAGGAATACTCTCGCGAAATTTCTTCTATCTGGCGCACCTCCCAGTAGGGTTCACCATCAACCGCATGTAAATACAGTCACTATTCTTGAGGGGTCCAGATCCGAAGCTTCGTAAATCTCCTCCAGCTATTTTGAGACGACCTTGACAGTCATTCTCCGCCTTCAGTATTTTTTCGGAGGTGATGTTCCACCTGGTTTTCACTACTTCCATCCAACTAACTTATTACCATTGCTTGTTATCTCCTCAGCTCAACGTTTCCGTCCATTACGTAGCGGTCTTGACGTTTGGGGTCTCCGGCCATATCTCGACGTCTGCCGTTTAGCTCCGTCCATGTCAGGCACCAGCGATGCGCACTTTTGGTGCACTTGAACACGAAATGACTCGCAGTCTGCTGCTTGCAAACAGTCCCAGGAAACTCCTTTGGTCTTGAAAAATTAGTTTTCTCTCTTTTGCTTTTTACTGGTAAACTTGTGACTAGCCGTTGCTTTGCGTTGTCCCATTTCACTTTCCAGTGAGCCTCTGCAATAACTCAAGGTTGATCCCACCCGCTTATCCCAGTCGACTCTTATTATTCGCTTTTCGTGCGCATGATCCTTGTAAAAATTTGATCTTACTTTGATCATACCTCTTGAAAATCGAGAAATATATATTAATATTATAATTATTTTTATTATTAAATACTGCAGTTCATATACCAACTTAAGTCAACTTTAGCCCGTCGTGCGTTTTCTCCGTATTTTCCAAATGTATCCTTCTGCCACAAACCTCCCGCATTGCAGTGGTACGAAAAATAAATTGACATAAAAATGCAAAAAGCAGCACGCATTTTGAGATCCCCAAAGGAAAACAAACCTGCCTTATATTGGCGACAATTTTGTAAGGCTGATTGTCTTAACGCCGATCTCGTATCACGTTTGCTGCCCTTAGCCTTTATGACCACTTGTGCGTTGCTCTCACTCAGCTCTGTACGATTGCAAAACTGACAAACATGACTCAACCGGTACAACAAAAAGACCGTCTGAGGCTGTGAAAAGCTCGAAAGATTTTAACAGGGTCGTGCTGGCGGAGCATGCGTGGGCAACGCCCGAATCGCAACCGCGCTGCGCGGTCAAATTTTGGTTAAACAAGAGATCCGGAAGAACAAATACATGTTCCGCTACAAGTGGCATTTCGAGCAATAAGGTCCTTTACGTGGTTACCCTCCATTTTCGAGCTCTCGTTGACATGTGCGTTATAGCCAGCAAGAGGGCCACTGACCATGAGAGAAAAGTCGCCGCCCTCCAAAATCAAGTTCAGTCGCTGGAAGATATCTTGTCTTGAGTACCTCCACTTATCAACAGTCATGAGACTGGAAGTAACCCCAGTCCTGAAAATCTCGATACAACTTGCCGCTGTTTAGGTTCCTTTGCCACAAAGCTAAGAAAAAGCCCCGTTGCCGATTAAATGTTGTGGTGCTCGACGTTCCAGATGGCTTACCACTAGAAACGTCTAAACTTCGCAAACTACACTCATACAATATGCCCCAATATCAATATTCATGCGTCAGGCTACGGGAAAAATTGCATCGGTGAAACTTCCCCATGCTCTTCTTATTTCCTAATGATCTAGCAGCTAAGCATGTACTCCCTATCCCAACTTTCAGGATTTCAATGATATCTATTTTTCACTATTAAATGCCTTTTATGGAACAAACCACCGCAATAGATCAAGCTTCTATCCCATTCCGCAGATTTAAAAAACAAAATTAACGGTCTTGTAGCGGCAAAAAAGATTAGTTCCAATGCTGATTACTTATGTAGATATTCACAGGGTCTGGGTTAACAGTAATTGCACCGAAGTAAAGCAAAAACGCTTCTCTAATTTATTCCGTGAAATCCCACTATCACAGAGCTTGATCGTCCCACGTCCACCGATAAGGCACTCACAGCTAGGTTCTTCCTCTCGGTGAGCTGCGTGTCAGTAATCCCTTCATCCCATCCAACTGCCGTAATCCACTCTAGTTAATTGGCCCTTCTTGCAAAGAATTATGCATATAGGATTTTGCATAAACATACGCACACACATGCCTATACTTCTCACATGAGTTTGTGCACGTTCACAGTGAAACACGCCTGGGTCTGTGCATGTGGATTTGTCAATATGTCTTCTAAATCCTTTCTTCAAATGCACAGCGTTATCAGTAGGTCGAACCACTGCCTATCATCCCAGTAAAGCACTCAATCCTCTCATTTGCCATGGACAGCTTTTCTCTATATCCATGAATTTTACCATTGTTATTTACTTAGGTTCGCCCACCGTTATACCTCATTTTTCCCTCTCCTTGTTGATCGGTTTTCTATTTCGCCTTTGCGCTCGTCATAAAGTCGAACGTGAATACCTACAAAATACCACGTATCTCTTGATTTCTATCTCAACCACATGCACTCGTAATGCGGAGGCCCCAGGGGTCCATTTTTCAGATTATAGCGTGTCCCAGTACACCACCAGTGCAAGTTGGCCCAGGAACCGGATATACTATTCCGGGCCGAGCGAGCATGTTTGCTTAAGAGACCGTGCTGAAATGGAACGATGATGTTAACCCACGTGATTCGCCCCGAAAATTGTTTGTTTGTAACCAGAAGTCGTCCCTAAACCGATGGATGGTAACAAGCTTTCTCCATACTTCCTCGTCGTGAGTTGTCACGGTAGTTTTTTAGTTAACTGGTGTTTTATCCTGATATTATAGCAAGGTTAAGTCAATTGTCGTAGAACGAAAGTTATCAGATCAATGATAGTAAAAAGATAGTCAATAACAAGACGAGCACTGATGAATGTTAGAGCTTGAGGCTGATAAAGAAAGGAAACACGTCTGCAAAATGGGAAATTCGTGCCTAGTGCTAACACTTACAGAAATATTACCGTTTTTAATGAAAATAAAGGACATAAGAAGCTGGATTAACGAGTAAGAAAGAAATGAATCAAAACTACCAACGTCAGTGATATATGACTGACAGAATTGTTCATAAAACAGGTGCGCGTCATATGTCCGAGCGGAGCAGAAATGGTGACAACTAATGAAAGAGACCCAAATTCAGAAGAACGGGTTAAACCAGAACTGGAACAGTTTGTACCGTAAGCCAGTGAACTCTGGCAAACGGACTGAATGTGGCCAAGGTTATTGCCCTTGACACATCTGGAACTGTGAACACATGCTCTGAGACAAGAATATTCAGCTCTGTTGACTTAATGGGATTCCATTTTTGTATTTTACGATCCCGTTGATGGTGTGACTGACCACCAAATCGAATCGGGACAGGCTCGTAATTTTCTTAATCTTTAATCTTTTACTTCTTTTGTTAATGAAATAACAATGTGCATCATTTTTCAGGAAGGGGGCCGCGGCCAACAGAGGTCTGGTACTGGGGAAGTCGACCGGCAGTGGGAGGATTCGAGCCCGAGACATTCACTTCCAAACGCCACGACCATATCCGTTAGGCCACCGCCGGCCTTTGCGACCAAGATATCCGGGAATCACAGACGTTAAAAGACTGCTTTGGTTTCGCAACAACGGTAGCATTGAATACCTGTAATTGTTCGCAATTTTGGGTTAGAGGAAACAGCTTCAGCCGTTCTTTGTGATTTTTTCCGGCAGTCCTTTGGCTTTACAATTGTACTTAAAACTGATCATCACAATTACTAGCAGTTACCTGAGTATGCAATTGTGGAATTCACCAATCTGTTTGGTCTTCCTGGCGAATCGGAGGGTGAGGTGCGGCACGCTCGACGGTCTTGAAATTAAAGGGTTCGAGCTGTCGAAGGGGAGTTCTTTCACGTCCTCATATGTCATTTCAATAAGAAAGCAAACACGTTCACCAAGGGATAAGCATACTTTCTGATCAAGGATAAAAAATAAGCATAATTACTTTGCGGACCGAGGCTGTTCTTTGTAAGAGAGCGTACTTCAAGACGTTCCACATAATCCACCACCCCAATTTCCAAATTGTCTCGATTCACTGATTGTTGATCGCAACGCATTCCTGGATAACGTCAAATCCGAAGGAAGTAAGACTAAAGCAATCAAAATCCCATTCAAAGATCATAACAACAAAAATTCCAAAGACAAACACAAAAACTGGATTCTCCTTAGCCTTAGGTACAAATAGTGATGAATTTAGTAAAACAGTATGAAGTATGTTGTGATTTATACCCAACAAGAATAAAACCTTTGCAGCAACCACGGTTGAAACACGTGCTCGTGGATGTCTATTCTACATCAAAAACAATCTTTTGATATCTCTTTCGTTATACCTCTTAAGTTGGACCTTTTATAAGACTTATTTTGGATCAGCATTCAAATTAAAGCTGCCTAGTCCATGTTGCGTTCATAACACACTAAAATCCGGAGAACCTTGAACGTCCTATTCGATTATGGCTTTTGATTTCCTTTCATCACCACCGTCTTCTTCCGGCGTTAGAGCTGAAAGCTTCAAGTTAATGGAAAATAATTTAGTCTGACCCTGCCGCACCTTTCGAATCACGGCAGTTTGCTCTTGGAATCTACTTGTGGAGGGGCACATGCAAACTCCCCCACCAGAAATAGCGACATTTATAAAATTATATTCATTGACGGGGCATGAGAAGATACAGTCCAGGTAATTCACAAATTCCCTATTCTAAGGTAAAAAGACGACAATAAAACTTCAGGTTAAAATTCATTGAAAGAGACAGTGAATTACAAGAAGCAAACTGATTTAATCAAAATCTGATTTGAATCAGTAGAAGCGTGAATGGATGATAAGTTCATTTAGGGACCACACAGAGATGCGTCGAAAAATTTTCTTCTATCGGGCAAGTGTAACCTTTGGAGAGAATAAGAAAATTCCAAAAGTACTGTGTTTTGTTCTCAGTAATGTATTTTGCATAAGGATGGGTGAACAAAAGTACCCCGGAAGCATACGACCAGTTTCGCGGCTATTGCGCCCGTCTGGTATGCGTTCCCGGTACTCCCCTATCCAGACATTCCGGGTAGGCACCCTAGCAATCAACAATAACTGCGAAATCGCTCGTGTGCTTCGGGGGGAATTTCGTTCGTCCATCCATATGTGAAGTATAATACTAACAACAAAATGATTTTATATCACTAAACTAGGATATCACATTATACACCTGATGGTCTGTTGGAAGGAACTAATTAGCAACCCCGTGTGTTGAGTGACTCCATGTGTATGTGAAGTTTGCAGAAAACAACGAATGTTTGCCTAAATTTAACTTCAACTCGTGTTCTTTCCATGCGCTAGCGAAAAGACTCCGCCAATGTATGTCTTCGGGTGTTGTTCAGAGGATACGGAGTATGTTCTACTCTGTCTGGGGTATTAAGCTCAGTCAACGTTTTCCTCCTAGGGGACTTCTAAACATCATTAAAAAACAAAAATAAAGGATAGATTCAGAATACTACTGTTGAAATAAACTAGAAAACGAGGAAATCAGAGTGCGGTTGTGTCTGGGACCACAAATATAGATAAACTAAGAGTGACCTCTGAGTGTTGAACTCATTAGCATGCATAATTCTACCGCTTCAAAAGCTTCCTAATCCTGCACAAACATAGAATGGTATATATCTGTACATATCTATATATATCCGTATATATATATATATTCAAATATAATTACGCAATGAATAAAATATATATTATCTTGTGCATACAAAGGTATGTGTGGACTTGGGCACATTTATGGCGACCTAAATACATGTGTATGTCAACATACGCATGCATAAGTGGGTATATCTATCTATCTATCTGTCTATCTATCTTGTATAAGAGACAGCTATCTATCTATCTATCTATCTATCTATCTACCTACCTATCTATCTATCTATCTAGTTATTCTCATGTACATGCCCATAAATATATACGTGCTATTAAATAGAAACGCATGAATACTGTTACATATATGGACAAATAAGAGCACATTCAAATCACATGTAAATTTCAACAGAAGTACATGCGCTAGTAGCATTTCAGCAATCCACATCGGACGCTGATTGTTCTCGCAGACGAATAAACGGAACGGGCAACAAACCAGTTTCCAAGGTCCCCCTGAAACTTAGAAAACAGTGTCTAGCTGAACAACACATTTATCGAAAACGAAGCTTTGGTTGTTGAATCCTAAACCTACGACTACACGAACACCCACAACTGCTAGAGAAGTTGGGGACTCAGCTGTCCGGAAGCAGAACGGTCAAAATTCTTTCACAACTGGAGGAACCAAATTGATACATTAACACAAAAACAAACAGCACCCACAAGTCTGTACCATCGAATTGCAAATAAACTTCCCAGTGTTAAGTTTCAATGATTTCCTTTAGGTATTTTGCTCAACCAAACGTGGGCACCTTCAGGTGTCTATGTCATGTGCATGAAACAGTCTCCTAAATGTGTGTAAATCTAGCTATGAACAGGTGAATAGGGGTTCAATTATTTTATTGTGAATTTTTGGAAGTAGCTAAATGTTCTTGCATATAACCTTCTCCAAGGAGACGGAAGTATTCTGACAGCTTTTGTGGTTAGTGAAGGAGACCTAGAAGAAAACGGTTTACTAGTGTTCTTCTTCGGAGATACTCATATCTTCTATGCCTCGTAGTTAAATAAGGTTCCTGGGTCATGGTTTCCGGTCCTCTCCCCCGGTGGGTCGGAGCACAGAGACTGAATCATTCTGTCACTTTTTCATTCAAGCTTAAAACATGCATTGGGTTTTACAGTTGTTTTCCCGTACCAAACGTGCTATATATATTAAAGGTATTGAGCAACTTCCAAATTGGAGAACACTACCTGAGTCAGAAGTTTCATTTGCGGATTCTCTTTCAATGACGAACAGTTGTGAAATTTGAAATTACAAATGAACGCTGTGATTGTGAGCCAATAAATCATGCATAAGCAGCCAAGGTTTGCTGTCTGTACCCGGACAGTGGAATTTAATTTGCTCCAGATAGTACAAAGTAACAGTGCTCTACCTTTTACCTTTTTTAATTGTTAGTGAATCGACTGTTTACACCATTTTCAGGAAACTGGATTGTGGCCAACGAAGGGGTGCCAACTGAAGAGATGGCTGGCAGTGGGACGATCCGAATCCACCAGCTGTCGTTTAAGATCCCACGGGGTTGACTATTTGAACATGGTCGCATAACCGCTGTGATAGCAAATCACTACTAATAACACAAGCACAAAATTACAGATTTTGTACAATTCATTTATAGTATGGAGACACTGCACGGATAGAAAACAAGGGATAAATTATCAGGACCAGATGACGTAAGGAGTGCATTGAAAAATGGATGCGCCATTTATTGCTTTTTTATTGTGAATGATATTATGTTAATAACATGGCGTTGCTGGTAGTTGTAATGCACCAACTTTTCAACTGCCTTGGGTAGTCCTCCTCAAGACAAGTTTCACAATCGAACGCATTTTAGAAAGACTACCCACGGTAGTTAAAACGTTGGCGCATTGCACCTACCAACAACGCTGTGTTAATAAAATTATATCCTTCACAATAAAAAAGGACTATTTAATTAAGCACTCAGTCGCATTTCCCACAAAACGTACTATAACTTTCCCCAATTTTTAAGGTGCGTCTATCGAAATGCCGCCTCTTAGATTAGTGATTTAGCACAAAATAACAAAATTATCATTGAATAATGAACAAAGTAAATCTGAAAAGTGAAAGGTATTAAAGAATATGTTCATTTTTACATTGTGATGGAGTTGCCGTACTTGGTTTGAAAGAGACACCCATCGCCTGAACCAGCGTTCAATAATGAGTTTGTCGCCCGACGTAGTCCCAGTGGGAACTGCATTGTTTTCTCTCTTCGACTATATAACTTTTAAAAACGAAGAGAAAAGTAGTTTTTGGAACATTATCCAACATCAACGTTCAGCTGCATAAAAACGGATTTTAAGCTCGGTGAGCGCTTAACCGGCGTGCCTCGGTTACCAGCATTCGTTTGAGATGCGACCAGTCCATAAAAATTGTGGATAAATGCTACGGTTGATTTGAATACTTGAAGGGGCGTATGTCGCTACCCCCACTGCCACTGTTTCTACAGAATGTCGAAATAGGTTGACGGCTTTGAATGAACAGGTTCCGCAAAAAGGCTTAGATTCTATTGTTTGGGACAATGTTTTCGTCCGTGGTTGCACCATGGTGATAGTGTGAGCGAAAACCTTAAGGCAATAAGTGCTTCTGGTTCACATAAAGGCAGATTCAAAGAAAAGCAAAACTTGGAATGAATTTGTGATAATGCGATTGCAGTTGAGAGATTGGAATCTATATAAAACTGCAATCCAATATCAAAAGTACTCTCGGGTTGACATGGTAACGGGACATTCAGCGGAATGCATCGGTCGAAAGTAATAACGAAACTATCCCATTGATGGGATTTATCAAATGTACGAAATTAGATAAAGCTGGGAATCATGTTTACCTGGGAAAGGCATGGAAAATCTTAATTAGCCATAACAACGCTTTTCAGACTGTTCTAGTGATGACCCCTAGTAGCTGAATTTGGTTCCCATGGCATTACGTAACAGTTGAACTAGGACTGCAAGAGTTACGTATTCACCTATAAGGTGATGAATAAAGACAATCGTTGCGACGGCTGAATGACTGTTTGCCACTTGCAGTTTGAAATTTGGGTGAAGTCACTCCAACAATAGAGCTAATAGTGTTGAATTTAAACACAATTTAATAGTTTGATTGCAAACCTTAAAATGTTCATTTTATTGTGAATGATATAATGTTAGTAACAGCGCTGTTGTTAGATATAATTAGTCAACGTTTTAACTACCGTGAGTAGTCTTTCTCAAGGCGAGTTTTACAAACAAAATGTTCATTTCAGTATTTGATTCACTGAAAATGAGGACCGCGAGAGGTTTAACGGTAAAAATAACAAATTTCAAAATCGAGTCACTTTGCAGTAGTGCCAAAGGTGCTATTACCATTGCCAGAATCTTGTGCAGCACAAGAGAAGTAATGCAAATAAAAACAAAATGGTACACTATTCTCTCTAGTTTGGTAGCCTTCTTCTATCGTCTTTTTAATTTTAGCTACCATTAGCAGATTCTTCCCAGCTTTTAGTGGCCTCGAGTTAATTGTAGCATCTATGATCTGAGTTGAAATAAACACTCATTGGATTGTGAGGCATGCATTTGTTAACAAGGGTCACTAAAGCAAGTGACCGGATTAAAAATGTCTCGCGCGATATGCTTGTTTTTGCAAGCACTGTCCACATGCGTATTTAAGTCACTCTGAGCAGGGAGCGTTAAAAAAGAAGCCGTGATGATCACATGGTGATCACAGACTACCAAAGAATACACAAGGCTACTGTGACCGATTAACGTCTACTAATACCATTAGGACTACTGTTACCAGCACAGCTACATCAAGGACTATTAGAACCGACTCCTGCAACAATATTGTGACATTTTGTCTGCTGATAATCCTAATAAATTTGCGAGGTTTTACGCCTGTAGTCGTGGTTCAGCAATTCTGGCCCGGAATAGCTCGAGACCCTCTGGTGTTTGATCCATACCTCATAGGAACAAATCTTAGGTGGATTGTTGAGCCCATTCCTGTTAGTTGATACCTTCTTCTTGATCTTGTGGAATTCGGGGGACCGGATTAAAAATAAAGCGGGTTTGGGAGAAGTTTTCAAGTATTATTAAAACGACAACGATTGAAAATGGGTTGACAAATCCGAGTGCTTTTCCGAAGGCTTCGTTGCAAGCAAAACTGTGCTTGGCAAATGGGGAGAAGGTAAGGAACGAAGTCCGGTCAAACGCCACAAAATTGCCAAAGCATAAATCCGATTTCAAAATCTACGTGATTCAAAAGGGAAAATGATTTCAAAGGCAGTGCCCTGCAGATCCCACTTGATTTGCTCTTACAAGAGATGATGGGATAAAAAAGTGCACATTCCACTCTAGGTCGAAGCAGTTCTACTTTGGCCAGAGTCTATATGGGTAGAGTTTACTTGCGCACTAAATCTTTAATTTTATTAGTTTGATAGTTTTGTCCACTACTCTTGAAATAAGCCACAAATTACCTGCAATTACTTAACACCATAATAAGCAACGAAGTAAAGTTTCATTGAAGTTAAAAAATGGCACTTATCTAATACTGTCCAATACGAATTTCATTTAAAAACGTTTTGCCTTCAAATATGCAACCATTGCTGTTATTCGGGGTCGCCTTCGCAGGACCACTCCAAAAATTTCGAATATATTGCAGTTATTGCTTGCTCCCATCACTTCACTGAGTCGTAGGAATAGGCTTTGATCTCCGTCTCTAATTACATACTCTCGAAAATGCAGCTATTTGACTATTCAAACGACTTTTATTCCTTTTTTGGATTTTGCTGTCCACTCACAGTTTAAGTGTACTCCTCCCGGAACCATTAAATAAAAACAACCAATATAGAACTGAAGTGAGGGCAAGAAATGCCAACTCGGAGGGATAAGAAAGCACGTGTGAACGCAGCGAAAGTATTTGCATGACGCGCACTTTACCGTCTGAGATACGAAGCCGGGCCGAATAGTTTTAAGTATTTTACTTAAGGATCGCACTGACACATAACATCCACCACGGCGAGCCTTTCGGGATTTGATTGAAAGAATAAGATTTCCGTATTAACCAACCAGCATCTATTAGTTACAATTCTCGGTCAAGACTGTTTAGAAAATTTGGTTAACAGATTTTGACAAATACAGAGTTGAACGAGCTGTGAAAAGTCGGTGACCTCGAAGGGATTCGGTAGTTCTAATTCGCTTGTTCACGTACCATTTTGGATAAAAATCATGGGCTTAATCAGAATGTATCGGCATCTCTTATTCCAAGGAACATGTCTAACCCATCTCGAAAAAAACGTTGCCTGAAAAAGCCAAACAAAAGCAGCAAAGAAACTAATGTAGTACTGTCTAATCTGGGGAGTATGGAAGCATTTCCACATTGTAACTGAATGAAACTGATAGCTGGATTATTCAGTGTCATATAACGTTCTCTTACAGGAGATGCACCGATTTGGTATGCCCATAAATAACACCGATTTGTTTTAATGGAACTGAAGCCTTTCATTTTTAAGCAGTTTGTTAAGGCTGCGTTTTTAGTAACAAAAGATGATCTGCAACATATTGTAAGTAGTTTATTTTGTACATCCGTCCTTCCACTCGCCGCATCTGCTCTCATCTGTTTTCGCAATTCGTCAACAAGCGAGAACTCTATTACGTAAAGAATTATCACTAATTCTGTTGGACTAATTTTAGTACAATTACGTTCTCTCATCTGAACAAGCAAAATTGTCCTCCCATTAAATATTCTCTGTTAGGACTTCGCAAGTGAAAACATACTATCCAAGTCCGAGCCTGCATATTTAATTTCTCATGTTATGTCCTCACTAGTCTCCCTTAAAAATCGCTCCAGCGTGCAACTTTCGGTTCCGCTTTGAATCAGCACCTGATGACATTGTTAAACTATTTAAACTCAGTCCGCAAAACGAACGTGAAGTCCTAAATTTGCCCCCAACCAAATTCCTTAAAGTTTACACGTCCCCGCTTGAAGCAACCTGGTATTACCGTTTTGTGAAATTCAGGGTACCAAAATAAATGAATACAAACAGGGTACCTGAAAAAACTGGTTGTTTGAAGCAAAACACTGCGAATGTTTTAAACAGTGCAGATTCATCTCACAAAGGTATTTTTTGTTTCGTCTGTTCACGCACAAAATGCCAATGGTTTGGTCAATTTCGTAACAAGTTAGGAAGACCAATGATGGATTCCCTAGTCATTAGTTTGATAATGAAACTTTTTAGTGAAAGGAAAGCATTTTCTTGCACTTGATGGTAATGTTTGGCGAAGAATGGAATGCATTTTCTTTTAAATCATATTAGAGGCCTAAACGGAATTCCTCTGGGATCAGTTGGTCTCGTTACATTTTAAATGTTTTTAATTGCAGTCAATTTCTTAGAATGGAGAATATTTTTCGATTTCGCAGGTCATCCGAAAGTGTTGAACTTGGGAATTGCGAAGTAAATGGACATATCTGAGTTGCAAAAGATCTCATTGGGCTGTGTCAGTCGAGATCCACAAGATTTTTAAAAAAATACTGTCTTCCGGGAAAGCTAATGACCGGCATTGGTTGCCTCTATACAAAGACCGGAATATTAAGATGAATGGAGGATGTTTACTAAATCCACAAAAACTGGCAATTCTTGAGCCTATCCATGCTAATAACGGTTGAAATCGAATGCAATGACACGTTTTGTCGTTTGTTTGTTGCTAAAGCCCAGATAAAGCACGAATTCATAAAAAGGCAACAGACACTCGTGGAGGGGTTGAAAAAAGTTGAAATCTGTTATGAGTGTTGGGAGCGTTAATTGTACGTCTGCCGAATTATCTAGCGATATAGATATTCCGCAGATTCATTGATATGCTTGGCGGACCATTCTTTCTTGACGCGCTGAAGAGTTATGGTCATAATACTCCATTTTTATATCTTCTAAGCATAGGTGCTGTGGCACCGAAGGAGGCCTTAATTTTCCCGATTACTAGATCACCGAGATCACATTTTATTTCCGATTGCCAAAGACCCTTCGATTTTTGAGACTTGTGATTTGGTTACTTCAGACAGACGCTCTCACCTGAATGTTTTGGCACTCTGTGGTATCAAAGTGGCAGGATTTGCTGATGTCTTTGCATGACGATATCTCTTCATTTGTTCCAAAATCCTTGCAGATCGACTTCAGATGACGTCCGCTCTTCTGTTCGCTATCTATGCAGTTACTTGCCTACGTCAACGAAAGCTATGCGTATCGTTCTTCTAGACTTTTTATCTGCAGTCAATTCTGTCCCACGATCCGCCCAAGTACACGGACCAGACGCATTTAATTCTCCCAGACTCGTTTTAACCTTATGGGTTGATAATTTTGCGAAATGGACTCAGAGCGTGAGACTGGGCTGGGAATTGCAAATTCGGTGATTGATTCTGAGGCTCTGCATTATGCCATTCTATTATCTGACAGGTTTTGATTTCCTCGAAGTGATTTCCCGGCGCTTATGTTATCCTTTCCCAGGTCATTTCTGGATTTGACTAATTCTTCGGCTTTTTTGGCATTTAATCTTCAGCTTGCGATTTATTTTTGTTTGAGCTACGTCCAGTCAGACAGAGCTTCTCTGTTCCACCCTGGCTTTGATACCACTGGGCTAACTCTGCGAAGAATTTCGGCGATAAGAAAAGCAAACTATCATTGGCATATTTCAATGTTAAACAAGATACCACTCCCATTTTGCAAACAAACGTGATTAGCTATTCACTGTCGTTGTTTTCCCCTTACTTTCTCTGTTGCTTTTATAACAAAGTGATTCAAAACATGCCATGAAATTCCAATCACTAGCGGTTTACTTTTCATTTGAATGGATTACCTATTTGTCAAACTGAGATAGCCACAAGCAAAATGCATTCAGACTCGAATCGCCATGCGCATACCGAGTTTTCAAAGCATCACTCCCATACTCCAAGCAGTCTCACTTTGCCATCTAATAGCTGCGAAGTTTGGTAGTCCTTTATTTGGCCATTATCCTAACAAATCGAGGGGAAAGGTATCTCACCCGTATTTTCTACTGAACTTCCAAATTTAACTAGGATATTTCCTGACCCAAAACTGTTCGTAACTTTTGATGAGGTGATGTGGGGACATTAGTATTTTGCATAAGTTAGTGAGAACATTTGTAAAATTTGAAGGCAGAAATATTTAGGTTTAAGCGAACACACGTTTATCCCAAACTATTTTTCAAGCCTGCATAGTCGTGCGCATTAGCACGTGGTTGTTTGACCAAACGCATATGAATTCTGTCAAGGCGGAGTTGGAATTAGGGTGAAGACTAGCCACTTTTACTGAGCATGTTTTGATTACGTAACCGACTATTGATTTGTACGCTCAGTGTGTATGCAGTTTTTATCAATTACTGGTCACAGAAGTAAAATATCGTGAACGAGTTGGCACTGGACATGTGGCCTTAAGAGATGGATGGTTGACCCTTTTGCAGTTGACAACGTTCTCATCCCGACATCCACAGGTTTGGTGGGCGGAACACGCTTAAACTAGCCAGCGCCGATCTCTGTCCTACAGAATGCCGGAGTTCAGCTAGGTGATATTCGAGAGCTCGTGAAATGGTAGCAACTTCTTCATGCAACAAATTACTGTGGTGAGTATTTTTGGCCAACGAGTTTCAAAAGTGGCGCAGCTAGTGCAGTCAGGTGCGATCATTAGTGGTCAACGGTGGCAAATTACATTTGACATTGAATTTGCTAGTTGATGTCGTCGAGGACACATAAAGTATGGCCATGTTGATTGCGAACCTAGCTGAATGGCGTAAAATCGGGCAAATCTTTCCAAGCATAACATCAATTTTAAAGACTGTATGATGAACAGGGTGTTCTTCTAACTAACTTGTATGAACGTCAAGTCAGGTGTAGATAGTGAGTGAGGTATAAAATAACTAATGCGAAAAAAGATCTCACGAACCACACAACAGTGAGTAAACGTGCCTTCTGCCGTCACTGCAAATCTTTGCCATTTTTCAGCATCGGTGAGCTTTTTTTCCATTATGCGTCTGCTAGCTAGTGACCATCAGATCAACATAGGCGGCTTCAGTCTTGGCCCACCCTAACCGAAAAGTGTTCATTTTGACCCATCTGTGTTGTTCAATTAAGAGGGAAAACTGCTTCACAGCTCAGTTTCATCCATCATTCTGAATTATTACTACTACTACGCGTTCAACAGTTCCGGTTGACAGCAAACTCCAAGTGTTTTTTGGCTGATTAGCCGAATCCAATTATGTATCTGCACTTTTTTGTGAATGCATCAATCTATTTTTACCAGGTTCATTTCTATAAATCTTTCGCTAAATCGTGGTGTTGTTGCAGCATAAGAAGATCAGTTTTGATTCCTGCGGGTTAACGAGAAGGCCATTCTCGAATATCGCAGCTGTGCATTGAAAAATGAACTCGCCACGTTTACAAAGTCCGGAGCAACATCAAAGCCACCACAGTATTGCCATTATTATTCTTAGTACTTCTTTTGTGCAAATTTGGTCTACTTCCGACTCTCGCACTGGGTGATTGAGTTTGACAAGGCGGAAATCAATGGTGCAAGAATGAGAATGATAAAATGTTTTTCATATTTAAAAATAGATTTTGCGATAAATGATTTCGTTGTCCAAACAACATAGATCCCAGCAAGACTTTAACAATATTCTGAAAAGAAATGCACCGAGATGGTTATACCAAAAACAGTGATGTGGCTGGACACAATTGAAAAATCAGAAACAAACTTTGAAAAATAGTCTCAAAAGTGTGACAAGTAATGATGGTAACCAGGTGTAAAATCTACACCCTAAATGTTTTTTCACTGGAACCAATCACCGATGGTGTGCTGTTTAGGTTATTAGAAGCACAAAATGATTTACATATTTGAGTTTCATAAGAAGTTTACAGTCCGAAGCAGCCAATGCTTCTCGCAATCATACGTCCAGAATTCATCGCGGTAACTCATATCTGCCCCCTGTGATGCAAGTGTTTTTCAGTGGGGACAAGAGGAAAATGGCATAACAACACGATACGAAGCCACCAAATTATTAGCCACCATAGCAACAAACAAACGTTATAAAAAGCAATTGAATCCAACGGTAGCACATGCATTCAAACAAATAAGGGAATTGCAAGCATCAGTTCTGTTGTTGCAATGCTACTATGCAAAAAGTATGAATGTGGAATTGTGGAATTCTGCAGGTTACTTGGCCTCCGGCTAATCGCAGTATTTTTCCGATCCTAGAGGAAGAACAGTGATGCACCAAAGAACCGGAACGTTTGCTGAGCAGATAATAGTATTGGAACAATCAAAGTTATTTCTAAGAATGTGCTGAAGTAATAAAAATAAGAACTAAGCATAAAATCAGCGATAAGACACGTCGGTGCAGCAGTTAATAGATGGACGGTAATCGCTTAGAAGCAACCAGGCAAGCAGCTACCACGCATCGGTCCACTTCAACGCAGTTAAATTATGTTGTGGGAACGGAGAAGCGGCTAATGAGCCACCCGTATATTCTGATGGAATAACCACCGTTAGATCAATCAAAATGGAGGCCAGGCTGACATACTATGAGGTCAGTAAATGATTGGTGGACGCAGTTAGATAACAGAACGGGCGAGCATTGATTCGCAAGCCTACTGAACTGGAAACAATACTGTCTTCCAGAGATCAATACTCAAATATTACTGAGACAATCAGCCTGGTTATGGCTTGTTTTGTGCCTTTGTGCGTGCTTATTTATGAAAGGGTACCTGAACGCTTGCATGTGACGGGTGATGGGGCATGGATGAGCATGCGCCTTTGCTGATCTGCAGTTGGAACCTTGGGGATTCCACAGAGATGATGTTACTCTGATTACTGTAATTTCTGGGCATGTGGAAATCCCTCTTCCAATATTTTCTTGTAACTTCGGTTTCGATTACTGAACGTATGAATCTTTCACCCGGTTAAGAGCATAACATCATGCCGTTTCTAGTCCTGAAGATCGGAAGTTAAATTTCCCGTTACGGCAGCGACTGTCTAATTCCTCAGAATTTTAACTGACCGCAACACTTTCCGGGTAGGAAGAAGGAACAAAACCTATGGTCATTAGTTGTAGAAAATCGCATTGCTCAAAGTTTTACTAGTCATTTATTGATTCGTGAATTGCTCGTTCAACTATTGGTCGTCTAAAATCAATTTGTCATTAACCGTATGGATGCAACTCGGACACTGTTGCCTTTCCATTGCAGTGGGAGATCAAACGGATAATAGTGTTTATGAAAATTTTACTTCACTTACGTTATGGAATCTGACTGCACCACTGTGCTGAACGAAGAGCTTGTGCCAGGGGTTATGTCGTATAGAAAGATAGGGCTCTTATGTAAAAGCAATTAATGGAACATTGTTTCAGTCACTCTGGAGAGCTTCTATAAAAATAGTCCTTTCTACTGAAATAATGTCGTCATATTTCCTGAATCACTTTCCATCACCGAGGCAGCATCGGATTTGAAACTGATTAAAGAACTCGCCCTGATATGAAACGGTACAAACTGACTTTTCCAAACACCGTGGAAGTCTATGAACAGGTTCACGTGGTAATTAAATAACTGTGGCGGGTTTTCATATTCAGTGATTCTCTTATCCACTTTGTTCTATTTTTATGTGGATTTTTATCTGGTAACTTCACAGTGCAAAATCTAATGCACACGTAAAGTAGACGTGGTTTAATTTCTCATTCGGAGAGTTCACAAAGTAATTTGTCACTTTCGGATAGAGTAACGATTACCGTGTTGAAGTTAGTTAATTTATATTGCTCATTTTAATAGTGTGAATCCATTGTAACCGTTTAGCAGTTCAGATATCAGTCTGTCTGTAGTAATGGTGATAATTCCAAAGTGCGTATGTTTGTAAAAATGGTATGCGCGTGACGGAAAAATGGTGAAGTAACATCGGTGCTGAATCCGATGAAAAGGTAAGTATAACTCACGGAAAGGAAAATTCGGTAGAAAATTAGTAAAAACAAGGCGCAGTCAGCAAGAGCTAAATGGGGCTGATCAAATACTGACGCATAGAGCTAAGTTGCAACTGATCGTCAAGTAGATTCCGATTAGGTCAGTTATTATTCGAACATTGATCGACAGCGTCCATGTTGATAAATTGCCATTGACAAAATTGTGAGATGGTCCTACCTTCGTAGAAAATGCTAGAATGTAGCTCCCGAGCAACCATTTCAGGCACAAAGAAAACGACATGCTAGGATAGCGTGGAGTAAAATGAACGCTGTTGTAATGCTCAATAAGATTTTCAAATGATTAATCTTGTAACGGGATCAATAAATTCACCAGAAAAACCACGGAAACTCTTATCAACTGATTCGCAGCCATTAAATTATCCATGCTGGTGACGAACCGCGTTTTGACGGTCGACGATATACGTTATTCGAAACTGAATTTCGCTGTTCCTATAACTCTTCACTCCCAACTATTTGCTTCTAAGTGAGATCGACCTCCTTTTGGGAGGCAAAGGCGTAAAAAACAACGTCACAAAGCGTCCCTAACTGACACTTTTAGAGGCAGATTTACTACGCAGATTTGGCATGCAACATGAACATCCAAACAACCAGTTGAATACCTTGAAAGCGCTGGATAACCCGCTGACCATGTGCATTGCTAGACAAATACATTGTGCTTTGTTATAACCAGCATTACTAACAGTGAACAATTGGAATGGTTACAATTCTACAGTAAACTAATTATATTAGCACCAATAGTTGTTTTGCTGCTTTCAGAATTGATCGAAGTAGAATAAACTCAGCGGATAATTGAACTAGACTGGCAGTGCCTGGATTTGGTGTAGTCCAATATTGAATTTTCTTGAATATTAAAGTGGCAGCATTATCAAGGAGATGCTGTATATGTGACAATTGTAAGCAAGAGAAATGTGAAACCAAACCAGTACCATTAGATACGTGAAACTTGATCAGTGTTAAACCAATCTTATTCACAGCTGTCATTTTCCCTCCACATATGCAATATTTTACCCGACTCATGACATCGGTTCTATTTGGTGGTAATGTATCAACATTCATGAGAAATTCAGGTTATTGTTCGTCTGCTATGTTGTGTTATTAGCTTAGTGACTAACAGTTATATGAAAGCTGGCGCTTAATATGGTTTAGCAGATTGAAAATCGTTGAATTCATCTGAATGTCGAAAGTCAGTGGTCCCGGTGAGACCTCGCGCATGAATGAAACCCACATCTCTGAACCACGTGGGCTCTGTCGGCTGAGCTGCAAGGCCCATTCTGAAGGTCTTTTTGATGTGACTTATTTATCATCTTCCCAAATTAAGTAAGGATATGACAGCAACCACAATGAACATTTTCGTAATCTGACTATCACTGGACTGCCTTAGAGGGTAGCATCGACAAACAGGCTTGTCTGATCATTGATGACGCACATATAATCATGGTTCATCATCCCTTAGCATTTTTTGAAGGGAGTCGTGCGGAGGAATTGAATGAATTACTGAAATGGTCTTATTGAGGACCGAACCGCTAAACTTCCGTAACTGATTAAGCGGATCAAATTTTAAGCCTTAATTTTATCCTTGGATTTCCATTAAAGTTCAACGAAAATTTAGATGACGTATCCTTATCGGTCAAGCCGGAAAAAATTCATTTCGATGTAATCCAATCATGTGCTGCCGGAATCGATTAGAACAGCAAGTGATAATTATAATGACTGACAAATTAGAAAAAACGTTTGGATAATACCACAACGTGGCGAACAAGATCGTTTTCAGTTATTCGTATTCATGCCAATACATAACATTAAATATGGTCTGGAGATGGTTCAAGGGAAATTGTCCGTTTGCATTCACATCAGTTCACAACTCTAAGAATGCGTCTGTGTGTATGTGTAATTGGTCAACTTGTCACACGATCAGGTTGTAGACCACTTGTTGGATAGTGAAAAGTAGACCAGGGAAGTTTAGGAGTCTGGAAAATTGTTTCTGAGCGCATAGAGGGGGTTACACAAACGGATAGATACGGCTTCGGCTGTGTTCAAGATGCGACACTTGACAGTTCTTGATTGTCCGCTCCTAACTTTGTAGATGGTGCGAAAAGCACTTGTCACATTCACTGAGTGGTTTGACTCGACAAGGTGTGAACACACCGCGCTAGTGATTGCCTTAATTGTTCCTGTGCTCAACCAAGCCGGGAGGTGTTCTCGAACGCGATCGGACAGACGCCTGGTCGTGCGGCCAATATACCTGGTCCCACAAAAGCAGGTGAATGAATACACACAGAATGAGGCTGCAGAATCTGGCAGTCTGTCCTTTAGTTGGAAACACATGATCGGTTTGGATGTGAATACAGTTTTTAACTGTGCAGCAAAGAATGTTCCACTGATTGAACTTGACAGTCTCCGTTGGATAATTTCCGCTTCGGTGTCACCTTTGAAAGGCAAACGAACGTATACGGGTTTCTTTACTGGTCCTATTACTTTTCGTCTTACTT
>LUCM01000577.1:182859-197129 GCA_008360955.1 Fasciolopsis buskii | reverse complement strand
AAACGTTATGTTGATGTGATTATACTCATGTGTTCTTGTAGAAGCAACAATGCAGACGTAATTACGGCATATGCTGACACTACGTAACAGTGTCATCTTCGACAGACGTTACATTTTTACAGCTGAGAGAAAGAAGTCATACCATAGTTTAGCATTTCTTGGAATGTGTACATAAGGCGACGGCAGGGATTCGGATTCTGCACAACTAGTCTATCCTATCAGAAGGCAACATGGAAACGGACAGTACATACATTTTCATCAGCTTTGGTGGCCGTTAAACCAGCGAAGATGATGACCTAATATGCGCTCTTTGTTTGATACGTTTAAGCTGATCACTTGTTAAGAAGTTGTACGTGTTCACGATGCACAATTGCGAAAATGGAACTTCCGTTTCCCTGCGAGCGATCGTACAAAATGGAGTACCCCGAAAGATCATAATAACTGATGGAAAAACACAAAGTAAGACGAAAAGTAATAGGACCAGTAAAGAAACCCGTATACGTTCGTTTGCCTTTCAAAGGTGACACCGAAGCGGAAATTATCCAACGGAGACTGTCAAGTTCAATCAGTGGAACATTCTTTGCTGCACAGTTAAAAACTGTATTCACATCCAAACCGATCATGTGTTTCCAACTAAAGGACAGACTGCCAGATTCTGCAGCCTCATTCTGTGTGTATTCATTCACCTGCTTTTGTGGGACCAGGTATATTGGCCGCACGACCAGGCGTCTGTCCGATCGCGTTCGAGAACACCTCCCGGCTTGGTTGAGCACAGGAACAATTAAGGCAATCACTAGCGCGGTGTGTTCACACCTTGTCGAGTCAAACCACTCAGTGAATGTGACAAGTGCTTTTCGCACCATCTACAAAGTTAGGAGCGGACAATCAAGAACTGTCAAGTGTCGCATCTTGAACACAACCGAAGCCGTATCTCTCCGTTTTTTTATTGGCATGAATACGAATAACTGAAAACGAGCTTGTTCGCCACGTTTTGTTGTTCTCAATGTGTTCTGTGGGATTTTTCAAACGTTTGGTTAATAGTCATGAGGAAGTCAAAATTCAACTATCCCTAATGAGAACCCTTGTCCAGCTGCGTACTCTGCTCTGGGCGTGCGAATTATTGAAATCGGTCATACTCCGCACTTCGACCAAACTTGAATCTACTTGAACGACGGCGCAGCGGATAATTTAACTGCCACGCTGTATCTAAAGTCCCACCATTTCGTATTTTTCTGGTGAATATCGAACTCTCACAAGATTGTTAATTTGTTCACACGGGTTGTTCTATAAATAACTTATTTTATGGAATGTTGTTTATTGGAAACTTACAGATGCTAGAATTGAACGTGGCACCATATCCGCCTTAAGTAAATTCAATCACGGTTACTGAATTTTACACTAAGTGCCAATTTTACCTTGACTTCCCTAAACTTTAAAGTACTATGCACTTGTTTTGTCGTTCTACCGTTGAAATGCCTGCATTTGTATATAAAAAGGAATGGACATGCAATAGAATTTCTTTTGCTTTCCAACAAACCATTCTGTTACTCCCAAACGGTGGCGGTTTTAACGAGCTTCCGACTTTGCTGGCAGCAAACATCCAGTTTAGAATTTGCCCAAAACCTGAGGTGTGAACTTCAAACCGATAGTCTGTCGGATGTGATACCTGAGTGGTGTTTGGCATTATCTGTCCTCACTTGAACTATAGTAACGGCAAAACAAGATGATTGGAAGGCGAGAGGTGGAGTTGTTTTGCACGCCTACAGAACGTTGAGGATAACAATGGTAAACGCGGATTGAGGGCAGAGCACAATTGTACTTGACCTCAGAAGAACTTCCTATTGACGACCACACGTGGTTACAAGTTGTACCTCCACTACCAAGTTATCACCAACCTTCCGGTTTTCGAATTCCAATTCCTATTGGTCAGTATTATATTATTATTTATGCAAAGGTAGACACGTTCGCTTATGGGGTCTATTGGCAGTGAGTCTAACCGTCCGATATCTTGGGATAAACTGCGTGAGTTGGGAGAAATATTCTAGTTATACATTGTAATACTGCTTAGGGCTAGTGAAACACTTCACAATAAAGCCGGACTAGATATCTGATGCTTGTTGGCATCCGATCTCTGCGTAACAAATAACATTTAAGCTAGAGCTATTGGCATCGATGATGCTCGGTATGACACGACACATAGCACTTTGACTGCGCGACTCCTCAACCAGATGGGATATCCGATGGAAAGATTTGTCAATTCGGTCGACGAAAATCTCATATGTAGCATTTGTTGCGGCGTGTTCACCTATCCTGTGGTCACTAATTGTGGACATACATTTTGCTGTGCATGTCTGAATGCATGGCTACGGTCGCCGAATTCCGAAGATGATAATGCGGATATCACAACGAATTCGATTGTAGACCAGATCCAGAGTTCAAGAACACGTTGCCCTGCATGTCGGCAGAACTTGGAGGTTTCTGCTCCATCATACAACCAGTCGACGAACGGTCGCCTAATTTCATCCACGGTAGCAAGACCTGTGATAGCATTGCGTAATTTGATCGAGTCTTTGCCAATGAAGTGCACGTATGCTTATCGCGGGTGTGAATTAATCGAATCGGTTGAGTTTGTTGAAAACGGAATTCACAAATTCTCTTGCGCTTACGCACCAGTCCTTTGCCGGGGATGTGATACGTTGGTCAACCGTTCGGATTTTGGAGTGCACCAGCAAATGTGCGCCAAAAATAACGTAAGTCAGCAAACGTTTTAGGCTGTTTTCCTATTAAGGGTGAGGGAAAATGTTTCCTAACACGTGACGTATGTGATACCTAAAGCGTAAGCACAAATGGTATATATGGAAACGGATGTAGGTACTTTAGCGGTTCTCTGAATCCTGCAGCAAAATTTATACCATAATCGAGATTGTGAATTTTGTACGGAGTCAAAGTAAAGATAAAAAACGGTTTTACTTAACAGATCACTCGGGTTTACAAACTAAACTGTAAACTGTGCAATAAAAACTGATAACATTTACTACCGTCTGCTCCATTCACTGCTATTAGTTAATGTTTAGACAACTCCGATGGCAGATTGCGCAATCAGAATCGCACTCCGGCAGTAATAAAGTGCTGCTCACTACGAAAATCGCGTGGCTCTAAATATACTTTGAGATGGAAGCAAGTTTATATAAAAAGTTGAGTGCTTTTGGATGCGTATTACG
Organism: Fasciolopsis buskii; assembly: GCA_008360955.1. Classification (NCBI taxonomy): domain Eukaryota; kingdom Metazoa; phylum Platyhelminthes; class Trematoda; order Plagiorchiida; family Fasciolidae; genus Fasciolopsis; species Fasciolopsis buskii. The sequence continues at coordinate 193,908 of LUCM01000577.1, read as the reverse complement.
AAAAATGGAAGTTAAAAAGTTAATACACATTGTTTAGCATAGCTGGCCCGTAGATAGAACTAGACGAGATCCGTTTATGGTTTGTATTATTAACTATGATTACGGATCTCCAGAAAAATTACTTAACACCATACTTGAGAATGCATAAAAGTGAAAAAAACATCATTACACCCTAATAACCAGGCATCACTAACCACTGGTGATAATGATAAGTCATTTTTTGAAGTATGATTGGTGTTTGTTGTCCCGGTGATATTACCAGAGTAACTTGAAATTTTATTTTGTCTGTGTGATTCCGGCTGGAGTGATATTGCTGTTTACGGCAACTCAATTTCAAGGAAACAGAAGTTGTTTTTTTAAATAAAGTATCATGCACAGAATAGCTTGTAGCTGATCTGAAAGCTTGCATAAACAGTATAATAATTTTTATCCACAATTTCTGTTCCCAGCAGTTGTATCACGTTACCATTAATTACTCCACTTTTGAAATCCGCGTTAGATAGTATATCTACTTTGTAATATTCACTGTGAATATAATTTAAACGTTTGAAATTAAGATTACGTGTAGACCTTGTACCTAAAGGTTAGGCTGATTTGTTCGGTTTAAGAGGACAACACCAACTGCAAGTTCATTATCAATCGAGCTAAAAAATTGTGCTTAGGTAACTAGTTGTTTCCTTGACTGATGAGCTTCATGTTTTACTGGCCTCGTGGATTGTCTTTGAGTTAGATTTTTATGTAGTTTTGATTTTAGAATTTCTCGAACTAGGCAATCTAAACAAAGAGAAGGTTGGTAAAACAACTGGCCTTTATAAAAGCTCGATTATTTCGCTGTACCACAAAAGGGTGTAGTTACATTTATAAGATCATCATGGGACATCACATTTCAATCGAACATTGGAAAACCATGGGAACAATGAACAGCTGCTTCGTTCCCGTTAGAGATCAGCAGCCGTACCCATCTCTAGCCATCCGACCCGGACGTGGGCTTGGGTGGAACTATTATGTGAAGGACAAATTATACGTTTGTCAACTTCAGCTGTTTCACAACGTTTCGTCCTTCCGCTCATGGCACCCATTTACTTTGTGCCAGTGGCTTGGGGTTATGCAAAACCGATGCTGCACCGTTCGATAATCGTCCACCAGAGTAGGCTAGCAGATAAGAGATCCAATTGATAGCCATTATTCAGGCGCTCGTATCTTCGTTCAGGAGTTGGGTGTTTTGGAGCAGCTAGGAATGCATACTACTGCTGATTCTTACCAAGAATGAAATGAATACACTTTACGGGTGAGTTAAACGTTGATGACGCCTGCTGAATAATTTTGTGCATTGCCTAAACTCGTACTATTCCCATAAATCCATAAGGCTTTCCCAAATTAGAGGCACGAACATTTGGAGACCGAATTGTGATGTTTTGGTTTTTTATCTCCCTAAACCATTAAACGACCACCATTTTATTTTCTTGATATCTGCAGACTAAATTAACCAAATTCAAGCCAAGCAAATCAACGCAAACAGCGGTGGGATTGTTGCCTGGACAGACAGATCAACCGTGTCTTGAAGCTATGACCAGTATTGCTGAATCTTCTTTGATGCACTTGAGAACTGAGTCACGTGGTGCTCGTTTGTCGATCGGTGGCACAGCAGTTCACAATTCGGCTGGCTCTTTCGAAACGATGCTGAAAACTCGTGAACTTGAGAGAATGCAGTTCTTGCATCTTAGTTTGATCCAACTGGTGAACGCATTAAAATTCGAACTGGAATGCAATCGAAAGGAATTGCGAATGGCTAAACTGCGACTAGAGTCATCCAATACCGATAAAACTGGGGATTCCGTACAGCGTATGAAACGTCTGTTACGGTACAATGATCAAACCTGACATGAACGGTTCACCTTTTGTACGGACCTAGGCCAGTAACTGGCACAAACTGTTCAGAAATGCTTCACTTGCATATCACTTTTCTGAGGGGTGAATTATTCCAATATTCTTTTCCTTGACTGGTATTAAAATTTTGTTTGCATCCAAGCCGAAATTAGTTTTCCTATGGATCAATAACATAGCTGTTGGGTAATTAAAATTTGCCATGTAAAATTTTAATAAAATCGAACAGTGAGCTATTTTAAACCCGTCAGCAGCTACTTGACATTGGAAAGATCCTGATTTCAGTACGTCCAACTCATAAACGGAAAATACTAATATCCCGTAAACCTAGCTATTTTTTCAAGAATCAACATCCATCTGTGTCCGTTGCTTCCGAAACGGGAAGCCAACTCTCAACTAGCGTTTGTGGATCAAACATCACAGCGGGCTTTCAGTAATCAGTTGAGCATTACCATTCCACAATGCAGAAAAGGTTTTCATGGCCGCACACCATTGTGCGCGATGATCGATCCCTAGATTGATAACTGTTTGCAAGACTAAGCGTATAAAACGCTTCAGAAGTGACAATGAAGACTTGACTTCCAGAACAACTACCGACCAGCCATAACAAGGATGAGCCATTTTTCGCATTATCGTTGCTTCTTATTGCTTGATACTTCATAAATGATCAATCCAATGACCCATCGATTCTAATCTAATCAAAATCATTAATAGTCATTTGCGCTCATTTTATACAAGTATTTGCATATAGGTTGATCCAAGTAAAAATATTTGACATCCAGCAGAATGGTTGAACGGACGGACTTCAAGAAAACACGGAACGTTGGGGAATAGGATAGCTCGTTGGAAGGAGAGACCGAACCGCTTTTCACCAGGTTTGATAAATGACTTTAAGCGGGATAAACTAAACTTCACACTATTCGATTGCACCTGTAAAAATAGGAATCACCGCGAAAGGTATACGGTTGTACGGATGGCATATAATAAAATATTAGCAAACAACTGTACCCACAAGGGCAACAAAGCAAAATAAATACTGTCGGCTATTTTAAAATCCTGAAAAATTAATTTCAAGGCCACTGAATTGTTGTAAGAAATGGTCGTAAATTTTTCGCAGTTGTCAAAATCCCACCAACCGATCACCTCACAAAGACAACAAACCCTAACGAGGTGATGCAGATGATAACTTTACTAGGCATAAGTTGGATAGTATTTGCGTAACAAGATGTTAATCCACCGACGATTGTTTTGTGTTGATAAACGTAATCATCGCATTCCAGTAGTCACCAGTCATCAGGAAGTATTTTAATCAAAGATCAGCTACCGTTTACATTCTTTATATGTACCGTACAATTATCTGTCCACTGTTCGCGGGAGTGATGATATTTTAGCTCTTACTTTCTGCTCATCGAAATCCACTTCGAACGCACAAACCTTAGTGCTGGTGCTTCCCAAAAGCAGAGTTGATCGGGGTATCTGAGATTTGTGCGTTCGAACTGGAGTCCGATGAACAGACACCCGAGACTAAAATACATTCATTTACGCGGGCTATGTGATGTATGAGTACACGCCTGAAGTATCAAAGCACGGTGACTTATTTAATCTAGTTTCAAAAGTAAACTAATGAACAAATTTTGCTTTGAAGTTCTCAGTAGCGCAGAACAGACGTGTGCGAAAGGTTTCTATGAAGAAGAAGCTAGGCTGTATATCCACGAGACAAGATTTATATTCAAGGAAATCTTCATTAGCCTTTTAACACTGATACTGTTTTGTCCAGGGCTGTGTGCTGATTCACCATAAAAATGGGATTTTCCACAAAACCTAAAGAAACCCTAAGTTTGATGAGTGATTGGGAGCCTCCACTACCAATAACCGACATCAGGTTAGTTCAGTTTTCCCTCCTTGCTGTACTAAAACCACGGTTGAAACTCTCAGGATAAACTTTGAATTCAAAGTAAACTCGTTGTTCCTTAATTCAGTCGAAGTCAGATCAACGCTGCACACTTGAGTGAGTAAAAAATGAAGGATTTTGCACCCATATAAGCTCAGTCACAATCAATGGATTCCGAGTCAATGCATGTTCTGAGCAATCTTAGTGAAAATATGCTCCGAAACTGATTTTTGATTATAGCTGGTATCTTTCCTCTGATGAGTACATTGAAGTACGTTGAAACAGTAAATAAATTAAACATTCACTGAGGATATTCAGTTGTATTCTGAAACTGATTCATTCAGCATTTCTCGCAGTGGACCCGATTTCATTTTTGTCACACACCTGCAAACGCAATCACGTGGATAGGGTAAAGCAAACATGTACCGTCGGCACTGTAATCTTTTCCATTCGGGCCAATTGTGAAAACAGTGAACATTTTAAGAGTAATTTTACTACAGGTCCAAGGTTAACATATTTAGTTAAGGAATTAGAGTATTCATATGCAGATATGAGATGCAAGAAGAGAATGCACGTTAATGATACATTGAAATTTGTTCATTTCGTTAATTCTTTTGCTTGTAGATTATTTGCGTAGATCATATTTCAAAAATCACTTAACACAGTTTAATTTGCAATTTTGCAGCACACGTTAGCAATATTCACTTAACTTTTCAGACCGTATCTTGGGTAAGCTAAGCTCAGAAAACGGTAGTAATCTATTGTTTGACAAACATTCTTTTAAAATCTTTTTTACAGAGGCGTGTGTAGGTGCTGTATTCGGATCAAATGGAGTTTTGTTCACATTTATGAAATGGCTACTAATGTGCTTTTGGGTAGTACAGATGATTTTGGTGTTTTAGCCGACCAGGATAGAATGAATGGTGGAAATAGTGGACGTACCTGGTCTTAACAAAAACGATCAGTTAAATTGGCTTTCACGAGTCATCTTAAAATCAAATCCGTGCACGAGAGAAAATCTTTTTGCTCCCAAACAATTTATCTGTTTGGTAGAACAGAAAAAAGACATATTTTGCTTTATGTAACCGCGAAACATGACAGGTTGCAGACGGTAGATTGTAAAGATTCCAATCAATTATGCTTGATGGAAAAGTTTTATTTAAGGGATTCCCAATAAACGGTTGCGAGAAACATAAGGAGGTCGCATAGGTCAATATCAAGCTAGGCTAACAAACAAGGTTAATCTTTCTGTGAGGAAAGTACGGGCTGACGGATGCTGATAAGCATTATCTTAAGCTTAAAGTATTATTAAAAAAGGGTGGAGTTGATCAACTTTGTGACACATTGGGACCACGCGTATCGCGAAAGGACTGGAGATTTTGCCCAAGTAATTCGGGTCATGGAGAATTTTTCATCGCCTTTGGCGGTCATTTCGGAGCATACTCTGACGCTCGTTGAGCAATGCAGCAATACGTTTTGCTAGTGTATGTGTCACCACAAATGTAATCGGAGTGATGAAAAAGTGTGAGACGTACGATTTAGCCAGGCAGATTGCGTTCGTGAGTTAGCTAGCTTCTGCAAGGTACCTATGACTAACCTCGCTAAAAACGCAAAATATGGTAACCAGTTTGAATTTACTCAGTGAAGTGTAGCTGTTTATTTGCCTGAGTTAACAGCTTACACATCCCGACCAGTAAGGTGGACTAGATGATAGTGGATGAAGGATCAGATGATAGTGTACATTGCCGATTAATGAGCTGGATTTTGGTTGGACAATAGGATTCGATTGACTAACCGTGTTCGGTTGTAAAGTTTCCATGAGTTAAGTTCGTACAATCTTTCATTATGTACCAGTGTGCTCCGTTTTGATCTACGTGAGGATGTTTTATCAGTCAGCTCCAAAATAATTAAATACAGCCAAACTACACTGATAGACTTTTATGAACCGAAACCGTTAGTGCAGCTGTTGTTCAAAGCAATCTACTGTATGCACAAGGTTATAATCATTTGGCTTGTTCTTCGAAAACTTTGATGGCTTCTAACCAAAATCTAGGCAGTTCGACTTATAAGGCCGAGAAATTCAGCTAAAATCATAATCGGTGACTCATTTGGTGTGCGAAAGCAAGTGATGTAGATCGATACATGTGGAATATCACGAATAACTCTGATTACAATGAGTGAAGTCCATTTGTCTGTTTTTCGATCTATCGAAACCGTTTAATCACTTAGTCAAAGTGCAAAAAGTGGTTCACCTCAACTAAATTATTTGAAAATGGAGGTTTTTAAATTTTTAAGAAAATGCAATCTCAGAGAATTTGCCTTCAGCAGGTATTTGACACTGACTATCCGTACGTGCATGGAGAAAACGGTATTATGTCATTAACTGAACCAGAAATAATTTCTACGAATCTTTCTAAATCTGGTACTTAATTTACACATTGCACATATCATTGTCTGAACAGGGATAACAAAGTATTCTGGGATAGGTTGACTAAAACGACACGAATTCGAATATGTCACTTCGATTTGCAGAACCATTGAAGATTAAAACATATAAATCTGAAGTGCACTGAAGGCGTTTCAGTCCAATTGCTTTAAAATTACAGGTTGACGATGCTTCAAGTTCGTCGGAAAAGATGAAGCTGGCCAATCAGTGGACTCACCGAAAGTCCAAAAATCAGGAGAGTAATTTCGCAGCTTAGCTTAGACAAAAGTATACGGCAGATCAACTCGCAATAGATCAGCGCTCTGCATAATACAGACACAATGCTCAATGGCCACTGGCCTTAAAACCTGTAGAGTAGAGAATTCAGTTTGTGATAATGGATTTCGCATAATTTCGCGCTAAACAAAAACATTTTTATTCCAGCATTGACGTTAACAGAAAACTTGTTGATTGCGGAATATAGCCTCCAGCGCTACCTACGCTGATATTAAGCTGAATTTTAATGGAAAAGACAATTGATTGGACCACGTAATCATGAAGAGGGGAAAGCACACTGTGACCGCGGCAGTATTTGTTAAGTGTGCTAGTGACGACGCCACAAGTTGCATTTTAACAACTGTTTTATCAGCCAGACAGGTGAATTTCATTCAAATAAAACTGCTTAGATATCTTATGCCCTTAAAGAAGCAAAGTGGAGAGCAAAATCAGCGTCAAACTGGCCGCTCAAATTAACAAAAACCACCAGCGGTTATTGGCTCACAGAATGCGCTGAATGAGTGTGCATAAAAGGTACACGTTTTGTCCTTTGGTACTTCATTTGATCTTCGTATATACTTGATGTGGAAAAAAGTGCAATAGTAATTCTTTACGGCAATGCTGCTTGAGAAAACGCATGAAATGGAAGAATCAAACTGAAGAACTCCAAGTCATCTAGAATTAACAGACTGGATACACTAACTGTTCAGCTGGCCTCATGAGAAAGAACAACTAGTGATAAAGAAAGCAAACCTTTTGCAGATCATTGAAAAATGCGGACAATACCAAACTACAGGCGGTGACAAATTTTGCGCAGTAGGAAAATTTCAGTAATATGGAACATCAGTATGCTGAGTGTGCGAAACCGGTTTTTTACAAACTAGCTAGGTGACGAAGGACCATTCCAGAAATTGGGAATTACTGATCTATTTTCGACTGATTTCACTGGAATCGTTACTCTTTAGTGGAAACCACTATTTATACACTAGATATCAAAGTTCAGTGTGATAAATTGGATTCACTACTGATTCACCGTTCTTGTAGAATTATGCCATGCGTAGTAAAACGTTTTGGCTGTGTTTCTCTCACCATCATGAGTAATCTATTATGTTGAAAAGCTCCAACCAATTTGTCCACTTTCGTTGATTTTTAAGGGATTTAATGTTATGCTGATTGTGTAAAAGAGGTTTCATGTGACACTGCACGGATGAATATAGGCCCCTAATAACGAAACAGTGCACCCGAGAGAAACTGTTCGCCTATGACGAAAATAAACCGACTTCTGAAAGAGAAGGTGCATTTCAAACAGAATAATTTATTCTCCCGTAGTTGAATGGCCGTTATTGTACAGAAGTCGTGAATTTGTCCAACGCGACTTCCAAGCTCACCAACAATTAAACACAGTGTGAAAGAAATCAAGTTGAACTCGATAATAGTGCCGAAACAACAAACCGAAAGGAGCAAGTACTGCTTACAGTTCCCCTCATTGGCTATCAGGCGTGATACAAATAAGGTATTATCACTAACACTACACTGGTAAATTGACTTAGTAATTTGCCCAGTTAAACAGACGAATCGCAACTCAGACAGTCTCAGTTTTGCGAGCAATCCGAAACATCTTTTGTAAGCTGCAAAAAGCCGAATATGACAATAAGCCTTTGAACCCTTAATTTCGCATCAAAACCTAGCACGATGCGTCTCTAAGTCTGAAAAGGGGATCATAATTAATATGAGCTGAATAAAATCAGTAACAGTCCACTGTAACTGATAACACCGAAACTCTAGATCTTCAAATGCCATTTGATTAATGGTATTCATATAAATCCTTAGGTAAGCTTTCCGCAAGTATTCTGGGGAGTTGTTCATTTAATTCATCAACATTTCCACATATTTTTTAGGGTAAGGTTACAAGCACAAGTATATTTACTGCATTCGATAGACAGATAGATAGATCAGTAAACGGACTCTAATAGGATAGACAGAGTAAGATTGTTAGGTACTTTAGTTTTGGTACAACTGCCAAACTCAGTAGATCGAACTGGTATGTTTATTTCCCAAGTCGGTAAATGCCTGAAGTATTTGGAGTGTTTGGATCAGATGAGACTGTGTTCTTAGAGTTGACCTATTGGGAGGAAAACAGTTGGCCTTTGATAACACATTCGCTGCTAAGAGTGAACGCAACCAGTGAACGAGTTAACGCGAAACCTTGAATTGGCTGTATAGATGGAGTCAATCCTAAGCGAACACTGGTTATTATTATTATTACCATATGCTGTCAGTTAGTAGGTAACGCGCGAATGAACAAGAAGCCCGTCGCGATTGTGGTCATCGAACACTTCGAATAACCAAAACTAAGATCGGACTGGCAAATTTAGAATGGATAGTAACGGAGAGAACCGTTAAGAGGCTGAACACTTGTGACGACTGGTGGTATCATATTAATGGCAGAAATATGAGTTAACCTAAGGTGTGAGAAAATTTCACGTAGCATGTTCATGGTTTGGGATAATGATGTTAACTATGATGGGAGAAAATAGGGCAACGTCAACATATATCAAGGCAAATTCAGTCGATTCATAACCTCTTTATGGATGCGCGAATTCCTTTGGTTCTAGGAATAGTCTCGCAATCCGTGAACCCAGAAAATTTTGTTAGATATACATGGTGACTGGTGCCTAGAAGATGATGAGCAAGCTAAATTGTTTGTAGTTTGGCCCAATTAAAATCAGAGCTGCGCTGCAACTATTTGCTCACCATAGTAGGAAGCCTGTTTCTGTTGTTCCTACTTACTGTACTTGGCCAGAAAACTGAAGTGATTAGATTAGGTTAGAGGCAACGAGATCCTCCACCTTGCCTATATCCGTTCGTTGAAGCAAATAACAGGATTTAGGATGGATAGGAAATTGGGTCGCAAGATGCCTGGTTTGCATGACACTTTTCAGCCAAGTCCAACCCGGTCTGCAAGGACGTGTTACAGTTAATGTCGTCGAATTTAGCACGGATAATTCTCGCGGCTTACAAGCTGCGAGGATGCCATAATTTTGTACGAACCACTGAGAATAAATATGTTTTCTAATTAAACCACTCAACACTCCCAGCTCAACAAGCACATGTTCTTCCATAGAATTTCTTTTAATTTCCGCAAATAGTGCTTTAATCGATCCTCATTTATATCCCACGCGGCAGAAATTTCCGTATGTGCTCCGGCCAATTACTTTTGTGACACATGAACCTGTGTTTTGTATCACTTGGAGGTGGTGCTGAATTTGCACCCAAAAACCGGGGGTTCTTTCCGCCTCACGATGCATTGCTAATAGAATGTTAGAGTGGATCACAGTGAGCTCTTGTAGTAATTTTGCAAATCCATCTTCGTTCCAAACGATCTCTGGATCAAAATCAACTAATCTGCAATGTAGTATTGTTTAAGCTAGTTTCGGTTTCGATTTATTCTCAAGTTTTGACAAGGCCAGTCCACAAAAATAAGTCCCATTTGATTTTCATGGCTAATCCATCCGAGTGGTCTCACTAAAACAAATTATGCTTTCTTTGAACAAGTACTGAGTAATTCCTTAACATTATATTCCGGAGCTTGTTTACTTTCACCGGAAGTAAAGATTTTATTTATGGTTTTTGTGGATTGTACTTGAACATCGAAGGAATATACATCATAAGATAAAAAATTCGGTGTCTCGGCTTAACAGCTTTCAGTTATGTGCATGCCTAATTCGAACAGTCTTTTATGAATCGGTTTAAGGCATTCAGCCAATGTTATCACCAAATAGGATGGTTCCAAAAGATACGCGTCGTTGAATGAAGTTTAGTGAGTCTTAACCGCAGGCTATCCGAAAGCCCTTGCACGAGGTCTTAACTATTCATTTTTCCTTCCGCAGTCACCAGAAAGGCCAGCTTCGCTTTTGTGAAGGATTCTGCTCAGCCTTTTTGATTTGGTCCTAATTCTAATCGATTCTTTTCTTCCGTTGGCATTCGCTATTATTTTTATTTAAACTAACTACGGCCTAATCCAAGCTTGGTGAACCTATTACAAAAGGAGTTTGGTAACCAAATGCTTCTGGAACGAAATTTGTCCTACTTGTTCCCTATCAATATTCCCTCAGTGTCTCCAACCGCCACTTGAAATTTTCTCACACCTCAGGTTAACTCACACTACCGCCACCACCAACAATCGCCGTACATGCTCAGCCTCTTAACAGTTTTCTCCGTTACTATCCATTCTAAATTTGCCAGTCCGATCTTAGTTTTGGTTATTCGAAGTGTACGATGACCACAATCGCGACGGGCTTCTTGTGCACTCGTCAATTTGGGTAGTGTTATTTGATACATTTTAGTAATAGAAGATTGAATGTTTACATGAAATAATTCACCATGTGATATCATCACTCAACTCACCATAAAGAAACCATGGAAGCACTGTACAGCTGTTTCATCCTTGTTAGGAATCATCAGCAGTGCATATCCACCGCGCCCCAACTGGGACGCAAACCCGGAACTAACGATTGTGAGTCGAACGCCTAAGCCATTACGCTACCGGGCAGGCTCTGAACGGTTTGTTGAA
>LUCM01000577.1:152499-181561 GCA_008360955.1 Fasciolopsis buskii | reverse complement strand
CTTCACACACATTATTTGCCACCTATCCGTCACTGGATTTGCACGGTTACTGTCGCGTTGCTCACAGTGATCGAGCCCTACTGATAGATGACTTCTGTGTAGGTAGCCTAAGTACGACCAAGGCTTTTGGAATATGATCCTACGGAGCTTGATTACTTGTAACCATTTTAGTAGTATAGGAGATTGAAATGTTTTCATGTAAATAATTCACCATATGTGATAATGATTCGGTCACTGAGCATAAAGAAACGATCGAAGCCCCCAATGGCTAAGGCGTTCGGCTCACAATCGTTCGTCCCGGGTTCGCGTCCCAGTTGGGGCGCGGTGGATATGCACTGCTGATGATTCCTAACAAGGATGAAACAGCTGTACAGTGCTTCCATGGTTTCTTTATGGTGAGTTGAGTGATGATATCACATGGTGAATTATTTCATGTAGTGTTATTTATCGATATGAAATGAAGAATGCATGCCATGGTTTTTGATATTGTTTCAACCTACCCGTTTTTGTTGAATTAACTTATTTTCTGATGAAAACAATAGGGTTAGAAGCTTTCAATTTTCCGGTGCTTCAAATTGTAGAATTCACAAAATCTTTGGTCCATTTTTTTATTAAAACTTTGCGTTAAGCTAATAGAATTTTTGTCAGGCAAAAGACATTTGGTTTACTTTCCTTCACTGACGAGACCGAGGACCAAACATAAGGTAAATAACAGTACATTGGCGGCAAATTCTAATCAGAATTACAACCTAAATGTGGATATTTGTGTGAAAACTTGAACAGGGAACGTGTACAAAATAAGACAAACAGTTTTGTGGCATCATAACAACATTTGGGAAAATCAACGTATTTTAGCCGGGGATCGAATGTGAAGAACAAATTTTCTGGGATGTTTCAAGTCGCAGAACGATGCTACTCATTCAGCTTGATGCACGCTTTATTTGCGTACAATTTAGCAGGCTGCAAAACGTGTAGCCTTGTGATGTTTGGTTCGAATTTCAAGCCTCTCATCAAGGCAGAAAACAATGGCAAGTTGACAGTTAAAAACAAATTGCATAATGACGCTCCGTAGAGCGAACAACTCCAACTTATTCTGGCTCGCAAAAAGCTCGGAGTTTGACGTGACACGCCTTTAGCTTTGAATGCACTGATGATTATGTCAGCTCTGTTTGGGCATCACTGGATATTCACACGCGTAGCTCCGTGTCGGAGGCTCTAACTGTGTTGGCGGTTCGGTTCCTATTGGCAAAGTCAGGTTTCACATTGGCAAACTCAACTATACTTATCCTTTCCATTCTAACTGAGATTTGCGTTTTCTAGTGGTTTTGCGTCGACGAGATAATGATCATCTCTTTGAATTCGACAATTTTTGTTGGTCGCAGGTCATCTCGTTGTTTTTCATTGGGTGGAGTTGATGAGCTTGGCATCTCGATTGCAATGTGTTCACCATTAGTCGAAAGGAAATCGTGTGTGCACGCAGTTTGTGGAATTTTTATATTTATTTTTTACACGGACCTTACATGCATGTGGCGGAAGGGAGTGCCTTAAAGATTCCATGGGCCACAACACGGACGGGAAGTAGATCCAGCAACCTTGAGGATGGAACCTGGAATGGCACGGAAGTGCATAAGGCTTTAGTAGGTCAGGAGTGATACAGAACCACGCCAAAGCAAATTATCGTCCACCATCACCAGGGTTCCTATCCCTGCCTCTTCGATGTCCTTCGCATCACAAGTAGACGACCGATTTTTTACTTGACCTGTGTTAACTATACATGTAACCATAGAAGACTGACTAGTTGCGGAGTAGTCTGACCTATTCATTTGTGTGCCATCGTGTGACCTCGGGTGTCTTCTTGGCTGGCAATGAAAAGTGTGCGTCTGAACTACAGGTTTGGGATAATCGGAACCTCGGCTAATGGTAGTCTACAAGTCCGGATCAAAGATTTTGATAAGGGGTCAACCAGACCAGTTGCACAAAGGTATTTACTAATTTAATGCCATTAACGGAAAATCTAAGTCCCTCAGGAAACCGCAATGAAAGCTCAGATAGAAAATAAACGCTCTAAGTTGAAAATGAGTCCATATTCTGTCAAAAGCTGTTCAGTCAAGCAAAAATACCTTTCGCTGTCTGGTATTTCCAGCTCACTCGGAAAGGAAGATCACATTAGAGGGCCTAAGTAAATCGGGACTTTGCATGTTTGAATGAATCTTATATTTGTTCGCTTTTGTTGTCTTAATCAGAAGCGGTTTTTCATTATTCCAAACATTACTCCTGAAGCCTCATGCATGCAGGAGCCCCAACCATTTCAACCAAGTTCATTCGAGTTGCTTAATGGGTGATTGTCATTTTAACGATCTCGTGGGATTGGGATGACATTAACTAGGCATCTTTTAGAAAGTACAATGAACTGTGGTCGAGTGGTCAACATCTTGGTGCTTCAAACCGACGTTTAACATTGCGAATTCTCTCGACATCGGTCGATATCATTAATTAGCAGCTCTCTTTTGGGTGCGGCCTTTTTCTAAACTGATAAACATTGTTGTTACTGGTGATTTTATCATCACACTCGGCTGCGCAGAGGGGGCGGAAGGCATATCCGAGGCCGATCTTCTGTCCTCGTCGACTTCACCGAATAGTAATCATCTTTCTCAAATTTATTCCGACATCAGACTGTTCGGTTCCCACTGGAGCTTCCAATGAGGTTGTGGTCTCCTTAAAATGCCCAGTGCCCGAGTGGACACTGGGAGCAAATCAAAACAATCCTTGTTTGCAGCGACAGCTGTCAAGCAGCAATTCTTGCCAATTAAACCTCAGAAGCGATGAATATCCTCGACTTCAATTTCCCTGTTTGTTGCTCGCTGATGCGTCTTTCCAGATGTCATATACTCCTGAGACACCCGCTGACCAATCGCATGAGAAATCATCGTGGGCAGGGACGGAGGGAAAATTGAAAGAAAAGGCTATTAGTGGCAGGCGCAACCTCTACCGACCAACTGGGAATTCCATTCAACGAAAGCAAAGCCCAAGTCAGGTGATTAAATAATCTGACGGATCACTGATTCACTGTTAGAAGCCCCGGCTGGAATTTCTAGTGAAACACTTCAGGGGGCAGTTCAGTTGGGCCACAGCAATAGTGAACCTTCCAGTTCGGCCTGCAGGTAAACCAGTGCAGATGAACACTAGCCCTCTATCCGAAATGGAGACCATCAGAGAAATAGGTTTCCCAAAAGGTAATAAGGCCGCTAGATCAGATAGGTTCTCTGCACATTCTTCATAATTGGTGAGTAAGTGGTAACATTACAGTTAACAAACTTCTGAGGTTAATTTGTGCAAGAGAAAAGCTTCGTGGGGAATGACGTGAACGAGTGGTTGTACTGATCTGCAAGAAATCTCAAATGAAAATCACGAAGTAATTAGTTTGGTGATCATTACCTCCGAAGTGGTCGCGAGCATTATTCTCTGCTCATTATCCAGTACTAGCGAAAGGCCAGTGTGTGAGAACCAAGCCGGTTTCCCCTCGATTTGGGTTGCATTGGCCAATTATTATCCTTCCGATATATTTTAGAACATATGTCCATATTCCATAGACTTACGATTTCTGTTTTTTATCTGAACTCAGCTTTCAAATCAGTCGAAGGTGCGATTCCGCTGGGCTTCGTCTCATTGAAGGATGTGAGAGACAAATTAAATTCTCGTTTCTAAGCTTTCTATATGGACAACCAAACCAATTGGTGCTGACGGCAATGTTTCACTCAGGTTCACCGTTTGTTGTGTTTGGTCTATTTTAAAATATTTTCATTGACATGTTTGCGGAATTTGTCTTATTCTCATATAAGAATAGTGGTATTGATATCTATTAAGACAGAAGATTTGCTGATTTAAAGTATGCAGATGGTCTTCTCCTACTGAATAGTGATCAACGTAATTTGAAACCTTTTTGCCAGCCACTTGATCCACAATGTAGTTTGGGGTGCACTGTGAACTTTCAACATGCAACATACTGGTGTAGGATTATAGGGGCTCAGAGCCTGGTGGTCGTATATGAGATTAAGCATCTTTGTGTCTGCAGAAAGCTCGATGACGATTCTCCATCTCGAGACATCTGTGTCATCTGGCTGACATTACATTATCGATCAAAGGTCAATCATGCGCAGTAGCAGTTGGTTCGGGGCTGTTATATTATTCTGAAACATGACCACCTGCGAAGACCTTCAGTGTATGAACATCATTAGTTCTGTACTACTGATAGAATAGGGTGGGAGACTTATGCGATTAACTCAGAAGTTAGGGATAAGGTACCTGGCCCTAGTGCCCGGTCTTTTGAACAGGAACCAAATCAGAATAGGTTGGCTTGTTATGGACAGTTGTTGCACATACCCACAGTAAGACTGCAGTGTTGCACTCGGTCGTCCTAGCCAGCTAACGGTTGAAGGGTAGTTCAAAATGGCCACAGAATGCTTTAGCAAGTGTATGTGAAAAATTTGGCCAAAGAACGTACTGGTATGGGTACGGTCAGACTGATGGCTTGAGGTCGAAGAAATGATTGGAGACAATAGATGACAGAACTCAGTACCACGATCAGTGGCGTTTGTACATTCCAGATATTTTTTCCTTTGTGTAGTTATTCACTTCATTATTCTGCAGTCGATCTCTCATTTTTCTTTTGGCTTTTGAATAGAAAGTACTAAGAGGCAGCAGTCAAACCTAAACCATGCTGATGTAGGAGTAACGGTTGTCCAGGGTGAACTAAGGTGAATAAAATTAAGAGAATAAAAATGAACTTGGGCTGAAATTAGCAAGATCACAAAAAAATTGCGAGCTTCCTAACCCGCTTCGGAGCGATCTCTTATGATTCCTTTAGTTTGAAGTCTTTGCTAACCACCAACTAAATTTTTTTGCAGTTACTTCTCATTCAGCAACCCTCTAGCCAACTTCGCAAACCTGAGCGTTGTTTACCTGGCACGATATCAACAGCATCGACCGTCATATATCTTCGTTACAGCCGACGCCTTGACGACTCAGTAAGGTAGTAAGTTCAACAGGACTTTTCCAATGCTGGCCGATTTTCTCACTCCTTCGAGTCACATTACAAACAATAGAAGCTTACCACAGCGATCCTCATATCAGCCGCATCATGGGCGGGTGCATCAGGTTGGAAATCGAAAAGATACCAAGATATGTGGTGGAGAGTTTATCCATGGAGTTACAATTGGGATGTTTTGGTTTGTGGCTGTGTATGACGTAGGGTAAGTAGGCAACAATGGTGAAAACTTGGGCCCTTCTAATGTTCAGATGTCTAGGGTAAAACTGTGCTGAAAGATTGGGTGTGAGCACAAATAAAACATTTCAGTAAGCCCCAAGAAGCTGTTTTGAAGTTGTTTAAAGGATTTTCTGCCTGAAAAAATATACAGATAATAAAACGTACCATAATTAGATGTTGAGGCCAGCCAATACTTAGGGAAACCAAACAGATCACTACTGTTAGTGTGAATCCGATCCAACAATCGATAGAAATGCCGCAAAAATACACATTATTCACGGTGATTTGAAAATAATTGGGAGAGATTATTGCAAGAAAAGGCCGAAGGGATAGTAAAGATAAACTCATTCTAGATACAACTGGCTTTCCTCTAACTAATTTATTTCGTTGAAAAAACCGTGTATGTGACGTATTCTCCTTCCGCGCAAAGTTAGCCTGGCTCCAGAAACACCGGGTACTCGGAGAACCCCGTGGAGTGGTCGACGGTGGGGTACCACCTTTAGAGACTTGTTTAAGTGTTGCTGGATAAATCCTGATATACTCGTTCCATGTGTCCAGTTTGTAAAATCAATCCAACTTAAAACCCATCTCGGATTTGCATGGTTGAAATGAGATCACTTTGTCCGATAATACAGTTCAATTGTTCCGTTAACGCAACCCATTCAGAGATTTTACCAAAGCACAAAAATCAAATTTTGTCCCAACACCTGAGCAAATGTTTGACAGAATTTTCCGGCGGTAAGTCAACATAGCTTGTCAGTCATCTGCCAAATCGAGTTCTTATTTCCACTATTACATCTTGGTAATGGGAGATTATATGGTTCATTAAATTATTCACTATTTTGTGCCGACCCGCACCTCGGCATACCATCTCTATTCAACGGTTTCACCTTCATTACGAATAGTCAACAGCTTTATTTATTTTGAGTTGAACGTTGATATAACATGACAAATAACATTTTGCACCCCTTCTATTGTGTTAACAAAAAGGTCTGCTACGCTAACTACAAGTGGACAAATTTTTATGGTATGCTTGAAGTGCAAACCTATTGAAGGAGAAACGTCTCGTAAACTTTGGCGCCCGCTGCAATAATGGACTGGCTTTCATCCAAAACCGTGAAATTTGCAAGACCACAAAATACACGATGTTCCAATAAGTCAGTTGTAATAGCGCTTCGTCCGACAGTGAATGGATTACCGTCACTAAATGATATTAGGTAATTCAGTCGCTGTTTCGACATGATTCATCATAAGCGCTAATAATAATGAATATACATTCTTTCGGTGTGTGATGTATTTGGGGAAATTTCCAATCGATAAGTTTGAGCGAATGGTATTCCCTTGCATCCCTTGTTCAGTCAAATTTTGCGGTGGACCAGATGGAATGAGTACACAAAGCACAATGAATAATCTTTGTTGTCTTGAATTTTATCAACACAGAACACCACATTAGAGTAATTTTCTAAACTATTACTGAGGCATGATTTATCCTCTTTTGTTAGGAATCACAAATGAATCGATTTGAGCAAGAGAACCTGGAGTAAACAGAAAGACCATTCTTTTTAATCGCGTCAGTTAGCATTCAAAAACTTATCCACTGGGAAAAGTAATTATGCGCTGTATGCGATATTTTGTTCCCATGCAAGACAGTCTGTTGGATCATTTCGGACGAGAAGACCGCCGTTATTCATGTATTTCTTTTGTTTGAAAACATCTTTCTTTGAAATCTGGGACTCTTATTTTCACATTTGAATCGAACATTCAGAAAATGGCTAATTTGGAAAGAAGTGCATAAGGCCACAAATCTTTAACTAAAATGATTAACCTTTCAAATCCATCTGGTTCAAGGCTACCAAGGAGCAAGTCATATGTAGAAGTGACATTCGGTATAAAAATCATGTTCCAGTTTGTGGCGTATTTATGCCCCTTCCTGTTAGTGCTTTTCAGTGGGTTATTGACTGGCATATGTTATAGTTTACCCAATTCCTGATTCCACATACATCAGCTCTCATTCAGAGAAACAGGTTTCACAGATTTTTCTGTAATATAAAAAGTAAACACTCAACCCCCATAATGGATTTTACTCTACCGACAATATGACACATTCAGTTCTGTTAACCGCAAAATCCACCCAAAGGAATAGGAGCCGGACTCCTGCTTGTTCTGCCATAGGTGAAACTGATAGTGAGGACAGGACAAACCCATAAGGTTTTCACATTGTTCTTTGGTCTAATGATCACTCATTAAAATTAATCTCCATCACAGGCATTGACGTTTTAGGAAGTGACATTTGCGAATGTAAAATGAATAATAATACTATTGTTGTTGAATAATCCGCTAACCGAAAAAGGACGAAGTTGCTCAACAACCTTTGGTTGACAATTTTCAGAAAAGGATATGCGGAATTCGTCGCAAAAGGCAATCAAAATTCGCTTGAACGAAAATCTTTTCGCAATAAATTATGCAATTTACATTTCGAACAAAATTTTTTAGTAAAAATGCGAAAGCTGAACCAACTTTTTACTTGTACATTCACGCCAAGTATTCGTTCAAATCCTGTTTAGATCTGTTCTGAAAACCAGCAGAACTCCTAATTCAAAAAGTAATTGCTAGTCTATCCATTGGGAAATCTAACCATAAATTGTCAGATTACTAGCGTTCACTCTGGTGAATGAAATGTATTCGCATATTCTGCGAATATGAGAGGCGAACTTCGCATGCGCAATATTCGAAGTCTTTTGTGAAATAGTTTCGTGGCCTATATCACAAAACCTATTCAGTCGAGCTCATTCCATTCGCTTGCGGGTATTTCCGAGTTCCACTGGTGCCCATGTTCATCAAATGGCAAAATATGTGCAACAGTAAGCGGAGGTCAATAGCGTATGTAGATCAACAAAATTTCCTATGCGTCAAGCCTTCGGTGTGTGTGTGTGTGCGGTTTCGAAACTTTGTCACAAACAGTTCGTTATATCGGATAGGATAAACGTCCCTAGGTGATTTATCTGATTTTTCCTCAATGCTATTCTACTCATTCTATTACGTAATTTACTGTTTGTTGCATTTTTGTTTTTTGATAACTCTTATTTTCCAAGGTTGCATTCACATTTGCTAGTATAGCACAAGTCACAAGCATCCATTCGGTTCTTTGGTCTCGCTCTACTCGTCCACAGAATGCTATAAACTTTACACTGGTCATTTCGTGGGAAATATTGCATGATTTGTGATCGTTCTTCTCCTTGCGTTTGGCTGCACGATTAACTGGGCCTCGCTGATTGCCGAGATAATTTTATCGGTACAAGTTTCGTGGCCGTGGGCTAAAAACACGATGTCATTTCAGTTTCCGCCGGGACTTTTCAAACCCCGATCAAATACTTTGACGTGAAACAATGGACGCCGGAGCAACAACTTTATCAGAACTGCAAAAAATCTGTTCACCAATAAAAGTGATTTTCAAAAGTTTACAATGTTTTTGGAATGGTACTAGGAGAACAATTAATAATTTCGGAAGGTCTTCTTTAAGTGAAAATGATATGAATAACTATAGAAGTTTGCCGTTTGCGAAGGATTTTTGCAGATCATCATGACAAGTAAATATTGCACTGCGAATGTACAGCTTCAGGTCCCACTCCCTGTTTTCATCGTTTTTTGTTTATATCTTTGCATCACCCTTCCCATTTAGGTAATTAACTGGCAGCAATGTTTGCCATTTCATTGTCGCGTGATTCACATCGGACCATAATATATTCCATCCTTTTCTGCATGCCTGTTTGAACCGTGCCATTAGTCCTGATCACATCAGCACTACTAATCTGTTTTATCTTCCCTGGCCATTTTGAATTCAGTTTCATGGTGGTATGGATGCGTGCCCGGTCACATTACTCGGTGAAAAAAGATTTTAGCTTGTTCGGTAATGCATCGGTTTCTTGTGTCATCACTGTCGATACTAGGATGTGCGGGAATTTTGCTAAGTGTATGCCATTTCCACTGATGCTGAAAAGAACTGATGTTTGATTGTACTGATTCATTGACTGGTCAACAAGGGAGTGCATTTCTGCTACACATTTAATCGACTCCTAAAAAATGGTTCTTGGGCATAATCCGACTGCTGGAAATTTTGAATTTTTTGTTCAGTTATTGACCACCATTACGTCGTTAGTAAAACTCGCTCTTGTTTTCTTCCAAGCCTAGATGATTATGCTCATCAGCTGAATGGTGAAAAACGTGCATGTTCACTATGGTTGGTTATTCGATTGCATTAATTTTAACCGCATTTTTAGCCCAATAAAGTCCCCTGATTTTATTCCACCACCAATGTTCCTGATGCATGCCAGCAAACAGGTATCTATATAGGTTAAATTTGCTGATTGGAGGAAACCTGTTTCCATTGGTTTATTCTCTTCAACGTTCACAGACTTTACTCGATCGGGAAAATTCGACTCGTTGGTTGTAACCATAGTGAAGGCAATGCAAGCGCAATGAAAGAAATACAATCCATCTGCTAGAGAAACTTTGAAACGCCATGACGGCTAAGTTTTACTTACCTTATTTGCAGTTTTTAAGCTTCTGATAGATAACCAAATGCGAAGACGATGATAACTTGGGTAAATTCTTATCGTACAGTTGACAACTGAATTTGCAATATTATTTCGCACATCACTACTTGGATATCTGCAAGGTACTGACACATTTCAATCAGATATTGGAATGCACCATTAATTGCTTGTAGTTTGCACTCAGTCTTTCAAAAAGCACGGAATCTAATCTATAAAAGCCCTGAGAGTTTCAGGCAAACAAGTTCAAATGCTGCATGCTAAGTCAGAATGATGCAATCCCATAAAAATGTTTTCAGCGTCGTTATCAGACTCGTTTATCCTAGAGAATTCAGACTAAAAGTAAGATGTCTGGTCCATCTTCGGCACGCAACTATTCAATCATTTCTGTGCGCAGTTATCCAACATCAATTCTCACAAACTCTATTATAGAAAAAGTCAAGTAAAGCACAAAATGATATGCACTGACCAGATCAAAACAAATCAGTCAAATTGCTTTTATTTGATTCGTAGTCTGTGATCGATTTGCCGGAGGGGGTAATTCGTTACCAATAGACTTTATGCCACGTTTCTCATTTTATGATTTAAGGCAACCCGTGCAATATCGTCACGCTTATGTTAATCAATGACCGCATTAGTGGATATGACAACTCAGCGATCACTGAACGTGCATTCAGCGTTTTTCTTTTTCACAGTTTTCCTTTTGGTATGCTTTGTTAGCCTTAGAGAAGTGGCCAGTCAAATTTCATCGAAACGCACAAATGCTGAACGTGTTGGAGACTCTGATTCGTTATACTCATTTTGAACAACGAGACGTTGATCGTTTGAAAACACCTGAGGACTTTGGCATCTGAATATCAAATGAATTTGCTAGGCTAACTCTAATGCCTCAGTCAGATTCTGCACATAGGTCAATGGATTGCTCACAAAGTCAATAACCCCATTTTTCAAATTTTCCTTTTAGTACCAAATCTGATTTTTAAAGCCAAGCTGTTCCGACCGACTCTGTTGGTTTTGATCAGCACTAGATCTGTTTGTCGATCTACTTTCACTAGTTTGCCAGATTCAAAGGTAATACTTATTAGGTGCTTGCAGCCCGGTTTTCATTGTGATATTAAAAAACGAGGAAATAATCATTGTATATTCTTCGTGGAAATCAGACTGGAAGAAAATTCGTCTGCTTTGGGAGCATTTATCTACTGATATGCATTCCTATTATCTAGCATAAACTTAGCAAGAATAGTACGAAGCTCCCCTTAGAAAAAGGACAATCTGCGAGGCGATTACACTGTGTCCAATTAGTCCGTGAATTAGGAACCAGACTTTTCACTTGCCCGTGCAAAGGTAGACTGTCTATCTGCGTAAGTTACGTTTGAATGCAGAGGGGTTTATGTCTGTGCCACGGAAATCTCAAGAAGAGTCGGGAAAGACTGATGCGTAGCACGTGTATGCCGACTGACGAATGACACATAATAGGAAAAAAATTCAATGTTATTAACATCAGATTATATTGCGCACAAAACTATTCATCATTTCCCCTTATTAACAAACAGCGAAACATTGCACAACTGTTTCATTTTTGTTATTGACCGTGAACATTGCATATCTAGCATGCTGCCGAACAGGGTCGCGAGCCCGGGGGCGAACAATTGTGAGTCGAATATCCTAGCCATAACAGTAATCTTCAAGAGGTGACCTAATTTAAACCTAGTTCAACAACGCCACGTGTTTCGTTACAGTGATTGTCGGTAAAATAGGAAACTGAATCCATTAGAGGTGTTGTGGGGCAAATGTTAATCCCTGGATGAATAGAAAGAGCAATTGACGGAATTTGCCACGGGCTGTCTGATCACCTTAATCTAAAATCAATAAGACAGTCAGTTGCGAACCCACTGAGCTCGGAAAAACCTACAAAGCCAGGAAAAACTAGTGGTCATTCGGTTTTGATTATCTTCGGAGACTGTTGTGCAAAAGTTAACAACTTAGTAAGAACCTACACAAATCTATCCTGAACAAAATTCTTACAACCAATAAAACAAAAACCTAGGTATCTGATTAATTCATACAATTTTTAGTTATTTGAAATTCACAAAATTTTTCTGTGGACTAAGAGAAAGTACAGTCGGCAACCGTTGGGATTATTGTGAAACATATGTACCTCAGCAAGCCATTTCGTCGAAGGACGTTACATCCAACTTGGAATATTGAAATAATCGTGCCCAAAACCATCTTCGAAAATGACAAAAGAGCTCTGTTCCAACTGAGACAAGTATCGCAAGTGATGGGCTTACCCGATTCACATATCAAGACTTTTCAGTCCATCGGCATATTCGAATGATGGGAAGAAGGGCTAATTTCATAACATTTTTTATTATTAAAAAGCAGCAGTACTAGGACTTTATTGTTGTTGCAAATGACTATGTTGTTCAGCTTAATGGGGTTCATTTTTACTTATATGAATTTCTAATTTGTTGCAAACGCTCAAACTGGGAATTTCCATTCAGGTAATTAAATAATCTACTTTTCAAGCCGAATAAAACATTCACGGGTACATTTTTCGTTCCTGAAATTTCACCCGTATCTCCATTGTCACCTCTTTCCGAATCTCCAGTTAAGTTTCAATACATGGTTGTTGCTGACGATTTCAAAACGTTGGGTGAATGGTACCGATGTTCAACATTTTTCTGGTTTTCAATGAAGCTTTGAGCGTCCATGTGATGAACTGCGTCACACATTCACTAAGAAAGTAAAGAACGTGGATAAACACGGGGCTTTAACAGCAGGTGACGTGTAAACATTGAAGTATAGTATGTCACCCGCGTTAATACAGAAATGCACCGCCCACGATGATAGACTGTGTTCCTTATTGCATGGTTGATGAATTATGAAGCGCACGAATTTAAGCCCATCTCTTTGTGTTCTCGAATGTTGCGCTTCTGCACGACTAAAGTTAACTGACTATTAAATAATCTTTATGTTTCCGGGATTGTTTTTGTTAGGCACCATAAGTGGGTCGTGTGAAAATCTAATGTAACTTAGCTGAAGTTAACACATAAATCTGCTGGGTGAATTTGTTTTATTTCCGGCAACTAACACCCTCATCAACGAGTCAAATTCTGCTGATTTTAAAATTTCTCGTTATTTCAAGCCTGCACCGTTGGATTCATGGGGTTATTATCACTGGACGAAGAACATGAGAAAATCATGATCCCCGCATGCCTCAGCAAAATGGATGCTCAAGAAACTTCCTTGGAAGAATGGTAAGCAGAGCTAGCAGAACAATGCAATAAATAATCTGCCCTATATCAAGAAATTATCTGAAATCAATAGACAATTGCTTCAAACTTCAGTAATCAGTAGCTCAAAAATCGCAAAAGACTTGAGAAGACTCACGGGAGCGTTTAAAGTACAAATTCAATAGGACGAAAGAAGTGTTTTCGAATTCAGAGTCAACTGCTTGTCCGGTGATGAAAGGAATGTCGGCAGTAGTGAAAGAAAAGTAGCCATTGCTTGTGTGAACACAAGCTAGATACAGGTGGGTATGACTCACCTTATGATTCTCGGCAATGAGAAGATATTTACTTCACACGTGTCAAATCCCATAAGAAGGTCGGTCTTGGAATTATCAAGCTTTGAGATCGTTGGTTGTTCTAAAAGCCAATTGAGATGCTCCAGTAAAAGCGAATGTCTCACAACCCCTGTTGTGGAAGTTCTACTCACTGCCTCCTCACTTTGGTAGTGCATTCGTTAATAATGAGGGTAAAAACTAATGTCCAGTGCTCACCAGCATCTGAGAATAAAGCGCGTTCTGAGTATATCGAATGTGAAACCTTATCGGAGACGCGTACAAGTAGAGTTACCGGTAAGTGGCCAACGCCAAAGTTTGGTTTGGGCATCCGGGTGGTAAGCAGTTCACTGAATGAAGTGAAATATGCAAGAACAATCACATGTTCGTTGAAGTATGCGCAGGATTTCATTTCCGTCCTTTTTTCGTCGTCAACGTTTTGCTCCTTCGTCGTAGTTGTAAGTCAACACAAATTGTACAGACTTCCTCAAAATGTAGCGGCAAAGCAGACAAACTGGAGTCAAAGCAAATATTACATGATAAAAAGCCAACCTTTTTTGCGATGTCCTCCAGAGCAGAGTGCATTTATTTCTTAAGGGCAACTTCCCTTCATAAAAAGTACTTGTCTAAATGTTCGCTCAGTTTCACCTGAAGGCCTATTTAGACTCATTCGAGAGCAACAAATTCTCGTTTCAACTATTTACTGATATTAGACAAATCAACGGTCACAGAAATTACAAGGGAATAAAGAATTTGATTTTGGATATTCGTGATAACTTTCTATTGTAGATCTGTAAATTTTCTAATATCATATCGATGCTAAGACCATTTACACGCGAAACTTACGGGTTTAGAAAGACAGTTGCAAAACCTTTCTAATACATACGGACTTGAAACATCAGCAGAGAAAAACGGACGAGGTTTTCTAAAAAGCGAACAATTTTCAGTCCGCAGCTTTCTGAAACCCAGTTACATAGTTTTATGTAAACACAAGACATTAAGTGGGCATTACCGTGAGTGTTACCGTTGTTATCGGTAATGTTATGTCCATGGTGAGAAAGGAGGAGACGTGAGAGCAAAGAAGAAAAGCTGGGTTATTTACTTGGTGTTTATCGGAAAAGATTGGCTGTTTTCTAGAAAATGTTCAGAAGTCAGATTGTATATAGTTCAAGGCGAATGCGCAACCAACAATGATTCGTAAAAATTAAACGTCAGTCACTTTGTGCAGGGTGGAATTACTGGAAGTAGCATATATGCTTGTCCGAAACAGAAGTGTTTACAAATTTCAGGTTTTGGTTTTTTGCTCTCAGCGTGATACCGTTTTGCTGGAAATAAAGTTGTGTAGATGTACATGGTGGTTAACTGTCATGTTTAGACAGTATCAATAATTATTTAACCAATAACCGTTCCAACTGAGGTGCGGACAATTTAGCTGACAAAAGTATAAGTAGTGGAAGACGAAATTGTCCATCGTGCGACGTTAACGATCGCTTCGTCAGGTATCTATGTATAGCTGCTTCATCTTCGATATAAGCGACTGGCAGTACACATCCACCTTACTCAGAATAAGGCAGAAATCCTGGCCGGATGACTACATGTCTCTACGAATGCAAAATATCTATCAGTTCTCATATATTATTTTACCTTTCGCACAGCATGCTGAATAGCTTCGTGTAGGGCAGACTTTTGCACTTGATTGAGAGCACAATAAAAAAGACAGGTCATTTGGAAAAGTCGAAACTTAAGCTGGTGAACAAATTGGAGAAATCGAGTGTACAATGAAGGATTACCTATAATTTGCTTTGTGGTCTACAGGCACCCAAGAATATTCACCCAATTTCGAAGGATTTTCTTGCACGTTAGTTGACTGGCAGCAAATTCTACCGATTTCAAAAAAAGGTTCACGGCAGATTTCAACGGGAAGAATTCCTTTCAAATCTTATATTGCTGTTGATGAAAAAAGAAGTGTCTAGAGAACCGGAACTATACAACCACCACCCGTGAATCGACGCTCGGATCGGTTGCGAAAGACAAGTTCTGTAATGGGTATCCAAATATGTTTCATTGTAACTCGATACCATAATAAGTTCCCTTTCCGAGTTTTTTCATCCCAATCGACTGTATTTCAAGAAAGACAAGAAATCGTAGAGGCGGAATGGCGAACCATATGTCAACCTTGTCGTGAATATTATATTCTGATGAAAAACACTATAAGTTTTATTGTATCAAATCCCCGTTCATAAAAAGTGATACTTATTAGGTGGTAATAGTACAAGCGTAGAGACGCATCGATAAATTGAGAGATATGGATGGAGTTATAGTAGAAAACAATTCTAATGCGATTTCATTCCATTTATTATACATATTTATGTTGTTTGTGGAGCATATTTTGATTTTCGCATGTAAGAAACACGCTGCGGAAATCTCCCCATTGCTTAATACAATGCATCCGAACCTGTCAGTATCACGGGCAGAAGCTGAGAAGACTCACGCTTTTCTAAGCGTCCTCAAGATTAGGTGCATAGACGGAACAACAAAAACCTTTACATCGTGATGCACCTTGGAGTGGTCCATAAATTGCAATTTCCCGCTTTACACCGGTAAGCCATACACAGGATCCAAAAAAGCTTTTTTTTCCCGTGGAGTTCAAAACATGTTTAAGATAAATTAACGAAACAGCTAGGGCCAGATGAAGATACAGGCTCTTTGGGTAGGCAGCTACTCCAATATATTTGGTAACATTCATAAAAGAATAACCTGGGTCAAATCTGACTGACTTTTGGAAGAAAAAGGGAATTATATTCAAACTGGAATTTTTAAGTAATAACCTATTTAACTGAGATTATCATATGTGACTTGTGCGCTAAAGCGCACCTAACTAGTCGTTGGACTGTACTTTCGAATGTCACCAGAGGCGAGAATCTCGAAATTCATTCGAGAAACTTACCCAACAGTGTATTTCACGATACTTTGGGATTTTATCTGCAAACGATGGGACAATTGGATATGGCCAATCAATAGAGATGCATATGTCTAAATGGTTATTGAAACAAATGATTTTTCCTCCACCCGGCCATAAGACAAACGCAGATGCTGGTCAAATGTTTAGGAAGACTCAAGAAACCATTACCCAAGACTTCTATCCCTTTGTGAGGAATGAGTATTCGTTGGGAAGAACAACAAAACGTACACAGAAGCCAGTGGATGCCAGTGCGTGCCTGCGCTGACATTAGCGAACCACCCTTCGCCGAACCGTCTCTTGAGGTCAATATCGCTTATTTACATCGCACTGCACTGTGCTAGATTTCTGCGTCTATACGAACGACATATGTCCTATTAGCAAATTTAAAGAGATCGACGCTGATATGTTTTATCTGTTTAATCAACTGCTCAAAAAACAAAATTTTGACCTCGGAAAAGTAAAGTTTTGGTATAAGGAATTTAGTAAATAACCTTTTTCGTGCAACAAATTAGTTATCCAACATCTTAGATGTGGCCAGCATATGCTAAACGTTATCGACCGAAGACCTCTTGCTTTTCTCTGCACATCGAAATGAAGCCCTTTAGCATTTGCTGTTAATTCTTCCTTTCCGTTTAAAACAAAACCAAATTCTGTTACATTTATACGAATCCACTACTTTCGCATTTGGTCTTAAACAAAAATTCAAGTAAGACAATCCAAATAATTTTTCTTCAGATGTTATTATTGTTTTAAATAAATGGCTGATTTACGAATGTGGTATTCCATCTCACCTAGTCCCTAACTTCTGGAAACTAGGAGACCCAAGAGATACCTGACAACTTAAGTGTTTTAAAACCATTTAAAACCAACTTGGAGTGACCGGAAGAGGACACTGATTCCCTATATGGAATCGCTCTGTAAGAACCATTCACACACTTGTGCATCGAATAGCACATATGCATACTCATCTTTACTTTGCTGGGTCCATGTCTGGTATAGTTGACCTTCTTGCCTATGCCAGCTAGTGACCGTGAATGTGTAGTGTAGTTCGCCATGTTAATTTGACTACGCAGGTATTGGTGCTGAGTGGTATTCTTACTAGGTGGGCTTCGGTTCACGCATGTGCTTTTCTTCCCGCATACTCCAGGTCGGTGATTCCTGTACTCCAGAACTGTTGTCTCAGTGCGTCCTGTTACCTAACTGAATCTTAAATATGCTCGACAACAGGATTCGGTCATTAAGACCACATGTGTCCGGAAATGAACCGCGGTCTTCAGATCTGCTCACCCCCGCCTGTTCGTCGGTTTGGTATTTGCGACCAGTGAGAGGATTCTTATTTGTGGAATATTTTCAACTATGGTACTTACGCGTGCTCAGTGCTTTGACCCAAACTCGTTGCGTTTGAGATGACAACATTTTGAATAGATGCCAAGTCGGTGGTGCGTCCGCCGTGAGGTGATAGTCAGCGAAACTTTAGTCAGGAGTTTCAACCGCTTCCCTCTTTCGGTTAACAACAGCGATTGTCACCTAGCTGAAGGAAGCAAATAACCTTATCATCCAATTTCCTGTATGAATACCACCAGCAAAGTTATAAACCAAACATTGTCAGACTGATCACCCGTCAGCTGTGAATCCAGGTATGAATATGACTTTAGCTATTTGATTTGCAAACGAAGATGTGAAATACCTACCATTAGGTCGCAGGTTTTTGGACGGCAAAATTGGACAAAAACAGCTGTCTGAGAGTGTGGACACTGATAAAGTACAAATTGCAAATTGTTTGGTAAATTTCACATTTGTTAGAATGAACAGAGAATACAAAATAATAATGATATGGTCCAATTATGTATTCGGTTATTCCCCGCTGCTCACTCGGCACTAGATCGTCTTGTTAAAATGACCAACGCGATATACATTCACAGTATTCCTTATGCAACGTCAACGTCCACCTAAAGACCATGAAAACCCTGTTCACTTGAATCATCCCTGTTTGGGATCATTAGGAGTGACTTTCGAAACGAACGATCGTGTGCTCACCGCTCTGGAAATTAAGCTAAATGAACAGGTTCCCACTGATCCCTTAATTGAAATTTTGAAATTGATGAAGTAATATGATGGTTTTGAAAAGTCTGGTAAATCCTTTATACTAGAAACCCACCTAACAAAGAGGAGAAATCGACAAGAGTAAAATTTCATTACAAAATCATTGCAAAATCACGAATCATTCCTTAACGGTTTCAGCACCAAACTAGACCTGCTTGCCCCGTCGAAAGAAGTTATTCACACAAACGGTCAGTTATTTCTTGTCCAAATAAGGGAAAAACAAACTAAGCGTACCGTAAAATCTAGCAAGAAACCGACGGGGCATCGCAAGCGATTAACCGGTTAGAAAATCTCTAAATCCGTAAAGGAATATGCGACAGATTCAGTGTGTGTTCCCAGTGATTCAGGAAGCAGCTCCCTTGTCGAAAGCATCGCTGAAAACCGTGCTTATCAATCGCTTCCCTGATCTTTATGCTGATAATTGCCAACAAAAAAGAAAAAACCTACCAAATTAGTTACCAATTTTCAATGATGGCTTTGGCATGGCGGATGTTTGACAGGGTGTTCGAGAAGTCCTCAGTCTGAGTCTGTTTGTCATCTGTTGGTCGTTCATCTACTTATTGTGCAACTTGAAAATACATATTCAAAACAGAAGCAGCTTAGTGCTTCATAGTGTGAAAAGATAATTTTAGAAGCCATTGGTTTAGCTGGAACAAAATATAGATTGCACAAACTGTTTCGATCAGTAAATGTCGGTTCACTTTGATTATCCGTAGAAAATACAAATGTCCCAGTGAACGGTAAGTCAAAACATCCGACGTGAACAGTGGTACTGTCTGAACTGTACGAAAAATAATTTACTCCAAAGTGAATTATTTGCGTTCATCCGATGAAATGTGCTAACCATCCTAAAAAATGTCGAATTAAAGTTAGAGCATCCAAATTCGGTTGGTCTGAATGCAACGCCAGTGTGCTCGTAACATGAGCTGACCAAATGGTACCGAAATGGTTACACTGTGTCTATATCTATGATCCATACAAGTGAGATATTCTTTAACGGAAAATAATATGCTACCCGTACGTGTTCCCATATATCACACTGTCTTGTTTGAATTCAACGATTGTGATCTAAAGACAAAAGTTAATTCATGCTTGATCCGAAAAGTGAATTCAGGCAACATTGCTAATCAGCTAAGATCAAGGTTGGAGGAGATTTTGGTACCATTCAAAGTGTCATGGTCATGGTTCCCATTTATCCACTACCCTCGCAATGATCCTCTAAGTGGCTGTGTGATATGAACCGTCCAGTGCACTCAAGCTTGTAGCACGTAATAATTTCGTGAACTGATTACCGTCTGATAAGTGAAGAAATAACCCGCTTGGTCACTGTGTTTTTTGGAGTCATACTTCAGTTAACTAGCCTCAAGTTTAATTGCGCCAAACAAATAGCCATACAATCATTTCGGTGTTAGTTCAACATGAATGTTTTACCTTTAATGGGGCTGTCCACAGCTGAATAACTCACTTTGAAGTGTCACCGTCAGTGTCGCAGACAGAAATGACTATCTATGCTCATCAACAATTACTCGAACTGAATACATGAATTGATTAATTTGTCTTTTTGGCTACACCGTATATGGCCCACTGGAATTTGATTTTAGTAGCTGAGATACTCGTGCGGTGTCATTTGATGCCCTATTCATCTAAGTTTGTTATTTGTCTCACGAACACATCCGGCTGCACCTTAGCTGATTATCACAGTGTTAAAAGGTGCTGCATGCTTTTCCTGGAATCTGTCGTCTGCAGAGTTAAACAAAGTGTCATAAGATCTAGGCGAGAGTATACCTCAGTGACACTGTCAGAAGAAAAACAGTTTGTCGATCATTATCATTAAAAATAAAACGAAATGCTTACCTTATATCCTGCCGTAAATGGCACCCAGGTTATGCGGGCTACCACTAGGAACGTCTGCGTGTTGTATCACACAATATTCAACACCAAAACCAGTTGTCTGATTAGACGTTATGTGCTAGGAAACTATTTCGCCGTATGCGCATTTGAATGATTAACTGTGGTGATAGGAACAAAACTACCATGAACAACAGATCTTTCTGTAATTTGAAGCCCAGCAAGTAGTTCGCGTGTTTGCTGCAAATTTCAATTTCCTAATCCTGCTCGGTCCTGTACATTGTTCTTTTACAAACCACGCTCACCCAAGATCCATGCCCTGACTGGCTGAACATTCTTGGACCGATTTGGCCGTGCAAAACTCTGGCATCGGCGGTTCGACTACCCTGAACAACAATTTGAGCTGAACATCTCGACGGACTCGCAGTGTTTACCTGCGTTCTGGCTGTACTGCACTTCTTTGTTGATAAAGCAGCTTTTGTTTGTTTGGTACGACTTCCCACAAGGTAGGTGTCAATTCTTTGGACGGCCGCTTCTGTTTCGTTCATGCCTCGGGGTCGATCACTCCCTGCATCCGTTGCCTGTGCATCCTCCTCAAAGAGATTAGACGCAAAGAAGCCCTAAAACTGTTGATTACAAAGCAGCAACATATTTTAAAGTATACCGTGGGGCTTAGCAGCCTTTATAGTGTCATTATAGTTCAGTATTCTAAACAATACACTAGAGCACAATATTTCCTCAAGTAAAAACATCAAGCACAGACTAATGAGTCAGAGCGAATGATTTTCTTGCACCGTATATCTTACGGATGGGGCAGTCAGGAAAAATAGTTTGCTTCGTGCATTTTGACCAAACATTTTTTAACGTAAGTGTCTCACACATCTACCTACTGTCCGTAATTCGCCATATACACGCAACATGAATTCCCCGTATCAAACTGAAGTTCTGAATGAAGAGAAAAGTCCAACCGGCTCATTTGCTCCAGTTTTCAGAGGATGGTATCTACCAGTAATGCCAAACTTAGAATGTTCCAGCTTTCACCATATAAATCAAAATCAATTACCCATAACAACGAGTCGTCCTAAGTTTCTCATATCTTCCAAAAAGCCTATTGCAGTATGCATTGGAGTATGCTATAAGAAGTTAAAAATCGATGATGCTAACTCGCTGCACTTTGTCAGTTGAGAACAATTGGCTAGCAATCCTTTTTTGTCTTACTGTTCAATTACTGAACAACATACCATCACAATATGAGACACTAGTACTGTAACAGTAGTGGCTATTGCTTCATCATGACACCTACCCGGATCAGCCGTCAACGCAGCTGCGGCGAATTCGCATTGATTACGCCAATCGATAAGGAGAGCAAAAACGTCGCATGACTAAATTCACGAGTGCCGAGGGACCGAGTTAACCAGCAGAATAGTCAATCAGCGAGTATTGCTCAGCGAAGACTAATTTGGTACTGCTCGACTTGATCATTCTCGTAAAAGTTGGTGGGAATCGGAGGTAGAAGCCGCGAAATAGAATCGACTGAGGATTTGCGGCAGACATAACATCACATTTTCTGAGCTACGAATCAAGCACCGTCTATTATTCGGTTCTGGCCGACAGTGCTGAAGCGGTTAGGGCAGTGCAGTTTGTACGTGAATGATCCAGGTTCTATTAATTGCAGTCGCGAACCTTTCACATGATTTTCTTATTTCCTGATACAATTCGCTTTCGTGGGTAAGCAAATAAAGACAAAAATGAAAGACTTACCACCGGTATTATTGCCATTATTGTGGGAATTGTCCTAGACAAGGAATGAGTAAAAGGAGTAAAACAATATTTTTTTGGATGAAAGGAAAACTGGATAAAAATACAGTAAACAACAATTTTTAAGCAAATTTTACGGCTGGGAACCACTCATGAAAAGCCAAATTATTTTGGAAAAGTGGATGCTCAGTTGCATTATTGAATAGATATGACTACATAAAATTTTGGTTAGTGGTTTTCAGGTTACTCCTTCAATGAATTCCTCAGTAAAGAATTTTCTGCTTTTCAAAAATGCTTTAATTTCCAATACTGTTTTGAGAAATAAATCACCACGCAAAATCGCCGATCAAGATTCGTGATTTGCTGTTCTTTAAATGTTTTTTTGTGGGACTAAATGTCTTCTATGGTTTCAATAATCCCGTAAGATCTCCGGTCCAAGGTGGAAGTCACCGAAAAAAGGAAGGGGGAAATATAACAAATATGAGGATTATCGTGGAACAAACGGTTTTTCTCACATTTTCTGATATTTGTACGCACACTAATGCGCGTGATTGTTGATTCTGAAACCACTAACTGTGGAATAACTAGACTATTTCTCAAGTGGCCTAAAATTCAAGCAATGGTATCAGAACTGGTGAAAATAAAATGCTGACTGACTGGGAAGTTAACTAACTTGGCAGTGAATGGAGGAGATTATTAGATTTAATTTGACGAGCGCTAACACACGATTGTTTATGACGAACATTCCGAGTAACGAATAAGCTCTGATCGCATTTAAACAAATCCACGCGATACGCTTTACTGGTATTTGATAAAACTGATGGCATGAATTCAGCGCCTTTGTAAGACTAGCATATTGATGACTGTAATTTACATATCGAAGAAGCTAGAAAATCCTTCAAACCAACTCCATGTCAAAGAATGTCCTAAATAAATACACGAACGGTAAAAGTGGGGAATCGCGCTTTGATCCTGGTCGATATCTGAGCAGGCTTCATCCGCTTGGATCCAAAGTACTTCCTTCATTACAGGGCCACAATTCCCGCTGATAATGTATTTTCTATTTTGCTTAGAAAGACTGCTTGCTGTAATATATTTGACATTTGAAACAATTTATGACGCATCCTAAGTAGCCCGCGGTGATCCAGCATGTAAGTTGTTAAGCTCAGTTCTGAATGTTGGATAAAACTGCACACAGCGTGCACAAGACCATTCGGCGGGCGGAAGACAGTAAGATGCAAAACTTAATGGAATTCTTGTTGTTTGCGAGATAATGGAGTAGAAAAAATAATTTCGTCACAAACGCAAAGATTGCTCCCGTTAGCAGTTGATTTGAATTCGACCTCTTGACCAGTAAATATGCATGGTTAAAGGAAAACTGCATTTCAAATGCCTTGAGGCGTATTGACGTTAAAAATTTAGGGAAGCCTGTCTATGATTTCTGTGCACAACATGGCTCTTCTTGTTTGCGTTTCCGTCTATTCGTTCGTAAAATCGGTTACCTTAAGTTGTTGCTTGGAGTATTTAGAGCAGTCTTCTGCTCATAGGGATTATAAAAGACAGCAGAAGTGAAGTATTATTTCGAGTTTTGATTTTCAGGCGTTAACAATAGAAAATGGAACTAGTTAACACTTCACCGATGTCCATCTCCCGAGTTCAAATAATAAGAGCCATAAAATCAGTAATGCGGCCGCCGGTATACCAAATATTAGCATTGACTAGCCACTTCTAAATCTCAACATTCTTTTCGTTCCGGGCAGCAGTGTCTACTGTGTAATCATTATTTGTTACACAAAAAGGTTCAGTATTGTGAATTTCGAATGTTTTGCCTTTGTCATTAAGTGCCATGACGTTCCTGGTGGCATTATACCCGTATTGCTGGGTTACATAAATTACTGCGAACCACCTTGGGATATTCACAGTGTATTGCATTGATAGTTTGTCCAATCAATGAGCTCCTGATAGTCTCCGGTGCATATTTGTTCAACTGAATCGGACGATGTTTTTGGGTTATTTTGATTAACTTTTGCCAGCATGACCGATGCAACTACGCTCACAGGTGCAGAGTATTGTTCATTTGTTCATCATCAGAAATGTTCTGCTGAACGCCAGTGGCTCATTGAATCTTTGAAGAATAACCAAAAGGAGGGAGTTAAATTGTTTTAATTCGGAGGCGTCGTACACTTTTTTGTTTACCATTCAGTCTGCCATCCTAGGTGTTAGTTTCCACGGATAATGTTACGCCAATGATCTCACTCACGCGTTCTTGACCAGAACAAACGAATACCCCCGGGTTAGTCGCCCCCAAAAAAACGTATTAGGTTTCGCTTGCGACTGGGGGGAATCGCACTGTAGAAGTATACCTGCTGTTTCGCCGATTTCAGTTTGCGATAGGCCGTCCTCTCAAATGATCCATATTCATTCCATGAAATGTGCATATTAATAGATTGACGAGGTAGGTATCAAAAACGACCAAATGACTGTAAAGACTGCATCAGCCGAATGACTGTGGGAGTAAGAACGGGTGAAAATTGCCAAAATCTAGACAGGCTAATTCTGGATGCCTGAGTGAACTAAAATACCGGAAAGCTGCCAAACAGCGAAGCGCAAAACTGACTACTGACCCTAATCTGTAAGATTATCAACTATAGAAACTATCCTAATGAAAAAACCGTTTGAACTGACAAACTTTGTGTCTCGATGATTTATACACACGACAAGCAATACGTGGCAAAGGCTGCAGCAAACCAAGTTCAGTATAGTATTTTCAATTATTTTTGTAAAACCAACTTAATATTTATAAAATACACTGATGGTGTTTACAGGCAGGTGGGCATCCAAAAACAACCGGGTAGAAAAGGATCGCCAAATTGCACGGAACGAATCTAGTTGATCATGGCTGTTGTAATCAGTACAATGAGCTATCAGTTAAACTGTGGCAAAATGGCCGCAGTAAAGTCAGTTCGAAAGAAAGCCAAGAGCAAACGTCATCTTGGTGAAGATAGGAACGGTGGAGGGAAACAGAGGGTGGAAATCGATAAGATGTTGTTGCAACAGGGCATTCAGCACATAGATGGACCAACATGATATAGTACGAACAAACCCGCGTGCTTGCTTGTTTGACGGATTGTCAGCGTAGATAGCGGTGATGGGAAACCCCATTACAGGACATCTTAAGCATTTTATCCATCCGTTTTATTTATTGAAGAGTAGTCAAGCTTTATTGGAAAATTTAGCGTTTCTTTATCACTAGCATTAATTCTACGCGTCGCAAAGGTATCATTCCTTTGACGACTGCTGGTATCAGGTTGTGCAAGGTCCACGTGTATTCCTCGATTTACGAGAGGCATGTGCAAGGCATAATCATAATTGTACAACGAGGAAACGCAAATAATAGAAATCAAAAGGGATATTGGGATGTGTGCGAATTTGGAGCATGCTGGAATGCCAGTGATTCCTGAGAGGAAGTAAAAGGTATCTCGTGCTTACGTAATTTCCTGCTGTCCAATTCTACAACGAACACACATTTCCGAACTTGTTTTATCATCTGCTGGGCCTTAGTGTGACATGCGAATCTGAATTACGAAAGTTTAACAAGTGTAAATTTTGAAGGAACGAGATTGCTCCGCTGAATAATCATGGCGCAACTACAAAGCGCGTTGCAAGAATAATATAGTGATGTTCATGCACCGGATTAAATCCCCTGGCAGTGTAACCATAAACTCTGCTGAATAGATCCTGATATAACGAATGGCAAGACATGCAAGTAATATGCTCTTTTAGATTATTGGAGACGACGTCAATTCTCTGGTCCACTGAATTATGGGAGGAAAAAGTGGATCCAAATTATTATTAGTATTGCTGTTATTTAGGCAAAATAAAGTGGGTTTCATTATATGGAATTAGACCATGATTTTGGGTCATGTAAAATTCGATATACAGGCAAGTTCCTCGGAAGCAGTTCACATAAATGATCACAGAATGAACAGGTCAGACAAAAACAGTGCAGAAGAATGCAACACTGAAGAGAACTCCACCGAATTCCCCAAACACGATCATGTAAACGGAGTGTTTAACGGACTCCTGTAAATTGCTGCGTTAAATTTGCCATTATAATGACTTCTTCGGGTCTCAAATTAGAGAAATGAGCTTAAAGTAGCAAGACATTTCAGTTATTATGTGACAGTTAGCTACACAAATAGCAACTTGATAAAAATTGAACTGGGAAATGCCATGCAATTTCCACACTCAGTGTTTTCGCTGTGAATTCTCGTAAATATTTAGCAATTCAAAATGAATCTTTTGTTATTTACATCAAGTCCATCTATGTTGTAAATCTTTGCGCTCAGGTATTCAGTTGNTTAATTCTACGCGTCGCAAAGGTATCATTCCTTTGACGACTGCTGGTATCAGGTTGTGCAAGGTCCACGTGTATTCCTCGATTTACGAGAGGCATGTGCAAGGCATAATCATAATTGTACAACGAGGAAACGCAAATAATAGAAATCAAAAGGGATATTGGGATGTGTGCGAATTTGGACGTATACTTGGAAGTAGGATCAGACACTGCAATGTAATGCGCAATGCACAAGCATGCCAGTCTAAAAACAAAACTAAACAGATGGTTTTACAGGGTTTTCCGGAATTGTCCTTGAGAGAGCAAACTGCGAGCCAGTTTGTGTTTAAATGTACCAAAAGTACGTATCACTGGCGCAAACCTTGACTGAATTTCATCGGGGATGTCGAAATATGGCCGGAGTCCCAAGACACTGACAGACTCCGCTAATAGATAAAATATAGGCTGAGGAAATGAACACCAACGAGGATATGGCAATTGGATGAAAATTAGTCAGAACCAAGCGGAATGTCATGCAAAGCGAATAAGATAGTGGCATTTAACAACAATAAAGAGCCGATAAAATGCTGAGGAAGGCAGAGGAATACTGCCAAAACTATTCCAGACCACTTGAACGATGAGATTTTATGAAAAATTTTGCGCAGAGATAGACAAAAACAGCCAAAACGTAACGAAATATTTACTATACTATCAATTTGCTTAGAAACATTCTGATTAGTTGGAAAAGCATGTTCATTTACGGTTAACATGATTTGCTCATAACATCGAGGTTTTGTCAGTTTGAATGAAGGCAACTATAGAGTTGGACCTTCTTGTAGCCATCTGGCTGCATTAGAACTTCTAATGAATGTTACGGGTAGGTGTGATTGAGACTACTGTTCTCCGTCACCATCGACAGGCTTCTCCTGTACATGCTGCTTGAGTTGTACGCTTTCATGTTCAATTTCGGTCGCATTAACCACACTGTCTGTGCTCAGTCGACTTAAACTAAAAAGAAACAGCCCCTCATCAAGTTCTGTTCTCAATCTCATTTTAACCAAACTCGTTTGAAAAGACAATTCATAAATTTTAGCTAGTTGTTCGACAAGTTTCTATTGAAGTGCCTTCGAAACCCTGGGTTGCGACGTTGACTGCTGTTTTCGATTATGAGCTAGATTTTTTAAATGTTCAGTTTGCGCTTTTACTTTCATCTTGCGTTCACACATGCAAATAGTATCACTTACGGCTTTAAATTATACATCAGTGCCAGAAGGCACCTTTCGCAAATATGAACGTTGCAGAAGTCCGTCACTTTTGGCACCCTAAAGTATCCTTAGAATTAGATGCGTCTGATCAGAATGTTTTTATTTGAACGAAAGTGCACGCATCCACAATTATGTCCAGCTGAGAAAAATTTCGATTTTTTAATGCCCACCATTTAAATAGAATAGAAATAGAATAGAAAAGAATAAATAGAATAGAATAGAATCAAATCTCTTTATTTTTAAGCTTTCTTAACTTTTGGTAAAAATGATTTACACAACAAAGCCAAGAGATCCAACCCTTCTGAAATCGGAAGGTGGCGATTATTAGACTAAACGTCATTTTACAAGTCAAAGGCAGACCAGCAAAGCGTTGCCCATTTAGCGAATTTTTCGTCAATTACTAAATTTAATTAACTAGTTATTGCTTGCCGAAAAAGTTGGCATTTTTTGGCTTGCTTCGCAGTGGCAAAATAATAATCTGAACAAAATCTTGCATTAATCATTTGGCCACATTTAGGAAAAACCAATGGGTTTTGTCACTAGGAAACGATTTTACGTTGTTAGACAATTATATTGTTTCCAAATGAAATAAAATGTGCACTGAGGAGTAAATTGGCAAATTGAAATTGACATAAGGTAGACTGACAGGGCTTAATGGTCTCCACGATAATATTCCTAAAATAAAAATTAGGAGAGCTTATTGCCCAGGTTTAAGAGATTCAATGAGATTTTGAAACAACTTATCTTGCAGTAACAGAGTTCAGCTCATGACTGATGGATCTTAGAAGTATGGCACAGCCATTTCATCTCCGTTTAGGATCACCAGCGGAGCATGCTGGAATGCCAGTGATTCCTGAGAGGAAGTAAAAGGTATCTCGTGCTTACGTAATTTCCTGCTGTCCAATTCTACAACGAACACACATTTCCGAACTTGTTTTATCATCTGCTGGGCCTTAGTGTGACATGCGAATCTGAATTACGAAAGTTTAACAAGTGTAAATTTTGAAGGAACGAGATTGCTCCGCTGAATAATCATGGCGCAACTACAAAGCGCGTTGCAAGAATAATATAGTGATGTTCATGCACCGGATTAAATCCCCTGGCAGTGTAACCATAAACTCTGCTGAATAGATCCTGATATAACGAATGGCAAGACATGCAAGTAATATGCTCTTTTAGATTATTGGAGACGACGTCAATTCTCTGGTCCACTGATTTATGGGAGGAAAAAGTGGATCCAAATTATTATTAGTATTGCTGTTATTTAGGCAAAATAAAGTGGGTTTCATTATATGGAATTAGACCATGATTTTGGGTCATGTAAAATTCGATATACAGGCAAGTTCCTCGGAAGCAGTTCACATAAATGATCACAGAATGAACAGGTCAGACAAAAACAGTGCAGAAGAATG
>LUCM01000577.1:82067-151579 GCA_008360955.1 Fasciolopsis buskii | reverse complement strand
CATTCTTCTGCACTGTTTTTGTCTGACCTGTTCATTCTGTGATCATTTATGTGAACTGCTTCCGAGGAACTTGCCTGTATATCGAATTTTACATGACCCAAATTTGTGGTATCATTTTGATTACTTAAGCCCATGACATGCTGCAATATCTGCACTATTTGCTATCCTAGCGGTATCGGTCTCGAAAATGCATTTTCCGTTCCAGACCAACGATATACTTTGTGTTATTTTTTCATACAGCTTATTTGCAGGGATCTTTCCCGCGCGTTGGTTAAATATCATTTGCTTGTTGCACTTGTGCTAACTGAATATTTTCACAAATTCCCACATGAATAACCAAAGCTGCCGATTATTCTTTGAGTTTCATTCGGGAAAAGACAAAGTTAACGTGCTGTTGGATTATCTCGTTTTATTTCTCCTTTTATCAAACCGCTCCGAGGTCCATATGACAATTTCCTGTTTCGACGATCTCATGCAGTCCAACTTAACATGTGAATACTACTCTTTAAAGCATAACGAGCTATCTCTTGCTCCAGGTTAGACTTGTTCAGTAGTTTAGCATTTCTTCAGGTATTTGGAATAAAGTTCTTTTGACTCATGAATCCTTGGCTCATTCAAATCACTAAGAAACCAGCGAGCCCTACTTCCTTTTCTATCAGATTATCGGTGATTTATTTTTCTCGGACCGCTCGTCGCGGTTAGACCGTTCCCAGTTTCGCGCATCACGTGCAATGGTTTTTCAGTCAAACCAGTTTAGTCAAAGTCCCAACTGGTTAACAACTCATCCGCTTTTAAATAACTTGGCGGGCACAATGGTAGCACGGACCACTTGAAAATGTGCGCCATATGTCACAAGCCAGTGTACAGCAACAAGTAACCGAGAGAAGAAAACCATAAACAAATAGGCAATGGCTTTGCGAAGTGAACAAAACTGAAGGAAATACTATGGGATGTGCTATGGCTTGCTTCCATGAATATCGTTCGCAGGGTTAGAACTAAAAAAATATTTGTTGACCAGCCCATAGCAACACAATTCGACAAAAAAGCAATCACTGGCAACCTTTCTTCAACTAGCGCCAAGGGATTCTCTCAGTTGCCTTGTCCACATTTGGCTGTTCATCTCTTTTACCATTCCGCATCAATCGTTTGTGTGTCAATTGAAATTTCGGAATTCATCATTGAGTGAGCGCATCAAAGTTGACGATTTTCAGACAAACTGCTGTCAATCATCACATTGTTGAACTAAAGTTAAAGTGTTTTCCGCAGTGGTAAATTTTATTTCAAATGATGAATACTTTTAAACAAAATTTATAAATTTGAATCCGTGAAACCAACAACAAAGGTCATCAATGTGTTAAATGCCATTTTTCGATTCCTTTGGCGAGGCAATCTGAAAAGTTATATTTGAAATTTATAAATAAATAAGCAGTTAATTAATTGGTGAATAGTTGAGGAATAATCACAATTGTGTGCCCATTAATAATTCACAAACGAATAAACTTCATATGGCTAATTTGGCACTTCCAATAACGAAATTCTCAAATGATGTATATCATTTCAGTCAATGCGACTTGAGGTGCATGTTACGTTATGCAACTAAAAGAATAGTGCACCATAAGGTGAAAATAACGGGATAAGATCGCATTCATGGAATAGACGCTGGTAGAAAATTAGTCAGTTTCGATTGGTAATCAGTGAAAAATTCTCACATTCCCCAATTGTAGAGAGTGTACTAATTAAACGTACAAAATGCATGAAGATTCATAATTACAGGATATTTTATGTGAGAGAAAATTTAGCAATGATCCTCCATTTAAACATTTTGTTGCTCTATGAAACTAGTGCGGTTTAGAAATTTTACGAATTTAAAGGCAGACGTCATAAATAAAAATGAATTTGACTGATTCGGCCTCCTTTCGAAACAGTGTGCAAATAATTATATGGAATTTTAGATCCTGGTCAGCAAAATTGATCAGACTGAACAAGTTTACCGTGGAGAATGCAGATCGTCAGCGTTCTATCTGTTCGTGGGTGAACAGACAGAAGTCACGCCCGTTAATCGTGAGCACGCTGATAACCGCATCATGAAAAGACTTGCTTAGAGGCAAAGTTGAATTGACGACTTCGATTCAGTGCTACACGCGCAGAAAGTAGAATATCTCCAATGGCGGAAGAAAACCTTTGAAACACTGGCCATCGTATTTCGCGCCGTGTTTGGGGATTTTGTGAGCACCACTTCTGGTTTGTTCCCACATGTTTCCTATTGCCAATGCATTTGAAATTAGGAAATAAAAAGAGTACTAGTACGAATAGTTGTTACCACGATTTATTCTCTGTTTCCTCAAAATGAAAGGTAGTTAGACTCGATGTTTTCTTATTTTCATCTCCAAAACCAAAATAGTCTTTCCGTCATATATAGGTGGATAAACGGGATCCTTGGTCCCCTCGGTAAATTTCAAAATTTTATCGCTAATCTTGGATATTTTACCTAATTGCAACGGACTGGAATGTAAGCATGTTTTCTTTGAATTTCTTTCAGAAAAATACAACAGTAAGCCGAAGTGACCCACTCAGAGCATAAGATAAATAACAGATAGTTCACTCGCTGATTTCTTCAAATGAATTTCAAAATGTAATCCATCCGCAACATTTCACACTGTTCTCGCCCAATAAAACTGGATGAGAATTTACAGATTTTTATTCTAAAACGCAGAGTTGCATTTCCACCGATTCTGTAGATACGCAAATATCCGGGATTGTCGTTGCGTGTCGACAGGTCCCGTGTATTGATAAACATCATAGGATGTTGCAATTCTGAAAGTTCCGATCTTCAGAAAATCACCACTGATGGACCAGTGACCCAGTAAACCGTACCATGATAATTTATGTTTATTCATTCAAGGTTGTCATTTGCAAACTCGACCTCTGTGTCTAAAATCCGCGATTACGTGACAGTCCATAAGAAGACAGCAATTTAAACAAACCGACGTTGTCACTTTTCCGGTTCATGCTACTACCGATTGTTGCCAAGGTATGCAGACTCCACAGTGCAAATAATCTTTACCTAAGCAAGCAAGATTAGTTAAAAAATATTTGTTGTCAACGCCCTTAATTCAGTGAAAGTCTATTGATTGTAAAACACGCTTTCATTGCCGATGTTTTTAAGAGTTTACCTGGCGCCCTTTTAATTTTTCTATTTTTCAACTTAATGAATAAAAATCATAACAAAGTATATCACGGAAACTCTGAACATCGAACAAGTTTGTTTAACAAATAAAACGCTGGGGCTCATAACTTTCCGAGGTTTTTGGTGTGCTGTGAACGGTTATTGAATCAAACTTTCCAGGGTATCGCGAACGAAAATAGTATCAATCAAGCGGGCATTTTATGGGTCTTCTAATTCAAGTAATCATAGGCTGCTCTGTTGTTTTTCTTTAACCGCTCAAATGGGAGATCAGATGATTAGGGTTGGATTAGCGTCAAAGTTTCCATTTCTTTCTTGTCTCTTGTTGCTTGCTAATAATTAAACTGTTGTTTGAAACTACCGGCCAATATAACATACCCGAGTCAAATTTCACGAGGCTACCGCATTATCCACTGGATGTAGATGTGTGAAAGATCATCCTTGGCCCTTATTGCTCCCCAGTTGCATTTACCCGCTCTATTAGGCATTGGTTTGTTTCGTTTCCACTGTCAGACGCCTATCCATAATTTATTGCAAGCATGAGCTCACATTCTGTCTGACTGAAGTTTTTTACTACGTCCTTTGAACCCGAAAGACCTTTGGACAGTTTGATCAGATTCTTTTGTCTAGGTGCTTGTTTGAGTACTGTTAAAGGAAGCATTTTCCCCGGGCTTTGTCTACGGGCTTGAGTGCATCCGGTTTTGCTGTGTACATGGCACAACTATCTGGAAGCTGGGGTATTAGTAAATAGGGTGGTATTTGACTGATAAAATCGAATCTGTTATCTTGGACAGAAACGACATGTTGTACTTCATTATTTTAACTCACGTGCAGAAAAAATCTGGACAATAAAAACAGGAAAAATAGGCACCAAAAACGGACTGTCTGCTCTGATTTGGATCGACAGGTCCCGTACCTGCTAATCCCCTCGTTCAGGTCACTGTACTTTTAGCTCGTCATCCTAGAGTTTCTGCCTGCACTAATTGGCTTATACAGAAAACGACCAAAAACCGCAAGAACATGGTGCGCAACGGAGCCGAACTTCCACAGTTATACGTAAAAATAGTCCCAACATTTCAGAAACGACATTAGCTTGTGCGGATGAACAATATTGGTGTCGTTGAAATTTATCCCGGTCTTTATCTACCCTCCTGTTAATCCATGACGACATAAAAACTTGCGACAAAATCATACTTGAAATAAATCCACATAATCAAATATCCTTCG
This sequence comes from Fasciolopsis buskii, assembly GCA_008360955.1. Taxonomy (NCBI): domain Eukaryota; kingdom Metazoa; phylum Platyhelminthes; class Trematoda; order Plagiorchiida; family Fasciolidae; genus Fasciolopsis; species Fasciolopsis buskii. The sequence continues at coordinate 147,168 of LUCM01000577.1, read as the reverse complement.
ACAAAGATGGGTTTAGTGGAGGTATTTTCATGGACTACAAAAAATTGCATGGAATTATAGTTCATTTTATACATCTTGTCACTTACGTTTGCTGATTTGACGAGCAGGGAATTCTTTTTTTAATTATGGACCAAACTGCTTGAATTGACGCTCTAACTTGAAAGACAGTTTACCAGAAACCACAATCTATTCGGTTTCTCAAAGTGATCTCCTTTCTATAGAAGCATACATGTGCCAGTTCTCGCATGAATCGAACTTACTTTTACTAAATTTTTGATTTGATTAGTAAGCGTGAAAGATTGGGCAAACTTGTTCTAATTTCCTTCATGGACTTCCCTTTATAAGAATCACATGAAAGCAAATGAGCTGAGAGAGGTTGATCACGGGAATCCGTATTAACCCACTCCCATTACTAGAGAATGAGATAAAAGCAGACCGCTTGTTGTAGATATGAAGCAGGTGGCATTCTACCTTGCTCCTTCATAGGAACATTTAATTTTATTGCTGTTTAAAAAACACTGAAAGGCATACGCTGAACTGAGAATAAATAACAAAGCTTGTGAAGGAAATCCAATTCCGGATTGGAATCAATATTTAGAAATACAGTCCTCTTCACTAGTAACGGATTTTGCGGGGAGGCATTTAACGTAGTTCTGCAAAAAGCACCGCGACGGCTTCTTGCAATTTCGATTGTCCATTGTAACAATGTCCGAAGTTTGTTAGATAAATTCTTTCAAAGACAAAATAGTGTATTTTGAGCACGCAACTTACCACGTAATCATTCCGAATAGTAGCAAGCCCCAAGTTAAAGGTAAGCTAAATAAAAAATGGCAACCATTTTGTGAGTAACTCTGGACGACCTTCAGACAAAGGTTATCAGGAGAAACGTGATAAGATCGAGAGCCCTACTTTAGTCTGATACTAGCTAAGGTGGTAAACCCTGGTACGGCTTAGTATAGACTAAGTTGCATCGACAAATTTCGCTCAAGATTTTACTTATGTAATTTGGTCATCTTCGTTCATACAAGTGATTAGCTTTTAGGGTTAGAAATATGTTCTTCGCGGGCACATTACGATAAAGCGACGTGCTAAAGAATTGAGTAGGAGAGTAGGTGCGCAAGAGAACCAAGCGAAGTTTTGTTATCGTGAACGCCCATCTTTCTCTAGTTGCATGTGAGCCAAAAAGATTTTCGCGCGAAAAATAGCGTTTTGGTAAAAGGAACAAATTATTCGCGGTTCACAATGTGAATCTCTTTCACCGATTTATTAAGCTTATGGAAAGTTTACTCATTACGTCTTGAAATTTGATACTATCTAAAATAATACTCCACTTACTGAAGAACCATTTCAAGAGAGTGTTACTTGCCTTGTTTGCAAGCTCTGTGTCTTGCTGTAGTACTATAGCTTCAACAGCCCACGTTTTGCACTTCCATTCAGTAGCTTTTATCTTCCTTGACAGAATTATTCCTATTTCGTATTGTTTTTTAAGTTGGCTTTTTCGGCTACGTGATACTTACAGTAACCGTGAATATGTCTAAGCTCCAGATTTAGCTATTGTTTGACGAGTTCACATTCGTCTTTGTTCGATCTCAAAATACCCTATTAATGAAATTTCCCGTCTAGGAAGGTTAGCAAACGATGAGCTAGTCCGTCGACTTCAGAAAAACAGAAATATCAAATCGGCAATTCTAAAAATTCATCTGTTGGTCTATTGCAGTCCCTCTGAGATGACTGTAATTTTTGAATCGAACGAAAGCAACAACATAATGTTTACAGATGAGTATTACTAATACCTGCTGATTATTCAGTCCACATTAGGATGATTACCACTAAGGATCCCAAAAAAATACCGTACGGTGTCCGCACAACTTAGGCTTGGAATCAGAAATATCGGATCCTATTACGTGACGAACTCAATTAGATGAAAGTCGCAACACCTGGCGTCTTATGCATTAGCATGCCTTTGTCCCAAATACGGCTTTATCTGATGGTCTAATACGGAAGCAATATTTCTGTTACCTCGGGTAAATATTTTAAGTGGAAATTTCTCAATTGATTAGATTGAAACTCTTCCCGCAGCGACCAATTATGTGCCTGCTTTAGCCTATAGCAGGAGTAACGCATTGTAAACAGATAATTTCTCACATACAAATGTTGTCTTCTCACCTTATTCGATGACTGAGAGACACTTTGCTAATAATACCCAGTAGAAAGTCTATCTGCTTTGCGCTGATCATTACACCACTTGATACTTTAAGATTGTTCTATCCCCAGTGCCATATATATAAGCTGGAAGTCCAAAAACAAAGCAATTCGCATTATTCACTTGTGAAACACTTCAAATCTCATCGAAAGTGCAGGTATTTTATTTCTGCAAGCGTAATAATGTTTTTGTGTGAAACTTGATCTATCCATATTACAAACTGCATTTGATATCTCCTCTCCCGGATCACCAATTTTGAGATTTGTCAGTTAAAAACAAACTAAAAATAATGACAATAACATTAATAGCGATAATAAAGAAAAATGTCTTCGATGTACAACAAATGCTCATAGATCTGCAGAAATCCAAGCGAAATAAGAGCTTAACAGTTTTGATATACAGAATTTTGAGCGCATCTCTTTATTCTAAAAACGACAACCGCGAGTCAAAATCGAAAGCGAAATTCAGTAAAGTCTGTACAGTGGCTCGGGGATCGAAACCGGAGGTGGATAACCCAATAAACCGGAATCTTCCTTAGACATATCGCCGTAAAACTTTATCAATCGAGAACCAAATCTAAAGAAATCAGCAGCTCCATGTAATCCATTATTACTGATCAAACCAGTTATCACAAATAGCTTTGTATTATAGAAATCTAAACGCTTGGGCCGTGTTGAAGACGACACAATCGAAAATCTATTTGCTTGTCTGCCAGTTGTTTTTTTCATGCAGCTCTAATCAGCCCGCTTTATCCAGTAAAACAGTTTTTCTTACAGAGTTCATGATTTTGACTCACATTTTTTGTCATCACTCGTGACGTTAAGTGTAATACGCCTAATCAGAGTTTTGAAGTTTTTAAGTGAATAAATTTTGATTTTGGTTGACTGGTTACAATACGCGTCTGTCCGAAATGCTTGTATGAAAGAAAAAAATGACGCAGAATGCAACCCGGAAGCACTGAGGTTTTGGCGCTATGCAAAATAAATATTCTAAATATTTTTCATATAAAATGAAGATAATTTGAAATAACAAGTCTCCAGTATACAGATCAAAATCTGTCCCACTCCATAAAATCCAATGAGGACAACTCGATTGGTTAATAAGTTGTCCAACCGTTGAAGCGTTCTCCTAGTGGCTCCTGATTGGACAACTAGATTAGAAACAGCTGATCCTTGTAACCCTTTTTATAATCGAGTCAGATCATGTATGGTAGAGTGTACATTGATCTGACATCGTTCCGTTAGATGTCTTCGTTCATTCAATCTCCATGTGCAACCCATTAGTGCGAAATAATGAATTTTACTAATGTTGCAACCGTAGTCTTTCAAAACAGATTTGGATGGGTCCACTTTTGGTTGACACTTTGTCTCCTTGGAGCTCTCATCTTGTGCACCATTGTCGGCAACGTGTTTGTCGTGGCTGCAATTTTGCTGGAGAAACATTTACAAGTAAGTCTTGTTATATTCGTCCCGGGTTCGCGTTTTTCAGTCTAGTCTGCGGTTGAGATTGCATCTGAAAATTTCATTCCTGACTAATAAGATCACATTTGAAGTATGTCGGCGTTGAATTAGCAGCTGCTTCTACACAAAGGAAAATAAAGTGATCACACCAAAGAAAATATGAACAAGTATTTCATAGACAAGTGAAAAGTTTTAAATACTGACACAGAGTGCATTGCTTAAACACCCTGAATTCGTCCAATTTACAATCCCCGAATGTCAACTGTAGTTGGATTTAGTGCTTCAAACAATTCTCGAACTCAAATAAAGCCGCTTGGAAAATAGCACCGGTTAAAATGAAAAAAATGCTTATACTCGGGTTTCTATTTTATATGAAAAATAAACGATATATTAACCGTCTTTATTTCCCAGAACCTAGGAGAGAGCTGTACACATGTCTATGCATGAGAAATGTGATTGAGAGCCACAGCAAGTCTGCGTTAATGCTAGAGGTAACTGGGAACTACCGCTCTAAACGGAATAAAAGTCCGGAAACTTGGCGTTTTTTTTCTGCTGAAGCACAAATAGGCGGGAAACCTCATGTTTAAAGTGTGGCGCGTTAAACGTGCATCGGATGCTGCTCAAATGGTTATGCTCTTCCAGTTGTTCAATATCCGATCATCTATTGCCTGTAAATCCGAGGGACGAGAAACGGATCCGACGCAAGGTTTACGGTCACTTGAACTTAGCAATTGGCTAGGCAAAACTGAAATAAAAGGACACCATTGCATAACCATCAGAAAATGAAATAAAATGGTTGGTCTCTTCCGATGAGGTTGTATTACGGCGAACCATAATCCATATTCTGATGCATGCCAGCAATGCACCTGGCCTAGTACAAAAGCAAAATAGGGAGAAAATTTCCCTTTCCATATAGCAACTTCCTTCAAAGAAATGGTTATAAATATCCTCTTAGGGAAGTGGATACAAAACTGCTTGTGTTGAATTGTAGTACAGTTGCACTTGTTTTCTAGCGTTTTTTGAAGACTTGATTTAACACTGCCTAATGCCATAAATTTAGGGAACATTTGGATAAATGCCAAAAATGTCACGAACTGGGTAGAAATCTCGACTTTCCTTACAGTTTGTGGTTACGATTTTATTGTTACAATTAGGTAAATTGATTTGTAATTAGTGCTTCGTTATATACGTTTGTTGAAAACTTTGATTATTGTTCCTTGCAAATCGCAGTTAGTTACGTGATATCATTGTCTATTTGCAGATGAAAAAGGAAGAAATACTGCGCTAATGTCTCAAATGACATGTTAGAAATGAGATTGAGTGCGTATCTAGGGGATCCCGGATGAGGCTGGGATCTGAGATGACTCCTGTGCGAAAGTCTTAGACAATTGGATACCAAAAGTGTTTGTGTTTACTGGTCCCAGTCACAGTCAGTTCGAATCTACATTTCAAGTTCATTTGAGGAGAAAAGTGCGTTAATTTGGTCAAATTGTTATGGTTCAGGGAAAACAAGGTCTGCCCCACACTGTACAGTAGTCGCCCACGTACTGTTTACGGTGAATTAAACTGAAGGGAATCAGCCAAAGTAGTCAAGTAGCATAGGTTTTACCTACGCAAGGGTTCTTACCTCGTTCAGGTTCCCATGCAAACTCGATACAGATGCACTAGAGATGATTCAAAATTGAACAGACAAATGCAAACAAATTATCATCATGGCACTTTGAGCACCGGTTAAAACCGTTCGTTGACGCTGTGGTGACAGTAAAACTTGCAACAGCGCGGTAAGACTTACCGACAAAAAATAAAGCATGCAGTGAGACGCTTAATAAGCTTATGGAAAAGAATTCCTCGATAAAGATGAATACTTAGCGGATGAACCTTGAGTTATAATGCAAAGAATTTCAAACCAGATAATCTGCTTCGGCACATGCATGCATAGCGAGTCGTAACTCATCTGCGCATTGCATGATATGCAAAAGTAACATTCATCAATTTTTGATTTATTAAGCGTTGGTTACTGCCCTTAGTTCGTTGAGAAGTTGTGAGTCCAGGTCCACCAAAGACACACACCGTTTCAGTTGATAAAATTGTTTGATCACAGAGGCAGTCACAGTACTGGTTGGCTTTCATGCAGCTTTTTTGACACTTAAAACATTTCCACCTAGTTATCGATTTTAGGTAAACACGTTACCTATACCTACCTGGACGAAAAACTAGTCACCGGATGGGTTTTTTCACGTGGACCTTTTTAAATAATTTGCTATTTCAAGTTTTTTCACAATAGACGTCCACAATTGTCTGTAGAAGAGACTGGAAGCATCAATCTACACCTGAAACGGTCATAGAATGATCGTGGTTAGAAATGCTGATTTCAAACAGAATGTGTAATTTTTTGCAAACCTTTTCACAAAAGCGTTTATTCTTTTACCCCCTCGATGTTTCAGATAACAATAGAAATGCAAACAAGTAGGTGAGCTAATACGTATGCGTTTTAGGTTAGACACGCATGCAGAGTTTCACTTCCATTTGACCTTGAAAGGGCTACTTTCTAACTCATTCCATTGAATTGTTTAGTTACATTAAAGGTCAAACACAACTAAAGAGTATATTGGTTCCTATGTGCATTCCAATCCTGTGAGGTTTACACTGTTGCTCCTTTTCGAGCAAGTAAGAAGTTTTTGAACCTGAATATTTCTTCTGGGGAATTTCAGCTGCAAAATCGCTTGTTTTTGTCAGTGACTACTCGCTGTTAGACATTTTGCGCCCATATTTATTCGATTTCCATGTAAGTGTGAACCGAAGGTATTACCAAGTAGAGGTATTTTTATTTTTGCTTTTGTTTTGCGCTTCGTACAGCGGAAATATTTGGCCACAGCGGGTAGTAAAATCGCTCATCGCTTCTGAAAGGCTATCTCCTAGCATACGATTAAGTTTCTTGACGGAGTTGGCAGATTGTGATTAACAATGTAGCACGATTAGCCCGGTTATGCTTCCAACAGCGATGATTTTAGATCGGTAGTGAAGACCAGAGCCGCAGACCATTCTCGATAGGGCTGAACAACGATCCAATTAACTGGCTCGGCGACAGTGTCATTCAAAACAGTAGAGTCTTCCTAGAAGTTTGAGTGCTGCTGTACGTCAGTGTACCCCACTGAAGAGGACGGAGGAAAATGAAAGTTTGCAATGTCACTTTTTCAGCCTGGCTGTCCTTTCAAATCAGTTTTTCTAAAGATATCGCCTTGGATACCAACGTTTGAAAGCTTCCACAGTGTCAATGCCTAGGTTTACACTGAGACTTTGGCGCCAGCGAACGAAGTTCAGCGCTGTTCAAATACTGCTGACCAAGCATAACTAATATTTGTCAGAGATAATAGGTACTGCATGTTTATCTTTATTTTCGTACATTCATGGCCGGCAATTAGTTATTTTTTGTGGAAGCAACATTGTTGATTTTCGCTAACCTAGGACTGAAAAAAAGCAACTTGCTAGATAAGCAAACACTGAAAGAAATTTCTCCATACTCAAACAGAGGAAAGTGTCTATCCGACTCTCGATTACATTTTATTTTATTGCACCATGTGGTATTGGAATTCAATATCCCCCAGATTAAGAATAATTTTAATAGACCAAAATGATCTTTTGCTTAATCCAACTTCGGTCGGCAGCTGAAATCTTTTAAATAGACTATTTTTCAAATAATCGGAAATAACGGGCAAAAAAATCAATGACAAAATAAAGAAAATTCCACCTGTTTGCTGTTGGTAACTTTATTTTAAGAACCAAGCCGCGTTATTCAGCAACCTTCTACGGCGTTCTGTATTGAGAAGAGAAAGGGCATATTAAGCAGGGTGGTACTTGTGCTTGTCCATGTGGCAAAGGTCTGCTTGGAATATAAGCGCAAGTAGAATCAGGGCAAATGAGGGAAACACTGAGGGAAAGAAATGGAAGAAAAGAAAACAGGGCAAATTTTCAGTGCACATGCTAACCCCTCGAGCCTCTACTTGCATACCAGCGGTTGTTCATAGGAGTGCATGTTTCCTTTGTGTGTTGCAGACAAATCGGTCGCTCAAACCAAGGTAAGAGCTGATTTGGGGTGTTCTAGCTCAGGCGTTTCATCAGGTGACCGCAATCATAAGATAACAAAGCAACGTGAAGGGCTGCGATGGATTACTCATTTCACACTTCTCATTACGTTAACCATTCTGAGTACCCTGTAAACTGTTCAGTCTTGATCATAGGACCTCATGTTCAGTGGGCTTCCCATGGTTGACTTGCGAAAACGGTTTACCCAAGTAATCTACAGTGTCTAGCAGTGATCATTATACCCCGCGGAGAGTGCCGGTTATTCGGAATCATTTTCAGTACATCACCCCTGAGAGGCGTTGCGTCGGACTTCATTTTCAGAGACTAATCGAGATGTTCGGTTATTTGTCAGCCAGCGTTTTGGAATCACAACTGAGCCCCCCCAAAATTTTGGTCTTCTTAATAGAACAACTGTAATACATTTTCACAAATTGGACAACTAATGTAACTCCGAGCAATCTGCCTTCCTACCTTACAAATCGTTTCTTCGAAATGACGCACGATAAGAAATTCTGGAAGAATGCTTTTACAAAAGACGAGTAGTAGTGTCATTAGGACTAGAAATTTAGGAGAGAACGTTATCGTGTTCCAATTCACTGTGAGACACTGTATGATTAAATATACCCATGTATGAAAACAGACTGAAACAAAATATGAATAGCATTGAGGTTGCGCAATGATAAGCATAGTCCTATGAATGATACAATCAAACTCTATGAGTTAAATAGCAACGCTTATATGAAAGGGTAATTGTCGCCTGCCCGTAGGAACCAAAAATGTGATCCTATCACAGGCAAACATTAGGTAATTACTATTTGTAGTGCAATAAGATTAACTTTATTTATCGTGATTATTTGTTGCTCATGTTTGGATGTTTGCTTTTTTATAGTAGAAAATGACTGTCTACAAAAAATTGGCAAAGGTCGCGTGAAGGTTCCCGTCCATCTGGAGTAATTATTGCCTACTTTTTGGGTCCGGAGCAGCTGGTCGGATATGGCAGACAAATTAATATAGGCCGTTTACTTGGAATCACTGGCCCCACCAGAATGATTAAAAGACCGCATCGAGCTGAGGAAAAACTGTGGGGTACGTGGATTAGCACAAACTCAGATAGTTCATCGAAAATAACTACACAATCTCTTGTGAGAAGTGATCCGGGGATCTGAGAGAACAATGGACTGAGCTAGAGGCAAAAACTAAGGCGGAGAAAATCATACATTAGTTCTTAGAATATCTATTCAAGGAAGTCTTCGGAACTTAAAGTCATGATTTACCAAGTCCAAAAGAACGGTATCATTTATTTCGACAAAATTAAAAGAAAAAAATCAAAAAAATACTGATGACTCCTTCGAATCCTAGACTTATTGCACGATTCTAATTTAGTAGTCACTCAGCGCATATAATGGTCATATAAGACATCGGACAGTTAACTCCTCTCTGAAGTATTATCGAGTATATGACAGGATTCATCTAAATGATAGTGAAAGCATGAGAATCTTGTTTTGTTGCAAGTAATTTAATTGTTTTTCCAAAACTGTTCCGCACGTTTTGTAATCTTCATAATAAATGTGTAAATCAAAGCACGTGATTTTTCAGTCGAAGGAAACCGTGCGCAGTCTGGAGTGATATTCAGCTGACAAATGTGAGCCAAAAATAACAGAAAATGCTGAAACTCGAAATTTGCACTTTTCACTGGCAGGTTTGATTGAAAATTTCACATTTTCGATGACCAGTTAACGGATAGTGAATGTGTTTGCTTTGATTACAGTCATACCAGGTACGACAGGTACAAACAAGCAATGTGTCATTCATTCATTGATGAGTAGAAACAATTTTAATGGGTTTAAAGATTTCTGTTGGTCGTAGCTCAGATTTTGGTTTTCATGGAGTTCTGAGGATTGAAAGCCCAACGATCAGAATCCCATGGGACGAGAAGTAAAATCAAGAGTTTACGAAGCAGAACTAAGTGAACAAATCATTGTGAAAATAGAGGACCCCCTTGCATTACTCACCATTATCCCACCATTTTGGACTGTGTAAGAAAATCTCTCATTTAGTCTACTTGAAGCTTCATATAACTGATTTGTAAATAGCTTTTGTCAGATAGGAATAAAAGCAGCGGAATTCGGAGTCTATCGGAAAACGAAAATCTGCACATAATTGGACAGTCAGCAAACCATTTTGATTTCATTAGCTTGGGACCAGATAATCAGGTGGAAATTCAAATTTTGTATAATTATTGTGAAACTAAAGAGGAATCTTGTTGATTAAAGATAGTCGAGTCAAAGACCAGGAAACCCGCATACCTGGACCGAATAACCGAATGCGCACCCGCAAGGCTGACGATGAAAGTAGACAAAATAAATAGAAAATGAATCAGGCAGCGCGGCTCCAATGTTGTGTGTGCCATTCATCAAGGACCAAGCAAATACCGCAGTGAACACAGTACGTGAAGCTTTACTGAAAAGTTTATCTTTTAGTTCACATATGCAAAAGAATGTGGGAAGAGAACAACGTTCCATTTCTCCCAAGGAGGTAGCGATCCAAACGCTTGAACTTTCGCTAAATGTTTTCTCTGGAAATATTCAGTTCCGCGAGGCTTTTGAATTATTTGGTAAAAAAATGGAGAAGTCTTGTAATGTGCACTTTTATTTTCAAAAAAAAAATGGGAGCACCTTCTTGATTCTACAAACGGTCATAGAAGACTGTTTCAGGTAACAGATATCCCAAAAGCACGTTGTAGGGATAATTGCTATAAATCGTTAGAATGAATGTTAACTGGTTTCATGCACAGAAAGTTTTTGTTTATCGGTTTTATTTAAGTCGCAGCTTTAGACGGATATCAATACGGACCCGTAATATTCTGCCTCAACAGATGCCAAAATATCCTCAATAAAATTAAGCCAGTTGTTCATTCTGGATCTGACCACTTCATTGCAAATGACGTCGTATCCACTAATATTTTGAACATTTCTTGTCTGCAATTTTGCAGGGTGTATCCAACTATTTGATACTCAGTCTAGCCGTAGCCGATCTAATGGTTGCGACGCTCCCGATGCCAATATCGGCCATCAACGAGGTATCCGAGGACTGGTGGCTTGGTAAGTGGATTTCTTCCGCAATAATTATGCCACAGCATCACTGCCAATCTCAATACACCAAATTATTTCCACTTCCACTACAACAATACTCGTTTTGGGCGCAATATACATCTAGCACCAATCCGTATGCATTTTAGGTGCTGAAAAAAGTGGACAGCAAAAAATAAAGAGGAAGAAGCGTGAAGGAAAGTTTAGCGAACACATGCCAGCCCTTCCAATTTCGCGACCACATCATCGTTTATTCATAGAGAATCACGGTTAGCCAGGGAACTACTCATTGACCGGTTGCTGCAACCGGAGTGGATAGCTGACTTAACAAACCTCGTCCCGAGCCATTGACTGAGTAGTTTTATCTATAAGACAGTAGGACAAAGTTCTAGAGCACAGGTCATTTGTCTTCATTTCCTCGGTTTGGTGAAAACATTCCGCTCGTGAGGAGACAGTGGGTACGAATTTCTCAACTGAGATAGTTTGGTGCTCGTTTGAAGCAATGGGCTTTTCGGAGGATGAATCACATGACAGTCAAACGATTAACAAAACCAACTGGAAAATAACTGTATCCCTAATAGCAATCCTGGAACACTAAAAGCGGCAGAAAATCTGAAAATGATTTAAAAACATCTGGAAGTTTATCAACAAGCAAGGCTGCTGCTGTGGATACTGAAATTTGTAATGTCTTATTCAACAAATAATTTGAGTCTCCCAATTTTATCGTTAAAGAGCTTATTCGCTCCTATGTCAACCTCACATATTAATTACGAACTGCTTTTTCTAAACTACAGAATGTTTTATGGATCGGACGTTCCCCCCATAATACCTAAGGAGCTTGCGGCTACTCTATCTATAGTCCCTGAAATATTTAATTATTGCCTGTGTGACAACAAAAGTCCTGATTAGTAGGACGACAGTTGCCATTACTCCCATCCACAAAAAGGGCTCCTCCAAATTCCGTCCCATTGTCTGCACTTCAGTAGCTTTCAGTTTTGAGGAGTTGATTTCCCCACACTTTGCACTATCCCCATAAGTATTCGATCTCAACCAATTTGTTTACCAACACCCCAGATCCACTTGTGGAGCCCCAGTAACCCCGACATACATTTCCTTGGGATTGGACAACAAGAGAAGAGGGTGGAATATATTTCCTTGACCATGATGGTGTTTTTATTTGCGTCCACGCCAGCAAATTTTCCTCGTGACTCTCCAATTTGGGTGAATGAATTTCCCTTATTTCTCTCTTGGCTGATTCTTTCCGCAACCAACGGCAGTTTACCTGAGACACTGGCACCATTTCCTCTATTATTGCCTCTACCAAATGAAGATACTCAGTGTAAAGTTATCCCAATTTCTTTTTCCTGATTACGTACCTTCCAGTCCAGCCTACGTCTATAAGTTGCTACTCAGTTTCGCAGACGTTTTGGTTCTCGGCATGCCGTATTCTTGTAGCTTTGTTTCGGGCTTACCCAAAAGGCATCATAAAGCTTTCCGAATGGTCCGCCGAACGTAATTTGTCCATTAATTCTCATAAACCTGAACATTATGATGAGCATAAGGCACTCGGTTTTAATCGACGCCTGCACCGCAGCGTCAATAATGGGGACCAGCTGAATTACGAAGACACAGAAAAGCATCTTGAATGATACTTAATTGAAGTCTTACGTGAACATGATATATGAATAACAATTGAAAAAACCGGACCTTTTTCTTCTCATATATCGTGTCTCATATTCCATTGCGCATCCCTGCATCTGATGAAACTTTTATATTTTTGTGTTCTACCTCACTGGCCCTGCCCCTCTTTCATTTTTTCAAGGCCTTTTAAACAGTAATTGCACAGTGACTGTTGGCTTTGAAACTGTCTCTTGGTTTTGCCAAAGAGGAATATCCGCTTTCTCGGGTGCAGGAAGCATTTACTTAGCTTCACTTGACATGATTATTTAGAGGCTCTTGATAGATGCTCAAAGAGGGCGGCTACTTCGGATTCCAAGATTTGCGCCTCTGGCTATGATGAAATATTTGAAGATCTTTGTTAGCATACTGTGAGTACGTTTGGTGAAGCACACCAATGTCACACCAATGTTTTGACTTAGTTAACCTACATCTCTGTGATGTATGCGGCATTTAAGCTGTCGGTGAACTAATAACGGGTGTAATGTACCAATGCATAAAACTTACTGATAACAGAAACTTCTCTAGAAATATTATTTACATTTTAAGTTGTTCGGTTCAACACTTTATTTACTTCTCGAAATTAGATGTTGCAACTTCATAGACTCAGTGTTTACAGTGAAACTTGCTAATGTTGATGTTTGGTTAAATTCATTCCTTGATCACAGATACTGAGAGTATGCGACAACAATGGAGGCGTTTTGCAGCCTACAGCTTATACTTGAACGTCCACTCACATCTGACGCGCCTTAAATCGATTTTTCCAGTTATCGATCTTTCAGTAACAAAACAATGACAAATGACACTGAACATCCAGTAAATTTAGCCTGGGGGAAGGTCCGATTTTCTGTCACAAGGAAATACGTATTCAAATAGGCCATTTGCCTTTTAGTCTGAAGGGAAAATGAAACGAAGAATCACTTGGTGTTCTCTCCACCGTAAATGGTTAAACCGGCTCAAACAAGGTTTGTTCTCAACAACTGATTATACAATGAGCAAACTCAATGTAACGGCATTCGAAGCTCCAGGATGACGCAAATTGTTTCACCGATTCCTTCATCTTTAGATATAGTAAGTCAACTAGTTGCAGTCTTGTTATGTCGGCGCCGCATTTCGCTCCCACTATGTCGAAAAGTCGATAGATCAAGTGAAATATTGTAAGCAAATTATTCTAGTTCTGTTAACTGCTAAATGAAATCAAAACCCATCTGTGCTATTTGAAGCCTTCACCACTTACCAGCTGTTGCTATCATGGTGAATACTGACTTTTCTCTTTGGCTGGGTAAGAACTTTGCTCCAATAAATGTTGACTCTATTTTGCTTATAGTAAAAAAGGAGAAAGTTATCAACGTTTGGTTTTTCACGTCTACGAGAACAAAACTTAGCGACTAGTTGTTGAATGCGCCGGTCATTAAATAACCTTTGTAACCAGCTTTTAAAACTATTTCATGTCAAAGTGCTTTCATTTTATCCCCAGGTAACGCTTTGTGTGATTTCTGGGTGTGTTCGGACGTCCTTTGTTGTACAGCTTCAATCTTGCATCTGGTTGGTATCGCGCTCGACCGGTACTGGGCAGTGACGAATGCGGAGTATATTCGCAAGCGCACCGCAAAACGAATCGGATTTATGATCGCTGTGTTCTGGCTATTGTCTGTAGCAATTTCACTACCAGCACGTTTCACCGTGACACGTTTGACAAGCTGGATACAGTATGAGAACAGTGTGAACAACTCTGTGAATGACTTGGTCATTTCGGATTGTGGAATCAATAAAGAGTATGGATATACCATTTTCTCCACAGTTGTCGCTTTCTACATGCCGATGTTCTTCATCATTTGTATATACGCCAGAATCTACATGGTAGCCAAAGCTCGAATCCGCAGGTCCACATTTCGAAAGCATGCCAGTTCTCCCACTAAACAACCGGGCACAAAAGGTGTGAACCACCATAATTCGACTAAATCTTATGATTCGAGTGGATCACATTGGACCAACCAGTATATATGTATAAAATGTTGCAGGCGGACTTCGAATAAATTGGCGTCAGATCAATGGACCGATTTTGAGGGTATACCGACCTCCGCGCATGCACCGAAAACTGCCTTGACCAAAAGAAATTTAGAAACGAAAAGTGTTGAAGTTAGTCCACCATATTTTTACAAGGAAAAAAATAATAAATCCCCAAGCCATAACAAGAGTATTCGTGAAAAAAACAGAAATCTCAGATCCGAAACCAGCTGGAAACAAGTAACGGATGTACCAAAGTTTCGGCGAATTTCGCGTCAAGTAACACATCAACAGGACAAAATAACTGCCGAAGAAGAACCTAATAATGGGGTTTCAAAATTGCCCGGGGTACTTTGTGTCGCACGACCTGATCGTGACCGAAACGCATCAATCAACATAACACAATGCCACCAGTGTTTCGATTCAGTAATTAAAGATTCCGCAGCAGAAATCGAAGTGTTCCGTCTGGTTTTGAATCGCATATCCCAGTCGGCACCACCAAGTGTTTTCGGTACACCTCGACCTAGTTACAGCTCCGGCTCAAGCACACTGGATTCCAGTTGCTGCTACACTCTAAATCGATCGGACAAGTCAGACTTGGCAGTCTGGTCTTCTTCTTGTTCGATGGAGAACCAGAGAAAACCCGCGGATGGCCAAACCAACCAGACTCAGAAATTGTACTCTGTGATGAAAACACTCATCAGTTACAAACAAAAAGTTTCTTCCTCACCAGAACCGAAACGAAAGGAATCATGTCACAAAAACAAGCCGAAGAATACGAAATGGTCCCTTCATAAACTTGGACGAAGTAGATCTAATCGAGCTGATACTCGATATCTGAGAAAGAAATCCAATATGAAGAAGTTGTCTGTGAGTTGCTGTGATGCACCGCAAGGAAATGAAGACAATAATAATTATAATAATAGCTTTGATGCTGAAGTTTCGAAACCAATAAAGCAAGGGATTAGAGGGCAGACAGTCATCAAGCCATGTCAAACTCTCGTGACCGATGTGCTGGAAACGGATGATATCTCCGGTGGAACAATCCATCTGGAAGCTGGCCTTAAATCTACCGTGTGTGAGGTGACAAAACTGGCCACGGTCACGGCAATGGTCAAGCGAGAACGGTTGGAAAATCAAAGAGAACGAAAAGCTGTCATAACTTTGGCAATTATTACTGGCTGTTTCATGCTCTGCTGGCTGCCGTTTTTCATCGTGGCACTGACCGCTCCATTCTACGACCGTATGAGACTATCGAAAGTTGGCCAGGCTATTGTCCTTTGGCTTGGCTATTCAAATTCACTTCTTAACCCCATTATTTACACCATATTCTCTCCGGATTTTCGTAATGCATTTCGAAAGATTCTGTTCGGTCGTTACTATCTTCGGTATCGTGACCGATAGGAAACTGTGAGCGCACACTTTGCATGTGTGTGCGCACTTTCTGGTGCATGTGTTTATCCGTGTTGGCGTGTGACAGCACTGATTTGTCCAACAAAGCACCAATGGCTGCCTTATGTAATATGCACTATGCTACAGATTTATGTGGCTTGTGTAACTGGACTCTCCCAAACGATGTTATCAGCCTCAATAAAATGCACTATTTAAATGACCAATACATTCCGGATATACTTTTAATTAGCTAATGCGAATTTATTTCCAACCTATGGTTTTGACTTGCTTGGAATCTGAAATCCCATATCTCTTCCGCATTCTGTTACCAAGCAGACATCCGGCTACTTTATTCTCGAAAGAAAAAATAAATCTTCTTTTCTTTTTGCGATATCCCTTTTGAGTTATTAGGATTACTCGCTCTGTCATACACTGATAACTATTTCACTAACCAGCATAACTGGTTCAGAAACGCTGTCGATGGGAAAGATGTCTTCATTAATCTTCCATGGCTACAGTTAGGAATGTTGTTTAACCATCACATTCATTGGAGTCATACGGTCTGGACGACGTGTAATTAGGCAGACAGATTTCCCTTAAACCTACCCACCATCTCAGTGATTTTGTTAATAAGATGCAGATGGTCTTTTTATCCACTTCGGCAACATGACGTGCACCGATCAAGTAAATCTGAACCTAAAGCCACAAAACTCTGAAATCCCTGTAGGTGTGAAACAGCTGCGCATATTGAAGAATTCTATATCAGCTGCTGTGGGACATTTAAACGAACTCCGTGGCTGTCAGATTGACCCGGATTTCAGCCTCTACCCCCCGGATTCACGTATATATATATATATATATATATATATATATATGTATACGGGCGCGCATACACACCTACTGGTTACATTGCCCTCGGTCAATTGAGGACAGACAGGCAGGAGTTTGGTCCTTACGAATTCCCGTGATTGTGTGCGAAGTCGATGTTAGATTCCCAAATAATATAAGCGGTTTAAGAAGCAACAAAGCAATCACACCCGATCCCTAGCTCCAAACGGCTTCCGTATTTTTCTCCACACAAAACCTTCATGAATAAACAATGACGAAACCGATGTCAAAGTTTAGAGGCAATGAAATAATTAATGGCACAGCACGTTATGCCCACTTAACTGTTAGATTATATTTTTTCGGCAGCTGACCATTCAGGAGTCACCTTCGGTGTCATCAGGTTGTTGTGTACAGATAAAGCTTTGATTCAGTTCGTATCAGAAAGCAGTTTCAATTCACTCTCGAAAAAAATAATTCACGTAAGCCAATGAAAAACTTTTTTCTGCCAATGAGATGACAGTTATGTTCACCGACAAACGGTAATCTGATGTGCTTGAAAATAAATTCTTCTAGGACATTTACGAGTCAACCGGAAAGTTGAGAGATATTGAACTTCAAACAAATATTTTCCTATTGTTAAGTACAAAGTCGACATTAATGACAACTCGTCACATGTTTTCTTTTCGCTGATTGCTCATGAACAAAACCTTCGGGTTTTTTTCACGCAACAGTTGTTTAACCGCTAATCAGTATTTATTAAGGCCAGCCATTTGGTACTATTGAAATCCGATTTACGACAAATAAATATCATCTCTAACTAACGTTGTATTACGTGATGTGAGCAAAATAACCCACAGATTGATCTATGGCTACCGTATCCTTCTTGTTGCCTTATTAGTTAGTATCGTCTCACAAATTCAGAAATCCTCATAGTGTCATTTTGATACGTAACGGATGGCATAACTGTAAACATTATCAATAGGAGCCTATGAGCATACGTACCCCTATTGCACAGATAAAACGGTGCTTTGGATTTTTAAAGTAATTCATAAGCGACTTTTATTTCGTAGAATTCAATCGAGCAGTTGTTTTACAATGAGCGCAATTTATTTTACAAACACGAATTTGCCTACGACCTATTCATTGCTCACCTTCCAGAATTATATCAACCCTAGTACAAGTTGAAAAATGAACAATTCGCGAAGATTTAGTCAGGTTCTATTTTATCCCCTGTTTCGGATTCAATAATTAAGATCCGGAATGGAAACGTTTTGTCAGCAAATGGAAATTTCGACAAACTAATAGTTTAATGACGTTTATCTCAGGTCATCGAAGAAGGTTTTGTTTGCGAGACAGATATTGTGCACTTGTAAGTTACGGAAAATCATTCCAGGCAATTGTAGTGGACAGGATGAATAGGATAATAAATGTCGTAGGTCGTGGTCACCCAGACATTATTAATGGGAATGTGGAGACTGATATTACATTGTAACGGTACAAGACCACAGCAATTTAGTCTAATTAAGCCCGGGAAACACAGGTTTATTGTCTGTTACTTGTACAAATTTTGCCAATCGAAACATCCTCGAGATTCACGCTATTTTGGTCGCATGCAAAATATTCAATCATTCTAATCCTAGACAGTGAACAACAATCACTGATCCCGTCTTCATATAATCTACGGGCAGCTGCCAGACAAATCAGCCTGAGCCATTAGCGCTTTCCGAATTGACGTGATGAAATCTATCAGACAACGTTAGTCAGGCAATCAAAGCCAACTTCCACAATGGTACAAAATACCACCGCAGCATTATGGCCCTCGTCGGAACCGAACCAACCCCAGTGCTAATCATTTTCAACTGACAAAGTGACTCAAAAGGGTTGCCCTAAAATGCTTGTGACAAAGTCAGTTATCCAAAGGACGTTTGTTATGCAAGTTAAAATAAAGCAGAACTGGGGTCAGTGTACTTTGAAGTCATGTGTAGTCATTATATGCCAGGTTTTATTAATGAGAGTGCGGGCACAAAGAATATCGATTTCACTGTAAAAGTATCAACCAAAACCATTATGGAGAACATGAAGAAGGAACATACAGAAGATAGGAAACAAAAAAACGGAGACTTTTGCTTGCTTTTCGCTTTGGAAGTTGACATTTGATCTCAAATATTCGTTCACTCACTGATTACTTTATAAACAAGATTGTATGGATGATACCTGATCATTAAATTCTACTGTGTAACCAGGTACGAAATTTGTACACTTATTTGGCATAGAGAAAAGGTCTGAATAAAGTAAGATTTTTTATTGTGTAATAGATGTTGATTTTTACGAGCAAATTTTACGGCACCTTGTCGGCATTAAACTTTGGCTATAATCAACCAAATTGACGGATTCAATTAAGCAATGACTTTGTCCGTAATTGACCGATAAATAATGATTACTTTCAAGGTATACTAATATAGCTCTCTTTAGATATGACGTATGAATTCATACAGCTGACAAATGGATCGTTTGGTGAGCGCCAAATGTTTTGATGCATAATATTTCCCTCACTACAGAGAGCGACAAACTCCGCATACGAAGTTTGGAACTTCGTCGTTTGGCTTTACACCATTCACAGTGCGTTAACAATTGGGTTTTCAATATATCGGCCAGAAGCCACTAAAACAATCTTCAAGTTGTGAATAAGACAGCATTTAGGTTTGTAACTTTTGCTGCTATTGATATTTTGGAGTATGAATATGTCAATCCACAAATCCGAAAGATTTTGCTTCTGATGCACGTTTATGCCGGGCAAAACGTAATGGAAACTGCAGGTACGAGCAGATCGAAAGATTCAGTGTGTCAATCAAATGGAGTGACGGTTCGCGTGTCTCAATAGTTGCATCTGTGACAGATTCGTAAACGGACGACCATAAAATTCTCATTAGTCAGGTCGCATAAATCAGTCCTTGGAGGTCATGTTCCTTTCGTTTCAGATTGAATCTATTTCTTGGGAGAACTCGATAATATTCCCTATGGTTTACGCGTGTTCACTGCATACATTAAAATGTCCCATCCCATGCGCCATTAACGGAGAATGCTATCATTTGACCAAAGCCCAAACAACGGCGTAAAATTCCAATCAGCGATTCCAAACTCAGCGTAATTTCTGCGGGTGACATCAAGGTGAATAGATTATTTCACGCAACTAGAACTGAATTGGTAAAAAGGTGCTTCACATATATTCTCGATAAAGAATCAAAGCAGGTTTGCCTTTCTGCCCTAGGCAAAAGCAGAATACTCACTCGTCAAATTTACCCTTATTTCCTTGTGCGATGCTAAGGTCACGACAAGAAGAGCAGTTGTAAAAACTCGCCCTGGCCTCGTCCCATGTTGCGTCGGACAGTTGACATAAAGCGAAATAAGTTTGTTTTCAAATTACCCACAAGAAGCCTAAATCAGTCGTGTTTAAGCGTACACTCATTAGTGTGCTACTATTCTCTAATTTGCAAATCTGACGGAGTGTTAGCACAAATCTTCTTCCTAATTCTAAGGAGATGGAGAAAAAGTATCCGATATCTCAAGTATTGATACGACATATGTTGCGTAAAATAACTGTGAATCGTGAAGCTAAATACGTTCATAAACTACAGATTGGGCTTGAACTCTCTTCACATCGACATAATGTGCATTTGGGATCATATCTCTCTTTGTCCCTGTTTGGACCTTTTCTACCTTGCTTTCATAATTTTTCACAAACAAGGAAACCGCGATCGTCTGGCTAGCTTTCGTTCTTCCCTCATTCTGTCAGTCCGGATTAATACCGGCCAAACTTCTTGACTTGTCTGCAGATAGGACAAATTCAGATCAGTATTGTCAATATTAGAATTATTGCTGTGCTTACATATTTTTTGTCTAGACGGCAAAGGAATCGGCTTTCTTTATTCCTACTAATATTGACGTTAGTCACAACAACACTAGGACAGATTTTGGACTAGTTTTGCTGCAAAAAAGCACAACCATGATGAGTTTAACCAATTATTAGCAGCACGTGATGTGAAACACAGATATCAACGATTGCCAAATACTCAGACATGCTATAAGAAGCTGCATTTCCTGCAAGCCTGGAGGCGGACAATGTACGATAGCTCCGACGAGTCCCAAACCGTAAAAACTTGTCTCACAATTGACTAACATGGTAATCACGTACTGTTTTCTCACGTATTTTTATCCTACCTTTCTTGGTTTTGTCGGTGTGCCCCCTCAAGATAGTCTGCACCAAACTGTGCTAGAACAACATTTTCCCGAGGGATAAATCATGCTATCAATTTTGGGTCTTCTGTTCATTTTAAATGAGGGAACGGTTTGCTTCACATAAATGTTTGTTCCCCACTAAAGCAGGATTTTTGCCAGAAAGAACGGCTAACACGTATCACATCATTAGTGTTGCTCGGCAGACAGTAGATGAAGCAAACACTTTATTTTACTCTGCAAGAGAGCTGATGTATCCACCTTGTGGTAGCAAGGTTCGATTCACACCTGTTTGGTGAAAGGTCACTCTTGTCACTATGCACTCTAACCATAGAAGAATCATATATCTAGGATCTTTAGACATATACTAATCCAGAATGTCCGTAGGTGATTATTTTAACATGAACTGCTCATGATACAGACCTAATTCATCATTCACCTGATACGCCTCAAGATCACTGACGGCGTAGCAGTTATCAATCAGAGTAGAATTCCTCACACTAAATCACCTCGCATGCTGCTTTTGCATGTTAAGAATTCTACTGCTTAAACCTACCAGTAACTATGGAGATTATATTTTTGGGATCCCCATTGTCTACTGTCAAATTTAATCTTTTGCCCTGTTATTATGAGGATCCGTTAATTCCACATCCACGCCGATTTCGTCAAGCTTTTTCTCTACGGTTTTTATTGCATATCACTAAGCAAGGCTTTTGATTAGTACACAAACAAAACTATTTCCGTTCTCATTAGTCTCGCAGAATTTTTGTGTTAAGAAAAGCACAAACAAAAGGTTATTTTTTCTGAATCAGACGTGAGTTTCGGTCACAGCTGTACCAGTGGGTTTACTGTCGCTTTGCTCACTCCACCTGTCAAAATATATGTATCTGAGGTGAAGGTCACGTTTAAAGCTAATAAAGTCCAACTTCTTTAGTGATATGCGAAGTTCTACTTCAGTTTACCTCCAGCTTAGAGCTTGTCCGTGCATCTAACAACAAGCGAAGCACTGGTCTGCGATTTTTGCAGTTTGGATCAAATTAGGCTGGTCGAAATAAGTCGATACGTACAAGCAGAATCACATTGTGTTCATACATTCGATAGCTGCATAAAGACCAGTCCGTCAGAGCTTGTCCCGTTAGAAAGATTCGATCAAAGGCACAGCGCTGTACGTCACGTCCTTCTGTGTCCAGCTGTAAAGACGTGTTCTGCAGAATGTAGCGCTTCAAAACATACCGTGGTATAGAACAGTATTTCTGCACCAATGTCAGTAAACAGATTTACCAAACCGAAAAACTGTTGCCCAAAATAAATGCATTCATTCGATTTCATCTAGGATCCTTTTTAATTTTATCAAACTCATTGCTAAATGTTACTAAACTTATTCCCTGGGAAGCAAACAAGAATAATTAAAGGCATTTTTAAATCGCTTGCGCAGCCCTCTGACATTTGTATGACTGTTCCTTGATACCCTCAGTTATTCACTACTTTCGAGAGAACATCTAAAATGAGTTAATTTCGGTAACACGAGGCTCCTAGCATTACGACGGACTAGGAGCAACGAAAATAGAAGAGGGTCCTTGTTTCTCACATTCGGAATACATTTAGTCTGCAAAAGTCATCACGCAGAACCACAGAAAATGTTAAAAAATTTCCTGCACAAATTGCTTTTTGGACCTATTCTAGATAAATCCCATCCAGACGAGTTGGTTGACGAATAAATGAGAGCCGGTAATAAGGGAACATTCTAATACGATTGAATTTGCAGGGCAAAGATGTGTTTAACAGTCTGCTTGCATTGGAAAATCGCAGATCACATAAAGGAGTGCATTCTTTACATAAAACAGAAATGCCCTAACACCTTAATGTTTCAGTAAAATTGGCAGACCACAGGGGAAAATAAAAAAAACTGGGATGATCAGTTTCAGACATTCACATTTATGTTTCGAATTGGAAACTGAATCAGACTACCAATGCTTAAGTCATTCTTTAATTCTGTAAAAATGACGAATCAGTACATTGTTTGGTGGCTAGAAAATCAATATGTACTGGACAGTACATGTAATCCTGAGGCATTTCGTACAATAAATAAAATAGTCCATCATTATCAGTGAACGAGTTTGCTTACAAGAGTAGATTTGATTCAACCTCAGAAGTCTTCAAGGTCGGAGGGAGGCGAGCTCATGCATGGACGCAATTTGCACATCTGCACTCTCTGAGTTACAGGCCACCGAAAAATGGTCGAACATTTCACCAAAACAAAGGCCTTCACCGCCCGTTAATTCTAACTAATGGATGCTGGCTGATGCTCAACGAATTCTTGCTCTGGGATTAAAACTGTCAAGAGTCCACTGTGGTGAATTCTAGGTGTGTGCGCATTTCGGCTTGAAAACCGCTGGTTGTTAAGTGTTCGATCATTGTTTGGTGTGGCGTTGTAGCTCAGATGATAGATCACACGCGGTACAAATGAATGTGGCAAGTCTATCCATGGTTTTGGGTCCTGCTGAGGTCAAGGAAGTATCACAGACGGACCAATTCCGCATTAGTCAAAATCTGCCAGACAAATTTCCCAAATGATCAAAGCTGCTACTTTGCACGTATCTGAGACACAGCTCATAAATCACCCTGGATAATATGATGCTAGGGCGGAATATGGTGTTCACCTTTCCGATATTTAATGATGGCAGCTAAGATACAAACCATTGTAAAAGTTCCTCTGCAGGACGCTTCCACTTGCAAACTAGCATTTTTCGGAGTTGAAGAAGTCGTGCACCATTGTGTAGCTTCATTGTGGGAACTTTATTATGCCAGCAGCATCATTGGGCTAGAAATACAGCGGTGCATGTATTCAGGAACCCGGTTTTCGCATGTCGCAATAAAAGTTGGATTTGGTAGGATAGAAAAAGAAATGAAGTCAGCAATAAATAACTGGAACGCACGACGAACACCTAGACTACATACCTTGGCTACTTGAAAAAATCAGACCACGAAATAACGGAGGTCAGTCAAATCACAGGTGAACGGACGGACATCCTTATGAACAACATTATTCTGACCTGAATTGATCCATCGGGCTGCAGTGGCGGCCCAGTTCGCTCAGCCGTGATATACACGAAAATCCATGCATGGATTGAAGATGTAAATCCTGCTTAAACACACGCGCACTAACTAGAGACAACCACCGTAGTTACATACTGTAACCGTAGATCGAATCGGTTGCTAATCTGCTCTAAAAAAAGGCCAATGATGATAAATAGGGCATCGAATTGTCACAAAATGTCTGTACTGTTCAGTTTGTACATGGAAAAAACGGGCAAAGCAGTCTGTAAGAAATCGAATTAGATGGAAATACGTGTGCCGTAATTGCATTTCATCCAGCTACCTTATTAGGGTGATTTTGGTCCATAATTTTGTTCAGTGAAATTCAGAAAAGAAACATTTGCCAGTGTAAACGTTGAATCTATTTTGATTGTCTCCACTTACCGGGGATTTACCGAATATCTACATTGACTAATTGGAACTTCGTGAGAATTGTACTACGACCCTATTCTATTGGTTATAACAGTGGCTAAGCAGACGACTGATTAGTTAAAATGCTGTCATCAATGTTTTGTATATTTCTGAGCTGACTTTGATGTTAGCCTCAGAGAAAGGAAACCCCTGTGCCTCGTTCTAATTGGCGCTACCCTTGCACAATAGAATTGCATCATTCTAGTACATTCACTCTTTTCCGTTACACAAATCAAGATTCAGTATAACTGTTTCTTTCAGTGGTCATAAGATGTGAGATAAAGGGGGTTTTTCGAGGCGTCCGAGCAAGAGCCTTTTACTGACCTTTATCTTACAAAAGGAAGAATAAAATAAGTAAGGTCAAACACAGAATATGGCAAAATATCTCAATTCAACAAGAACAGAAACAAGTTTAAAGACAGATATACGAGATCTGTGGAAAACAACTTTATGAGAGTGAATTTCCAGCTGTCCGAGAAAATGGGAGAGAACCACTGTCTCAATTTCCATGCAGTACAGATTTGAATTCAATAGATAGCGCTGGAGAGAAAACTGAAGGATGCTTCCAAATACGCTTGTCGCTCGAATCAATCGAAAACTGAATCTTTGTCAATAGTACTATTCGGACGGGGAGATGAATCACTGCCGGAACCAGTGGACCGGAAAAGTTACACCAGCTGAGAATTATGCACAATACATGGACGAATGGGTGCGCCAACTCATTGTTTGATTTGTCTCATGTGACTCATTGGAATTTATTGCAGTGCTGGGATTCGATTGTACAGGAGAAGTCAGAGAGTTCAGTGAACTAACTGGCAGAAAACAACACCATAATTTGCAGCGTGTTGAAATATTAGGATAATCTAACAGAGACTGATTGCTGGTCCGAAAAAATCAGTTTCCAGTCAACGGGATGTACCATTTGCATTTGGGCCAAAGGTTTTGAAGCGCATCGCTCAACCTACAGTAGGTTATCTTTCGTTTGTACAGGGACTCAATCCATTCGTTATTCTCAAATTCGTGCGCTAACTGATATTGTATATTGATTGCTGCAAATGACAGCGAGTGTACAAAGCTAGTGAGAACCACAATGCTTAAAAATCTAGCATTATTGAGCAGATATCTTCGAAGTTATTATATTTTGGATAACATAACCAATGTCTGGTTCTAGTTAAAGCGTGTTAGCATTAATACGGAAACCCGTTATAGCTTGATGATTAGTTGATTATTCCTAGTAACATTTTATTTGACTCCGGTTATTTTATGACCTCATCACCGAGACCCTGGCAATCTATGGTTTTGACGAACATGCTGGAGGTCACGGACCCGAAAGTTAGAAAAACGACCATTCAAGGCCATCAGCGATGTGGGTGTTATTTTGAGATATTACGGTATCGATCTTTACGGGGATAGAAAGTTCATGTCACTGAAGACTGAAGGCTAAATGCTGAAGAATTCCAACCGATAATATTCCATTGGTCATAAAATGAGGCAAAATAACAATGGTATAGGAATAAGCAAACATTTGGGTGACCAAGTTTGTCTCTTATGCGATCAGACTCAGTTGTTTGGTACGTATGCTGCCCGTTTGGTTTGACCTCTCTCTTAAAGTAGTTCACGTCAAAACAAACGAACTTGCTGGAGACTTCATCTACGTGTTTACGAATACTTACAAAGACTGACATCTACTAAAATACGTTGTTGTCTTCGCTTCTCTCTGCAAGTTCTGCAGTGGGCAGCACCAGTAGTGCCTGAAATGAATGCTACTGTGTAATACTTAGCCTCATACTGTTGTTTATAATAACCAAGTAGTCACGTTATTCAGGTTGGATTTAAAGCTGCAATCGTATTTAGGCTACATGCAGCGAAGTCGTCTACCGGTGGGAGTTAATCGACATATGCAAACGCCTCGTGGTCCTGTAAATCACTGACGATTAATGGCTATATCGAACCAAGTGAATCTTGCCCAGCCATCGTAATAGCCAGGGCGCTTGACTCCAAATCGGTCGCTGTAGTCCTAGTTTGGAGGCGGCGATTACGCATTCTGATTGATTTCTAACATGACAAACAAAGATGAACAGTGATTCTGTTTTCTTAATGGCAAGTTGTGAATTTTTTCTAAGTTACCGATGTTTCCATGCATCAAATAGTGGCTGGATTTCCAAACAGATTTATGAGTTCAAATGCCTCTAGACTTATGATTATTCTTTGAAAAACAAATGTTAACACGCGTGCAATTTACTTGCCTTGGCTCGTTGGTGATGTTGTTGCTGGGCTTTTGGAAGAGTTGGTTCCTACACCATGTTGGGTAAGTGGGTTTGAACAAACGATGTTTCGACCAAGTGATGAGCTCAACCGGAATAGACAGCGTGTACAAACTAGTGTAATCCGACGGGATAGAAAAACTTGAAATGCATTTGCATATGAATCGAAAACTGGAAAATCTGGTTTAATGATGACATGGAACTTATGGCAATAAATGACTCTGGTTTGAAATGATTCATTGATTGAGGATGTTCCATCAATGGATTTCATTTATCAATTCCTTTTTTCAGACTAGATGTGCAGCTACAATTCGATTGATATGAAAGGTTGTTTAGTTAGAATTTGGCCATCAGCAGTTTGCGCACTTTCCATACTATCTCTGTCATACTCACTGAGTTGGTACTTGTAATAATATCCTTACGGCAATCCTAAAATTCCAGTAGACTGACTAGGCTTAAGTATGGTTCATTTAAAACCAATCGTTCATCTGACAGGCAGCTGAACAAACTTTAACGTGACTATTCAGTGCAACATCAATTAATTTCAGAATTCCCGTCTGAAGGATGCAAAAACATGACATACGGGTTATATTATCCTAAAACTCAAGCGAAACAACGCGGAATAGTGACGCGCGATGAGACAGCCCAGTGTCAGTTGCGTTCGTTGTCTAATGCAAACAAACCACGGGAAATCAAAACTAGAACTGATGGACGAAGGAAATGAGATGGCCAAGGCGTTCGACTCAGAATCGTTCGTCCCGGGTTCTCGTCTCAGTTCGGGCGCGGTCCATATGCAATGTTCATGATTCCTAACAAGGATGAAACAGCTGTCCAGTGCTTCCATCGTTTCTTTATGGTGAGTTGAGCGATGATATCACATGGTGAATTATTTCATGAAAACATTCAGTCACCTACTACTTATATGTATCAATCTTAAAAATGAACTTACAATAAAAGTCCCATAAAGAATTATGCCTCTGTCAGGAGTTTTAGTGCTTTTCGTTCACGGTTGATGTCAATATTGTCATGATGATGTTAGAGAGGGAACAACATAGACAGGATCCTCGATGCAGAGCAACGATCCATGAGAAATGCCGGACACAAAACCATCATAAAGAGGAGAGAAGATTTGCGCAAGTACTGACTCTTGACGGTCCTAACATCCAGAATGAGCACTTGGAAAAGGGACAGATGAACTTATATGAGGACCACTCGTTCATTGGTGAAAAGAGATGTGTTTGATGTGACAGCTGATTGGAAACCGAATATCTGCAGTTTAACCAGAAAGCTGTTGTAACAAACTTGAATGAAAGCTTTTTCGATGTACATTCAAGCCACATGTGTTTCTGCGTTTGTATCTAGTGTTAACCAGTAGGATGCGGGAGACCGAAGTCAACAGATTACCGCCTAAATTATAATGTCGGATTTGAATTAAAGTGATAAACTGGTTGATGAACTGTGTCCACGGATTCTCTCATTCTGAGAAGTAAGCATAACATCTGATATGTGATTCAACGTACTGACAAGTGTAACGCAGAGTGTGATAGGGAATGAGAATCAGACAAGAGTGGGCACTATTGGACAAATCCTGAGCCATGGCACCGATCATATCCAGTGCTTTATTTGATTAACCCACCACCCGCCCCAGTTATTGTGAGATGCAAGGTTTATTGTTTTCGCGTCTCGACGGGCGTGTTGGAAACTGAACTAGACTTGATCACAAAGATCAAAGTGTGACAACAAGAATAATGGCTACGTGCTTCCTGATAGTCCGACGGATTAGAAAAGCAGACAAAAAAGGGCGTGGAGTAGAAACCGTATTCCAAGATCACATTTTCGAGGAGGAAAAGAGCAGAGACAAAATTAAGAAATTTAATATCCGACGATTCTTTTAATGACCGGCAGTGGCTAGGCGGATAATGTCGTGGAGTTTAGACGTGAAGGTTGCGGGTTCGAATCCTCCCACCGCCGGTCAACTTCCCCACCTGGCGGCCTTCTGCTGGCCTCGGCCCGCTTCTTGCAAAAGGATGCAAATTGTTATTTCAATAATAAAGAAAGTAAAAATAAAAAACTGCTAGCGCTAATTGATTTATTCCACTATTGCTTTGATCCATTGAAGTTGAGATTTGGATTTTTCAACTGTGTGCGGCTGCCTAGTTTATCTGAAATTGCAGTGCCGAAACGACAACAGTTAACCACTGACAGCCTCCATTTTTGCGTTCAAAATGTTCCTCAACTTTGATTGGCTTCCAATCTTTTTTTAATCTGTTATCTTCCGCATCCTTTATTAATGAAATAACAATGTACACCATATATATATATATAATGAGTTCCTCAGATGTTACTCACTTTTAAAAAGTCATTTTGCTCGAGTACAGCAGATGTATATCCCACAGCATTCGGAATCCGATGAAAGAAGATACAGGAACTTGTAATGTTGTCTCAATAAACCCCGAATAAAATAAAATCACATTAGTTCTTTGCAGGTTAGGTGTGACAACAGGCCGGCTGCCATCAAAGTGGAATTCTGATCTGTGGTCCACTTTGAGATAACAGACATTCAGGCCACCTGATCATTATGAGCCACTGTTTCACTACCATCGGATACCCTAGAGGGATTTCACCAATCCGTTTAACGTTAACTTCTCTGGGAATGTGGGTTTGGGCATTTATCTTTCTGAAAAACTTCCTTCGGTCACAACACTTACAGTTTATATAGACGCCTCCGTGGGCATCGCACATGATTAACATTGAAATTAACGAACAGTGTTGTTTAATCTGCTTGATTCAAACGAATTCTTCCCATCTGTTTGCAAAAGTAAACCATCAATTTTTATAAGAAACTGCAAAACTTTCCACTTTAGAATGAATCGTTGCAATTGAAGGACTGAGGGATATAATCACCCAATAATGGAAAATAAATCTTAACTCTTTCGATTGGTGAAAAAACATTAAACGTTTGCCGCTGTTCTGGATTCCAGTGCCATGCCTATTACGTGGAATTTTTGACCTAGAAAAACCAGCAGAAAGACCCATAGAGATGTTTCAGTATATCACTTGCACAAAGCTTGTTTTGTGAATTTGGAATTGACCCAAATCTATACCATGTAAATTCAACTTTTCATCAGACATTCGATCATTTTCGTTTTGTCACAATTCTTTATTTATTTATGAAGTCCCACATCTTCCGCAACAAAAGGTTATTCAATAACACATATTTCTTCGGAACAGAACAAAATCCAACCGCCGTCCTATGCAATAGACCCACTGGTTCTTAGAAATGAACGACGAGCTCGGATGTTTTGAAATCGGTGGTTAAGATAGCCTATCTGTCACCGTCCACGTAGGTTATACCTTCACGTATCCCTTGAGAATATTATTTTGAAATTTTGATTCTCCACTTAGTCAGAGATCCCAGGGTTTGCAAGCGTATATCCGAAGAAGAATGGAAAAGTACTCTGCTCCCTAATGAGCCCTATTGCCTGTGATTCTGTGGGGCTTTTTATTGTGTTCTCTCAAACCAAGTTTAGTTTAACCCTCCATTTATGGTCACGATGTCCACATTTTTATGCACTTGATATTAGCACCGAAAACAGCAGGCTATTTTTGCCAACTCACTTGTTATTCCTCGTTTCGGAGGGACTTTAGCTGATGTTGACAGACATGGCAGGCGTACGTTGAAAGCCATTTTTTAAAATCTTATTCTTACCGACTTGGAATTTTCGGGGAACGTATATTGACTTAATTCCTGTTTGATAATTTCGTCTTGCTGAATTTCAGTAATTTCGGTTGCCGTGATTTTCTTATTTAACCTATTCAAAATCACCCACTTCGAGCAAGAAAATGCATCAGATCCGCATCTAACGACACAGATATACGACAGGGCAGTGGATCGTTGGCAGTATGCGACGAATCTAGTTTTGCACCCTATTCCCAGGTATGTCTTTTTGTCACAACAAAGATTCATAATGATTGCTGTTGGGCATATGCAGACACAGTTTCGTCCGGAAGAGAAGGATGACGAGTGAGGAACAGAACGAGTGATTGACCCACACAATCTAAGAGTTGTCAGAATGAATGTGGTATTCCCGGAACTCGCTTTTGTTCCTTCACTTTTTTTCTGACATTGCTGTCTGTCTCTCTCCCTCCCTTTCGTACACGCGTGCCTATGGGACGACGAGACCACTTTATGTCACGCTGCTAAGAATTGAAATCGAGTTGTAGGCTAAATGCAGAACATATCATATTCACTGGCTTTCGGTTACGGTGATTAGTGTGGTTTCTGCACAGGTTTGACGAACGGTTAATTATACGAGTCTTAGGTTAGTATTCAGTAAGTCCATAAAAGCTGCCTCTGTAACTTCACTATCCTTAATTTTATAGCGAAAATATTGTCCTGGTTTATCCCGAAACATTTACATGGGAATGCTGTGACACGACTACTGGTTGTCACAAATTACCAACTCGAATAAAAACCCGATAAATTTTCCACATCAAGTCAGTTCGAAAGTTGTAGAAAAAATTCTTGTTTTTCTATCGATAGTGTTCAACCTTAAGTTCGCAATCAAGACACGGTGCTATTACATCACCTGATCTGCGTAAGGCAGCTACAAATCATAAGCACACAAGCGACAATAGCCTGCTTTGACCAACGATTACGCCATACTAGGTCGAGGATTTGTCCAGTAGGATCTCGCGCAATTTCCAGCAGAAGGAAGCAAATTCAGCCGATATCATTCATGAAGGACTAAAGTTCTGTTGGCCAGTCAATTATGAATACCGCGTTTAAAATCACCTGGAACGAACAAACCCATAAATACTATAGTAACGAAGCGGCGAGTCACAAAATTACTAGCCATTGTAGACTGGTAATTTCGATAATTCGACTTCCTTGGCTGAAATCTAATCGTTAAGACCATCTCAAACCCCGTATCTCAGAGACTTTGACAGTTCATTTTACTTGGACTATAGAGTTCAGTTCAACAGGGCGAACAAAACGTGAACGTTACTGAACACTGCTGACTTGATTAATACCTAACAAGCAGTTATTTCAAGTAAATTCAGAGTGTTTCAGTTATAGTATTTTTGTTTTTTAGTGAAAGATTGCAAGAGCAATAATACAAATGCGCGTACAACTGTGCCACTCTCAGCTAACTTTCAATTCAAGACGGATAACGTGAGTTTACGCTTCTAATCAACGGATGACTGCTTACTCACTCGCGGCCTGTACTGGAAAGTCAGTTGTCAAAAATGGAGTTTTAATTTCTACTGGTGGAAAACCGCCCATTTAATTTATACAAAAACCAGAGATCTAATTGACGGATTATTTTTGCAAATTTCGGACACAGTAAAGTAGAAGCCAACTTTCCGACAACAGACCAGAATAGGTCACGTTGATGGGTCTTGTGTGTGGTGGAATGTGGTTGGGTTTACCGTTGCTTAAATGAATCACTTCACGCAGATGTTTTCGACGGTATTTAAATTTAGACTTTTGATAAATTTGGTTCAGTGCACCGCCGAACCTGTTCTAACCAAAATCTGAAAAATTCGTCGTCCTGACATGTGAACTGCCAGCCCGCTTTGTAAAGCTATTTGCAATTGTACTAATAAACACTAAAAATTGCAAAATCCTCACAAAGCTCATCCGCCTCGTGGATGCCACGATATTATGTAATCCATGATTTATTGAAAACTTAAGTGGTTTTTCTCCATTCGCTGTCTGTTACCTTTCACCTCTTTGCATTGGAGTGGACATTTAGGGTTCTGAAACGTATTCCTTCATCTGCTCTGATGTGTAGGGCATGCAACAAGAAAATTAAATTTGGAAAATAAAAAGATTCCAGAATGATGTCATTTAAATATTTATTTATTTTACTGCTATTGAACCACCTAATTGTGGACTTCGTAGAAGCTTCAAGATGCAATTTGATCTTTTTGCAACCATTACGGAAATCAAATTCATTAGATGCGAAGTTGATAAAATATGAAGTCTATGTATGTTGCTTCAGTAGACAATAGAGAATTCTGAAAAATCAAATGTGGTAAAGTGAAAATATTTATTTAGGCCTTTGTACAATCCCATAAGCTTCAGAATCCGTGTTCGTCGAATCAGAAATTTTATCACTGAATCGGCTTAGTCGAAATAACAGGATAATATTGTGCGAAATTGTTCAACTAGTGACTTTAAGGGTTTGTACAAAGATTTCAACCTAGTAAGGTATTGTCAGAAGTGCTCTTCTGCTAGGGCCTGAACACTGTAGATTAACTGGGCAGGTTGTCAACGGCTTCGTAAAATTAGCCATTTGAAAACATTGAAATTAATCGCTTCTTATTTGCATGACCACCTGGGGCTAGCGCAATCGATCCACTCCTGCAAATGACTGCTCTACAAGTAGGTCTAGTACGACGAATGTTTCGAACATTTCGAGCAGAGTTTGGTTAATTGTTTTTTATTGGAAAAAGAGATTACACGTTTCCACAGAATTATCCGCCGTATGGTATTAACAATCAGCTCATCATTAAGAGATCGTGGAAGCACTGTGCAGCTGTTTTATCTTTGTTAGGAATCGTCAATTGTAAGCTGACATCAACTGGTAAGTGGTCTCATGAAAACACTATTTCCTTCTACGAATACCGACCAGGTTGATCTTCATCCATAGGGTACAACGAAATTCGCGTCTTATTTTCGTTTTAAATCCCACAGTTAATATGAAAAATTACTGAATTGTCTTGAACCCGCTAGATTTACTGTTCACCTCATGACCGCGTACCTCTAATCCTACAAAGATGTGCAAAACTGATGGGAAACGAAGCCACATCATGACGATTTTCAAATTGTTCTCCATTTTGGTCTTCATTATTGCAAATTAGCTCAAATAGCCATAAAACCTTTCGGAACATTTTATTCGTATAAACACTTGGAATTCAGCATAAGGAACAACGACTCCCCTTGTAATAATTTGCTCTCCCAGTATCTCTTAGTTATTTCTCTGGACTGCAGTATCTTGCGAGCTCTCATCTCCTCGACAACAGTAAATTCTTCCCATCGGAGTGATCGACTTTATTTCACATGTTACACCATGTATATATCCAATTGTGATTGTCATACATTATTGCATTAGTCACATATTGTTGAATCTGATATGCTATGCAGACAAACCATAGAAGAACAATGAAAGATTGTAGCAGAAAAAACTTGCATTGAACAACGGTGCAGAGATGAACAGAATTATCTTGCGATGAATAATGTTATCATTTTTATTCGGAATTAAAAGTTGCCTTCTATATTTTATTTGATATTTTTTAAGTTGATAAATATTTTAGTAAGTCGTGATTCCTGTTTGAGTCATTTTATCTCACTGGATGTACTAGCCCTTTTTCTCTGATCATCATTTTCACCGGTGCATGAAACTATCAATTTATTCTGTCATTCGATGGGATAATACATTACCAACGTTGAGCAGAGGATATCCGGTAGATCTAAAAAGCATGCTTATCGGTTATTGTATTTCTATGCAGGAGAGGGTTTGCGCTGATTGATTGTAATGTCAAAGGAGGAAATGAGGTTGTATAAGGACTGTGTGCGAGAACGTATCAAACAAGTGTGGCTGTTGTGGAATGAAATAGCTGCTAACAGTAGCAAAATGTTTCGGAAAATAACCATTCTTTGAAAGCAAATTTTATTCAGATTTCGCTGCAAGCGGATAGTCCGGAAAATTTGTTCACGTAAATTTCCGTTGAAACACATTGGTTTGTATCTCTCATTTACGAGCAGGTATTAGGCTGCCCCACTGTCCTCTCATCGTCGACGAAAGTAACCAAAGGATCAAGATTGGAATAAACAGATTTGCCGTAAAATCCAAGGAATTTTCTGTTTGAAACTTCATAACTTTTAATCAATGAACGCTTGTCACAACCGCTTGGGACAAAGAAATCAAAACTGGGAAAAACAGAGCCCAATTTTTATTATTCATCCTAACCAACTCAAAACACGTTTCGCTGTTCTATGCGCTTATCACCAGTGCATAGAACAATTGACGCTTGTTAATTTTCCAAGCATTCCTTAAAAATTTGCGATTCACGGAAAACCAGTTAAAAGCCTTCATTTCTGTCCATTTAATCAACGGCTGTCTTGCGCTGCTTCCTCCAAAGATTTCAATCAAACTCCATTAGAGATGAGTTACTGAGTTGTTATCATTACCTTAATTTTAGGTGACTATATAAGCCGAAATGCTGCGGAAGTAGAAGAAAAAGGGTGAAAACCTACAGTTGTTTTACGAAATAAACGTGTATTACTAAGGTTCGAATCGCATACCAGAATCTATATATGCTTTGGGAACACTTAGTAGAAGTTAGCCGACAGGCTAAGCGTTTTTCAAAGCACATGTTTTATTCACATTGATTTTTTTTGTTTTTGATCAGAGGTGAAGGTGATCATGTCTGCAGTGCACAGCCATGAGACAAAGAATAAATGCACCTTTGAACCTCATTTTTCTAACTGACTGACTGTGCCTGTCCACGGGACAAACGGAGGATAGAAGGTCACCATCGCTTTCGATGAGGCACAATAGTTTCGCCAACCCTACGACCAAACTTCTTCCATTCATTGTACAACTTGGGCATTTCTATCATTCATTTTGCTTCTGATTAGAACTAAGAACAAAACAGAAGTACCGACATTATTGGTGACTGAGGACAACCGCTGGACCACATAGATTTGATAGTAGAATTATATTTCTCAGATTTTCTTTAAAACAAACAACGCAGACTTCATTTCGTGCGGATCAATTAAATCTGTTCACCTGACAATGGACCATGCGGAATAATGAAATATTTTGCTCCGATTTGCGAAATTTTCTGCAAGAGCAATTTAATGTGGAAAAAACGACGACAAAGTAACTGTAATTTTTACAAGAAAATAACAAAATCCCTAGTTTTCTAAATTTGATTCTAAAGGCGCATAATAAATCCCTTAAGAAGACAAACACAGGCGGGAAATCGTTGATGGTGCCCGCACAACAGAATATATGGTGTCATAATTAAATTAGATGAGAATGGGATTTTCAATCAGTTCAAAAAGGACAGTTCTAAAGTTCAATAAAATGTACTTCAACGGCCGGGCTGGTGACATTCATAACTGGATTGCGATCAAACAGGGCATCTCGGGTTTTCAATGGTCATTTGGCAGAAATACAATTATGTTCGCCAAGGGCATACAATCAAGATTCGGTATAGGACAGGAAGCACAAAGTGAAATAGTTTGAAAAAATTCTGACAAATTTGGCAAATTCTGAAAAGGCGATCGTTTTTCCAACTGGAATTCAAGTGTGTGAAAATTTGACCACCATTTTATTTATCATTCGATTGGTTGGGGTCATTTGCGATTCATACCACAAGTGAGAGAAAACTTTCGAGAATAATAACGAAAGAATTTCAAATATGTTTAATCAGTAATGAACAATAGATTAACTATAGCTGTTTGACACAAAAAATTGATAATAAATATCTGGCACAGCATTTAATGCAATTGGCACGTTCCTTTAAAAATAGAAAAAACGATACATGATTTCATTGTCACAAACACATTTGACGCTTTCAAGAAAGTACCTTAGAAAAACAAAAAAACAAAAAAACCCTCAGTTTTTTCAGAAAAACTCGTACATTCAGATTGTTGGCCAAAGCATCATGTTTACCGAAAACCTATGTGCGGTTTTTAGGATGTCCTGCGTTTTCAAGCAGAATCTCATTATTATTTTATTTATTTATTTCTTCTTTCCTCACTCTTTGCCATCTACACTCTTTGTCAGTAAGTAAATGTAATGAATTCAGACAAGGGCACATTGTTTTCATTTCATTCTGCACTTTAATAGAAGAGACGCAGGGTTGAGATCTGAGAACTCAGCAACGAAATAGCACATTTTTAAATCGGGCTTTTTTATTGATGTGAACAATAAAATATTTCAAAACAGCAGTTGCAATCTTGCCTTTAAAATATGCGGCAAATTAGGTGAAACGTAAGAATGAAAGAGCATACGGAGGCAATCTAACTTTTCTGTACGATAAACCGATCTGTGGGGGATTCTGAATTGAATTAAAACAGAAGTTTTCTTCACACCAAGTGAATCTGGGACGAAAACTAACATGTTTCAGCCTTATACAACGCTGATCCTACAATATGGTCCACTAAACCATTCTCTGTTGTTCTTATGCGAATGCCAGATTGGGATTGTCTTTTTCCGGACTGCCGTCAGGTTTGCTCTTTTGCCTACCTTTAGACTGCTCATTAAGAACGTTGGCTGAAGTGATCAGTTGTAGTTCGCTTATCCGTATTGCCTCATAGTATTTTCATCGGTTTTGTGAACAAAACATGCAGAATGGGAAAGTTGCAGAAACATGAATAAACTGGAAAAATTGGCACCAAAATTAAATTCAAAAAACGTGTTCGTTATTAATTTTAAAGCTCACTGTTCCCTCAAACATCAAAAAACTGTTCTCCAGAATACCATTCGAAAAGGGAAGTAAAATTCGCTTAGCATTTCTATCGCATAACAGAAATCAAATTGATGGTTTTTGGCAAAAATCCCACGCTCCAGTTAATACGGTTGAACTTTGCTTTGGTTAAAAACCTCGTCGGTCAAAAACTGTTTTGTCTAAATCTCGAGGAAACATTCAGCAAACATAGAAGTATTTGTAACCATATGGCATTTCCAGTGAATAGCAATCCTGTGAATATTTCTGGACGCCTACTTACACCGGCAAATTGACTGCTGTTTTACATTGGAAATTTTGTGTTTTTGCATTCGCATATTTAGGAAAAATCACTCGATTTTCGAATGTAATATTAATTCCAGTGAAAATGTTGAGTAGCAAGTTGTAGGTTGCCGCTATGGAACCACTGGCATTCAAATCGATGCCTGCGACACGTGTTACCACCTCATGAAATGTGACCATCACATAGAAAAAGATTAGGATATCCCCGATTAAATCAAGAAAGAAAATGACGAGTACTGACTCGCTGTAAAAGATTGCGTGCCATTTTCCAAACGTGTATGTGTTACACTTGCATAGCAGCATTCGAATTGGTGGATGCCGTCTTTGCGCGATGCGAGGGGATTACCATTGATTCTTTAGGTGGCGGCGCAGCTCAGATGGCACAGCACATAAGGTAAAAATGGGTGGGTTACACTCACCCTTGGGTTCAAGTCTTGCCGCCATCGAAGACGATTCACAACTGGATCGAGTCTGGAACTATAAACGCCCGCTGAGAGGCGACACTAACTTTGTCCAAGCGGGTTATGAAGAGGATATGCTTTTTTAATGTGTCGATGTCCAATTAGAAGCAATTTTCTGTTAGATATTTTTCGCTCTGGGGCATGTTGCCCAATTTTTTTCTCGTAGACAAAAACAATTGGAGTCCGTTAACCACCTCACACCTATGTTTGATCAAATTAGCTAACAAGCAAATGCCTTTGATTAGGTTCTCACCTAGTCCTATCTCAACGTATCAGAAATTTCTATTCTCTCTCCGTTTACCTTATCGGACGAATGTATCGTTTCTTGCATCATAAAATTCACTGTCTCCATTGCCCCGAGTATTTTGAGGCAGAAATTTCGACGCCGAAATTGAGTTAACTAGATAGGTTTCGTTACTTCCTAACTTTCTTTAGTTGGGAAAATCGCTGTTCTGGTCCAGAATTGTACGAATCGGTTTTGAAATTTGTCAGCATTGTTCAATTCTATTTGATTCCTTTCGTTGCACATTTTCAACCCGGCCAACACGAATCCCTATGTGTTTCAACCGCATTTGTGACCAGGCAGTACCAATGAAACAGCATTTTAGCCCTTTCGTCTCCCACGTAACACGTTCTTGCATCACAGCTTTTTATAAATAAGGAGAAAACTCTTGTCCTCACTTTCCACCGATAACCAAGCGTATTTGTCTTCTATGGAAGCAGTCCCTGGCAATTTCAATCTTTTCATTTTTTCCTCTTTTTACTCCTTTCGCTGTTCTTCCTTGTGAACCAAATAAGAAAGCATGGTTCCAAGTCGCCCCGAAATAAGCTGAACCGCTTTTCCTAAACCAGTTTTAGTCACTCTGTTTTACTGTTCACCACTGGGTGGATCTGTCAACTGCTGTACTCTTAGATTTTAGGGAGAAATACTCAGAAAGAAAGACATAATGGTCATCATTCTTAAACCGGATGTCGATAAGTTGGCCTGTATTTCACGCCATACTATACTTTTCGGAATTTCTGGGGATATGCGGCGATTCTTCAGTTCGAACTTCGAACATATCTCACTCAAACAACTATTGCCTTGCTCAGTTTGTTCGTCACAAATATGCCAACAGATCAAGTAACTGTCATACCAACTGTTGGTTCGCTTTCGGTTTGTGTTATCCTCTCATTCCTGACAGTAACAGTCAGTTTTACGAGCGAATCGTCTTTCAACTTCTGCGGTCCACCGAATCTGAAATTTCGGTTGACACACTGAAATTTGTGATGTTAGAGAAAATCAGCAATATAACTGGTTGCAGCTAAGAAATTTGATCCAAGTAAATTGGTCTATTTTCAATTTGGCAAGACCCACTTGTATACTGTTTGGGAAAGGTTGTTCGCGAATGCCTAACGAGATTTTAGGCGACAGACAATCAGTTATTTTTGTCCTTATCCCAATGAAAATTTTATTTGTTGTTGATGTTCTATATGACAAGGTTTCAGCTCTCGGAAACTTACCGCAGTTGGCTGTATGCTGATTATCACAAATGTTAACGGCCGTACTGTACTTTAATTTAAGACTACTTGCATTTAGACGGCTAGCGTTCATAACAGCTGACGATTGTAAGAATGCTTTTGACAAAGTTGCTTGCTTATTTTCCCTCTCACTGCTAAAAGTGCCCTTGAGAACCGAAAGAGATAGCACGTCGACTGAGACTCGGTACAATCATTCAGCAGCAAACGGACTGCAATACTACCTGAGCCCCAGCAACGCATGCGGAACAGCTGCACTTTAATCTTCACTCAACAATACAGAAATCAAAATCGGGTCTGATACCGGAGACCAACAAATCGGTTTTTTCGACAATCACATATTTCTGCATTCATTCTGACCACCATTAGCAACAGGTCCACTCAGACAGCAAAAAGCCAGTATTTCTCTGTTCTTATTGAATAAGTTTTCTTAGTAATGTTCAAACACAGCAACAGTTTGGTCGACAGCCTCGGATTGTTCATCCGCTACTTAGTGATTGGTTCCCAATCCACTGCTCATAATATTCGATTCACCTAAAAATCACCTTCCTGTGGACGTATGTATATTGACCCACAATTGAGGGATTTGTTTAATCAGGCTGGCTACCACGTGTTCCGACTTTTACCTTGTTTTATTGTTACTCTTTTAGTAACATGTACGGGTAGATACGCAACCCCAGATGTTTTTTTTCCCAGCGCATTCGTCGTTGCGGTATTTCTAACTCCAGCGGGAGTGATCTCATTTTCTCGACAATTCCAGTTAGCATACAGTTATCTGCACACTTGATGATTGTATTCGAGGCGACCGGTTGTGTTAATGCGTTTATCATGCTTTGGTAATATTCTCAGATCCATTTGAAACTCGATGAATAAATTTTCAACCCGCCAATAAACATTTTCCAGTCAACTCACGGATGCTGCACGAGGACTACTAGTAAAGACATGATTTCTTCTATTCACCGTTTGTTTATATTTTGTCTCGATTCGACTAGGAGTAAGCTAATGCGAACGCCGTTTGTTGCGAACCTGAAATCATCCAAACATGAGAGCCAACAGTCTGTCGAGATCGGACCATTCATTGTAGGTTAGGTGCACACATACTAAGTTCCTTAATCAACGGAAGACATTCCTTTACTACAACCAAAGTTATATATTAGTGTACAGAAATTAGTACTTCCTTGTAAATGGAGAAATTCAACGGTGACCAGCAATTGTTGTTAGCAAATAGAGGTTGGATGGGAAAAGGGCACATTGTGATTGGCGCCAAACTGACCGTTTGAATCAGGGTCATTAGCGCACACTTTCTTAAACTTACATTAAGTTTGTGTGACGGAAAAGCGCACTCCTAGTAGAGGTAATTGTTTTTGAAGTTTAAAGGCCGTCAACTAAATTAAACATTTAGAAGTTTGGTTTTGAATAAAATTTCTTAAATTTTTCCAGCAAACAATGCCATCAGTTCCATATTTTATCCAAGATTCATTTGATAAGAATAACTTTTAAAGACCTTCAAGCTAAATCACATACGACTTCGTCTCCATTGACAAATGGACACTAAGCACAACTAATTCCCCTCTCACCGAGGGCATTACAAACTAAAAATTATAATCTCCAGCTGCAAACAAAAAAGGAATGTATACCTACTGGTTCGGACATTGGCTTCTCTGAATCATTTGTGATTAAGTTGCAGGAAATGTTCTTGCTTAATTATTATGTATTTGGGTTTGCTTGGGATGCAGTGTGGAGACCCATTAGTTTTGCTGATGAGAGCGTGGTTTGTCGAGGCTTATAAAACATGGCTTTCAGGGAAAGCACATTAAGGTTTGCTATCTCGGTAGCGAATTCGCAGTTCCTCTACCACGTTGAGTTTTTGTGTCATTTAGTTGTTTGTGCTCTCCAGGACGTACTAAAACAGAAGCATTAGGTAATGGAGAATATGCGGTAATCACTTGGAAATTAGTTTTTGGCACCCATTTCAGATTTTGTCTTGGAAAGTCTTTGTGAGGAAATATTCCAGCCGCTTTGCGCAAAACCGTTTCAGGTACTTCTACCAGTTTATTTCGGCAGTCCTAACGTTGTTAAATCCCCTCTAGAATACATTTGTTTGGGTCAGTTGAAAGTCGCGTACCAACAGCTTAATAGACGTCTATTGTAGGAACATGGCTCTGTTATGGGTGAACATTAACAAATAAATATAAGGGAACATACAATTGAAAACCCTCAAAAGTAAAAGAAACAGTCATATTCAGTCCTATCAAGACGGCGACAGCAAGCTGTACATTAGGCATTTAGTGAAATAGGCTAGGGATTTATATGGGGCTGGTCAGTGCGTGCGACCTTACACAAAGCTATTCGTGGGGGAAAATATGTGCACTTGC
This sequence comes from Fasciolopsis buskii, assembly GCA_008360955.1. Lineage (NCBI taxonomy): Eukaryota > Metazoa > Platyhelminthes > Trematoda > Plagiorchiida > Fasciolidae > Fasciolopsis > Fasciolopsis buskii. The sequence continues at coordinate 105,301 of LUCM01000577.1, read as the reverse complement.
GTGCTAGTGGATACATTTGTATATGGATCAATGGTCATGGGGTAGGGTACGATCAACTTAGTGCAAACGCGAAGGTGCGCCTATTGTTGTGCCTGTGTCTGAAATGTCAGATTCAATTGTTGCAAGTGAGTAGCTATCAAGATATTATCAAGATACTGTAGCTGTGCATTCATGCATCTGTCCGTGATGATCCGGCTCAGCGAGCGGTGAGAAAACTCTAATGACTAGGTGTTAAGGTAGTCAGCAACACGAAGAAACTTTTACTTATAAGTAGCCAAGCTTTATGCGTGCGTGTGTGTTCACGCATGACGGTATCGGGGACTGGAACTGTGCAAATTCGCAGTATTATAGATTAGTGGTCGGACGGTTTGATATTCCGCACTATCGCCTACGCTCCAAGGGTCCGAGCCAGGAAGTGAGACACAAAATTATAATGCTGAGTAATGAAACACGTCAAATCGCATTTGGTATTTCTTAAAATTTTCCCTAGGTTGTAATTGATCTTCAGTTGTTCATTAACAAATTCCGAAGAGCACGGTGATTTTCAGTGTAAGATTCAAACAAATTTAACCCATTTGCTCCAATATCGTTGCGGCTGTAGAACCTCCTTCTTTATTCTCCAGAGCGCAACAAGCAGTCTGATTGCTAGAATTACTTTGAATTTGAAATTCAATAGAAAAACATTCTGCCTTCTAGATGGGTCCCGTGTTAGATAGAGGGAGTAGACAAAAGAAGAAATGAGAAGGGTACGTGTTCCAATCTTCAAACAGGCTTCTTTAAACAAATTATTGTGCGCAATTGTTCGTCCACACCAGTCGTTTCGCTGATACTTTTACAAACAATGGTTATACCTCTCAAGCCTCATTCCAGTCGCAACAAACGGCCAGTTCTTCTAAAAAAAGCATACGTTCGACTGCAAGTTTATCGATTTCATAATTATATCTGTACTATCGCTTACTGTATTAACATGGAATGACTAATTTAGTATATTGAAAAGATTTCCATCGATTTATTATTTGATAGTAAGCTGAAATTCTCCCCGAGCTTCATGTACAAATTTTTGTCTGTCTGTTTGTCCTGCATTTTGCCAATTTCCACCAGCTTTGATTAAAGTGGTAGCCTTGGACGTGACTAATATCTCTCAGGTTTACCACTTACTTACAAATACCCCTGCGCGGATTTGGTTGCAGTTGACTAAATGGAATTACTTATCCAACTATTGTTTATTACGGAAAAGTTTTTATTTGAGAGAATAACACCACGCTTAGTAGATGACAATTTTGTTGCAGCTTTTGTTGTTTTTGTTGTTGAAAATAATCAACTGAATCGACATGTACAGTTACTTACATGTTCTTCCTAGCCTGGAAAGTTGGAAATATATCAGAAATGCTGGAAATGGGCAACTCTGACTGTCAAAATTATTTTCCATTAATTTTAACTAAAGACAGCACTTGAGAACAACAGTATTTGCGGCTCAATGGAAAATCAAGTTATCCGAATTTGATGACTCCTCTAGATAGTTGTAACTCCGCAAGCCGAAACATTCAGATGTTCCGAATTAGTTTGCCTGTAACACGCAAGTTTTCTGTAATGAGCGCCAACTGGTGTGGAGTGTCTCGTGTCAGATTTGAAATGGACGGCCTAAATCCAGGACTTTCTGGTCTCACGCAAGCCTGCGTGACTTGGTGGAATCTAATTAGCGAGAAAAAATCAGTCTGCACAATCTGAAACCAAAGTGCTTATACAGTGGCTGTGTTATTTACTTAGATCCGTGGATCGATTCCAGGAACGTACATCGGCTAAGTAACTCAGGATTCAGTCTGGTTAAGCATACCCTAGTGACTAATTTATATGGAAGAGGCCAAAATTGTCATCGGAAACTTTGCAAGTTAGACTTCTTCACACAAGGTCATTCGCACATTATATTTATTTATTTTAATAACATTATGTAACGCAAATGCAAAATACAACCTTAAATGAAGTCTGGATTTAAAAGTTTGGTGAGTTTAGCAATGGTTTGTAAACTTTATATAATAACTTAGGCTCGGCTTCATAATGAACAAAAAGGTGCAACATTAGTTTACCAATAATCCATAATTCAGGTGCTAATTTAGTTGTTGTAGGTGCTTCGGCAAAAATCCCACAGTCTGGATTTTGACACACCCATGCTGTATGTTTTGATGGCTGGAAAAAATGAACTCACTCATGTTTTTCAGGATTTGCAAGTTATTTTATCGGATATTCTCCTACTTTACCGGCTAAATATGCCATGTTATTCCAAGGAATGCAAAACTTTCAGAAGAAAAAGGAAAGGCCACATTTGCTTGTGCCTTCTGATTTCTGCTACATCGAAAAGTATGCCCAATAGAAAGTTTTAATGTTTTTTTTGCTTTGAATTTGACTGTCAAACAACGGTAGGAAAGCTCTCTTCACCTTTACCTTTCCAAGAAACACGCCGTTTTTTTCTGAATATGCTCTTTGTTGAAATTGCAAGTAAAACCCGCTTTTCACCTGGATTCCACAACCCATCAAACAAACACGCAGTCTGAATACAGCTTCCAGGAAATCGTCTCAAGCTGTTCAAGCACAGGAAGATATTCTCCATCGGCCAAGTAGAAAAGTTTCGCATAATCGATTTTCGCTCAACTCTGCACAGGCTTCCTCCGACAGTCATGATTGGATATTGCGAAAAAACCTGTCTCCTAGTAAAATAGTGGTATGCTTTGGGTGAGAAAATATAATCTTTGATCGGCTAAACCGTTTAGTTTGTGGTCTCTAACCATCCTTGTCACGCTACCCATTCGTGTCACAGTGCAAATCAAAGCTGGCTTAGGCACAAAGGGATAGGGAAAAACTTGGGAGGAGATTACGATTCATATTGGTCCAACTGAGAAACCGAACCAGTCTTCTAGCAGCTCCAATTGTTAGGTTAATTAACAATACCAATATGCATTAGGATGTGTCAATTAACGTGAGCCTACCAGAGCAGGAGGCACATGTGAAGCTGTCTACCTGTGCACTCTAATTGAAGAAAATTTATCACATGGTGATATCTATCGCAAGGTCTGAATAACTCAGTCAAGTTAAGCCTTGAAGACTGGCTTGCTAGGTCTTTGAGTGGTGTAAAGTATCCGTGCTTTTTATTATCGACTTTTGTTGTAATTGTACAAAAGTTATATTCGTTCAACAATGCTGACAAAACTGATGACAAAATATTCAGTTTTTGTCAGTTTCCAGCAAAACCCTAACATACACGCAGGTAAGTTTGCTCATTCTCAAGAACAGACCATCTACAAGCAGTTTGCCGTAAGAGACGAAACGAAATTCGGTTTAAGAGCCAGGTTCTTATAAGTCAACGTAGTGTACTAACGCCCTCTCATTCCTCCGTGATTCTACATTGGATTTCTTCACAGAACACTCTTAATACGTAAGTAATGGTCTATTGCGATTGGTTATGTGAGAGACACTGAAGACGACGGTGCTTGTGTAATTTATCCGTGAGTACATCGTTCCAAAGCTAAACGGTCGGCATGAATGAAAGTTATGACAAATTTGTGGTTAGAGTGAATAGGTTTCAATTTGACTTCAGTTGACTAATGTGAATGACTCGGAATCATTTGTTAATTAAATAAGTTTGTAATATCAATGATATCAGTCTGTTTGAATTTCGTTAGTTCTAAGTCTAGGATCATCTGCGCGTCTACTGAGAGTCGATGAGGATGAAGAGCCCCGATGAATCACTGCAAGACAACCTGAGCGGGTGGAGTTTTCCAACGTCAGATATCATAAGTCTGTTCACTGAGTAAGTTGGAATATTCCTAATACTGAAGGATCGTTTACCTGTCCTAAAAAAACCGAAACCTCGACAAAATTTAATTAAGAATTAGGGGACGGTCTACCTCTGCTGCATACGGTCAGATGTGATGGTAAGAATAAGGCAATGAAATCATTGTTAAAGGGTACTATTCCATTTAGCCGAATTTAATAAATTCCTAATTGTGCGCTAAACCAGAAGTGCTTAGTAGCTAAGCTGGACATATCGCACACTACACGGGGATTCAGTGTTGACTTTCATTTAGTGAGATTGTTCTGCCTATTCGCCTTCTCCATGATTCTGCAGCTAGAGGACTCCTAGATAGAATTGATCGTTGTCTCAGTCAAGTAGTCAGTGAAATATTTAATTCATTCCATGCTCAGATAACAATAAACATAAGAAACACCGCATCTTTGTGCACAAATTCGTCAGCCTTTTGAATGGCGTTTTCGGGCAACAGATTGTAGCTAAACCTAGGACAACACTCACCATTGCCTCAACGTCTACCTGCGCTGCTGTCAAATAATCAGCTCACATCTAAACATCTATTGAAAATGCGCAAGTACTAAATGCTTTTTCCTGCTTTCATTTCCAAAGCCATAATTCCAAATGTCGACAGTTTGCAATAAGCCATAAAAGATCATAAATACCCAACAGCAGACCAGTTACACGAGAAACAGTGAGAGTTGACATCTGTAGTGTTAATTGAGGATATAAATGGACAGAAAAAGAAAGCGATTTACTATGCAGCCATGTGCATCGGAAGATCCGCGTATTCATGATTCTCGAGCATATTCTTTCCACTGGTGCTCCAACGGTGTATGGGTAAACTTAAAGTAAAACAAGTGCCGACAGAAGCACTATAGTTATCGAATTTTATTCCGAAATGGTAACTTGACTTTATGGATATTTTAACGTAAGTAACATAATGCTGCTACTAGATGGCATTGCCGTCTTGTAATGAAGTCTGCAAATAACAATAAAACCTTGTAAAACGACATCGGAATAAACCGGACAAATTTCATCGTAGGATTCCGCAAATGTCAAATTTTCAGCGCAGCTTGAATAAACTGCTCCATTATGGAAAAGCAATTCGCCTTAGCATGGAGAGTAAATGCGAAACGACAGATTTCTACGCAAAAATAAAAAGGAATTAGGTTTGTTCATCCATGACAGGAGATCAGAACAAACGAACACCATATTTGTTCATCATATTGCGTGCTCTTGATGATTCTGGCATGTATGCTGCATTGCGAACTAACTTCACTTGTGAATTAAATGAGCAGTTTTATTTTGAACTACCAAATACTCAGTGACTGTTGAACTGAGTCGAATTAGTAAATGTGCACTATCAACCAGATCCGCTTACGAACCAATTTACTGCATTTCACCTTCGAGCCCGGAGGCTGAACTGTGGTAACTTGTGTATCGACGCACTACTCCAATCAAATGACTAGACAGTCAATGTACGAATGCAAAATGGTTTTTGCTTTGGATTGGGAAAAACATCACACTTTTCAGAAAAACCATAATAAAATTCACTAATTCTCTCTGTACATCATTCTCCCCAAAAATAATTGTATTTTGTTCTAGTGCATCGCTGTAAATTACAATTCGAAGTCATGACTCTCAGTTCCAGGTAGCTGTGAAAATCCTGCCGGGCCTTTGAAAACACGAAGGAATTTCGACAAACGGGTCGTCCACACGTTAAAAGTATTATTATTTTTCAAAAACTATTTTGAGCTGATGATTATAAAAAAGGAATAATTCCTTAGACGTCCATGGTTTTCGAGGATGAATTTCCTGAATATCGCGCAACAGCAAAAATGTTCATCCTCCTCATCGAGAAAAAACATAGCATCGATAAATTTCAGTTCACTCACCAAGACAAACAGTAATAATCCCATTACTGAAATGTGTGATTGTTTTGTCGGAGACTTAAAGAAGCACGTGGTCAGTCGCGTGGTTTCTGATACTACCGACGAAGAGCAGAAACAAAACTTGTTCCCATCGATTACTTTGGATGCATCGATAGGCGGAACCGACACCGCCACTTCGTTCATTTTCCTTTTCTTACGTGCTATCAGTGGACCAACATAGTTAAACAGCTTGAACCTCTGACGGAATCATCATTGAGGAGTGGTTAACAAAATTAAAGTTGCTCCCAATCACACTGCTGTGAACATGTCTTTTTTGCCCCTTCACCAATTAAGAACAATAGGTGAATTTCCAAATGATTCCTCTTGCAGTAAAAACGTCCAACCTGTCACGGAAGCTCTGTACAGCTGTATCATCTTTGTTAGAAATTATCAGCACTGCATATCTATCTCGCCGGAGCTGGGAAGCGAACCCAGGAAGAACGTTTGTGAATCGTACGTCTAGGCTATTAAGCTAGACATCCTCACCCGGAAGTCTTTGATCCAGTGTGTTTAAAGGTTTGCGGTTTGCAAGATCGAGTCATGGACATGGGCGTCGATGTTCAAGGAGCTGTTGAGAATCGGCCCGGCTACCGTGTTGGGAAAGACATTCGATTCACAGCCGTTCGTCCTCGGTTCGGGTCTCATTTCGGGCGCGGTGCATATGCACTGCTGATAATTCCTAACAAGAATGAAACAGCTGTACAGTTCTCCCATTGTTTTCCGTGGCAAGTCGGACACTGACACCGTGTGACGAAAAATTTGGAAATTCGCACTAAACCTCTTGCTAGTGTAGATAATGAGTCAAACCAAAACGGTTTTGATTAGATCTAGTCTTGTTTACCACCCAGACCCAGAAATGAGTAGTAACTGGTTAAATACTCAAAGATTTGTCTGTCGCAATAACAAGGAGGCAATCACACATGACAAATCCAAGAGTGCAAGTGGTGCGAAAGGCAAAATGCGCGTTGGTTCGGACAGCTGAATGATCCAAATCGTACGCACACGCACGAACAAATCAAAATACAAACAATGGTGAACTTGGATTTGCTTGAACTCCACGCAAGTTCCTCGTTGGGATTGCTGGGGGTGGGACTTGTTTCTGTTAGCCTTTTCCATGTGAAAAGTGTATGGTAGGAACGGCCAAATTTCGCATAATTTTGTTTATCTTTGCAGCCAGACAACTGTGCATGATTTATTGGAATGAGAGCAGCAAGCATAAAGAGGGTAATTGCTACAAAAGTTTGCAGCTTGTTTGACAATCATCAACACGTGCGTGCCCCAGGCCCGATGAGCGCCTAAACAAACACGTGTTTTTGGGTCTTGTTTTGATGTGCGAACAAAAGGGACTTACACAAGTTGAAGATTCTTGTGAATTTGGATTGCACTCTTTTCTAGTAGGCTAGGATGTAATCAAGAAACGGGCCTGCCTGAAATGGGCGCAACTGTTCTGGTATTCAGAGAACGAATGGTCCCACAACACCCCGTTCTGTCACACTTGTTTCGCTGAGCTAATCCTCATTTTAGCCTCACTTACCCAAGTGGTAAGGCATTCTGGCCAAAGCAATTTACAACACGTCCAAATGAGATTTTGAGCGCTAATCCATGAAACGTATCTAGGATACTGGTTCCGCCTTAAGTTCACGATATCTCAGATGTCTGACCGGTACTAACCACGTGTGAATTTTGGGGTATGGTAAGTTCTATCGCGAAAACACACACGCACACACGGGAACAGTCTGACAAAAACACAGATGGACAAACTGGAATAGGGAGTGTGCGTATCTCGAAAGGATGGCTATCTCCGAAGTCAGCTAAGTGGTCAAGAGAAATCCACTGATGACATTGTTCTTGGTTAATTTAGATGATTCTAGAACTTGGAATTTTGGTCAACCAAAAGCCGCTTGTTCTGTTTAATAATGCTGAAGCAGTGGTATCCAAGGGAGGCGAAATCTTACGGCCTGTTTTGACTTGTTCACATTTCAGATTCGTTGCAATTTCTGATCACAATTCAACGAGAAAGAAAAACCAGTTAGATCTAATTTGTAGCCGGATAGTTCGTTTTGAACGCTGCTAATATATTCTGCTTACATGCGTGAGTTCGTGAGTGAATTTATAATTGTGCATTCTGAATGGCACGAACTATTGAAATGAGGTAAAAAGTTTTACCGTTTGACAACAAGATCCCTATGCTTGGTCCCTTCAAGTCTGCTGAAACGCATAATCGATGTGTCAATTGCTTATTCATTTTTTTACAAACATACCGGAAAGCCAGATATATAAACAGTGGGTATTCTGCATTTCAAATTCGACATCGTGAATAGAAAATCGAATCGATCTACGGTAGCTCACATAATATACTCAACCTCTGAAGCAGGTTAGAATTAACTGGGTAATTTACTACCCACAACACCCGGATGTTTATAACACCGGAAATTTCCAAACCAACAGAGCAATATCCTGCGAGGTTGTTGTTTACTCTACTGAGAAGTGATCTACAGGATTAACCGAACTAATATGCTACCATTCAAACCGGAATCAATCGGTTGCTTCCAGGTTTACCTTGCAGCTTATTCTGTTGCCCCACCAATGCACCAAAGATGTCAGTCTAGGTTTAGTTGCTACTTTGTACAGTGGGGCTGACATTAATCACAGTTCCAACGTACATATTTTGTCAGATTTGTCATAAGTGGATTTGTTAATCTGATTTGACTATATATCATCAGGTTTCAATAACAAACTAAGGAAACTTCGCTCACACCAAGGTTAAGGACGGAGAAATAAATTTGGTAATTATTATTGCTTTTGCATGCTTCCTCTCCAAGACTTGATGAGAAGAATATTTGCTACCTAGTTTGATTTAAAAATGCATCTGAGATCGGTCTTAATTCGAGTAACAAATATACCGGAAAACGATCAAGACGCCTCTTCGTGGGATTGTGAATATTCAAGTAAAGGCTAATTTACCGGAACAAAACCAGATCTATCTCGTCTTTTCTGTCCTCATTCTGTTACCCCAAAGTGTCACTGGAAATCGAGTAATAGAAAAAAACATACGTGTCGGCCTACTCTACTTTGTCCTTAACGTTTATTAGAATTGTCTAGGCGAACAAGGGCAGACCGGTTCTTAATATGCCACCTTCCTCAACAGTTATTTTCTTGTCATTTTTAACTTTGAATTTCCTAGGAAGATATCGTTTTAATGTTTATTCACCGTGAATAAGGTGGCAAAATGCACTCAGAAAATGGTTGTTTGTCAATTTAAAATTTCCCGATGTGACGTTGTTTACTGTGATCTCTAATGAAAGCAGTATTACCCTTCCACGCATGAATGCAAATGTTTCTACCAGATTCATAGCCTCTTTTGCTGCTTACTTATTGAAACTGAGGATGCGCGACTGCGAATAAACTGAGTTAGTTGACAATCGACGATTTTATAAATATCCACTTGGCAAAACCCAAAGGATTTCCGTTACTGTATACATGGGTGATGTTCTGCAGCCGTGGGAACCCAAATGATGAAGAATGGTGATACTAGTAAACCGTCGGTTAATGCCTCGGTTTTTCAATTAAACAAGATATTCTTCGTAATGTCAACCCATAAGTGCGCCAGTTCCAGTTCTGTTTACGACTAACATTGTAACCTTGGACTGAGAAAACACGACCGTTAAATTACTCTATCTTTGTCAATGAATAATTGAGCAATACTGCAAGATTAACAATTTATCGGTCAGTCGGTTTGTGAAATTTTGCTCCCTGAATTCCTTAGAGTTTGATCTGGAGTAGTTCTCCCACAAAAATGTGCCATCTCATTTTCACTGCATACGGCATCGGGTTGCATTGGAAGCAAATGATAACCGCTACACTTCTGCGTGGCATACGGCCACAGTGATCCTTTTACTTAATGCAAATCTGTTATATACAGTTGCTCTTAAATGTTCTGAATAAACCCGTGGCCTTTTTCCTTTTAGTTTCAATTACAACAGCAAGAATAATATTCATCTTCATTCAAGACGGGACTCGAACCTAAAGTGTGCTGGGCCATGTCGAGGAGCAGACACCTGAATGTCCACTTAGCGAAAGCGACTCTAAAGCGAAAAGAAAACGAACAAATAACACACTTTCGTGCGGCCATTGTGTTTAGCTCTTCTCACGTGCAAATAATTCCAGTGAACTGAATAGCATTGGACAAAATCGAACCTGGTATGTGAAAACAATTGATTGACAGACACAGATCAATGTTGTGCTAATTCTGGGGGTGTGCGGGTCTGTCAACGCCTAATGTGCTTAAAACACCTGCCCGTAAACTGTTAGAATCACCAACTTACTGGTGAATTATTTTTATTGAAATGTTCTACTTCGCGACACTTCCGAGCCACATGTGATTGGTTGTTGTGCACAGCGGGGTTTACGAAACCTGACGACAAGTAAGATATTTCTTCGCCCCGAAATGATTACTACATGGCATAGCTCGGGAAGATTTTCTATCTCCAACTCGCCGAAATCAGAATGCATTTCTAAATCGATGGTTACTAATGGGAACACAGTAAGAAGTTCATTACTTTTGTCTATTTTGATTTGACTCATATTTCTCTCCTATGCTGACGAGCAAAAACAACATTGGTGTGAAAACACTGACAGCAAACGATAAACATCTGCCCAAATCACAATTAAAGTAATACGTAAGTGTTCGGCATCAGCTCCATCCTTGTTATGAATCTTCACTGATGTATATTCGTCGACCCAAAGCTGGAACGTGAATGAGAGATTAACCAACGTTAGTAGAATATTAATCTTAAACAAGATACTATCAAGACTGGCTCTGAACGGTTGAGTGAACTTTGTCATCAGCAACATGGAACTGAAAGAGTGTTCTTGACTCTTTGTCATCTCTCTGTAATTTCATTTACAGTAGACTTTTATGGTAGATCAGTATGTTTGAGTAATCAGTCGAGGATTCTTATATCGCAAAGAAAAATCCCTGCCAAGAGTAAAAAATCATGGAATCCTTTTGCTGCGGAACATTTTTTGAGCAGAAGTAACTATGAAGACCTCGGCCCTTTGGCATGATGAGAGAAGCAAAAACGGGAATTTAAGGTTTGAACAAATCGGTTTTTTAAGCTATCGTTCCTAATCACCTAAACTGGTAAGTGATTCCGATAAAAGAAAGTGAATTTCACCCTACCTCCCGTTATTCATTCGTTCGCTCGACCCAAGTCACGTGGAAACTAGAAAAAACGATATTGGGATGTGATCGTTCGTTCGCAATCCGGAACAGAACAGTCAGGGGAGTAGCCATATTTAAAATTGCAAAGTAAACAAACATAAGGACAATGAACACCCATTTTCAACTTATAAATCTTTAAGCTATTCGAAAAAATGGATATGACAAGAAAATGAACAAAATCTGCTGCGACAGTGAAATTATTTTTTGCTATCCCAAATCACCTACCTCAACCCCTATTGTATTCATGGAAGAAACCCGTTCAGCCATTCAGGTAAACGTTTATGCAATCCTTATAAACTGCACTCCTGTCCGGACCAATGTTATGTATTCCTAATTTCATACCCTTGATACTAAGCATAATGATCTTGATTCGATTGGATAATTTTGTTTAATAAACTGTGACATTACATGTGTAAGCAATGGAATGGTCTTGAAATCAAATCTAGGTAAAATCTACTCATTCAATTTTCTTTTGAATCCAAAGCGTCAATCTGATTTGTTCCTGTAGTTAAAAACAAAACTCATCGGACTTGACGGACCGCAGTGGGATTTTGTGGTTTAGCTTACAGTGCGATCAAAAGAACGCACAGATTTGCAATCATGTCAATGGTTCAGTCGGAATTAACGGAACACTGAGTCATCTGGAGATGGCAAATAAGGATACCCACCTTCATCCATTGTTTGAAGCATTTGACATTTGTCAGCTCAGTCGCAGTGAATGACTGTTCCAGCTCTCAGTTGAGAAGTAACCATACCCGAAATTGTACCCGGAATAGAATTATGTCGTTTAACTCGGTGCCAGGTGATCGCCTTATCATGGATCAAGTGAGTGACACTGTCTCTTGTACATTGTATTAAACACAACACTCCTTTTACATCCTTTAGCGTTCACAGTCGTTCACTGTTGTGCCTACCTTTGATGAAAAAAATGGAAAAATCTGTGCTGTATGACGTTGATGTCGTCATCGAACAAGAGCCATCACGCTGTCTCATTGTAAAAGTGAGAATAATAAGTCCAGTCAATAGAAATGCCAACAGTTGTTTGCTATGCCGTTGTATACGGGGCAGAAATATGCCGAAGAGGCAACGTTCTCGTCGATTTTGATGATACCTTAATTTAGGTATGACGTTTGTTTATATATAGTAAGTAACTAACTTGTGTACACATTTACCATGGCTAAAAGCCTGTGCTTAACTGTTTACAGTGTAGACGTCTTTAGTTAGTTGTATTACTAAACCCTAGTCATTTTTTTCAACTATAACGGGGCAGGGAGAGTTCTTAAAGGAATCAAGAAATAGTTGATCACAGAATCTCAATTAAGAAAGATAAATTTGAGACCTGGATTTGAAGCTGCATCATCCAAGTATGAACTGGAAGATTTGGATTTCCTGATCACCGGTCATACACCATGTGTGTGAATTTATTTATCCATACAAAATTCAGTGTCAAACTCCTTAATCTCACGGGGTTCATGTCCAACAAACTGCCGCGGAGCTTCGTGTGATTCTTCTAAGCCAGATTATCAAACTCAGCTTGCATTTCCAACCGCAGCAAGGTAACCATACACCGGCGATTATCCCTGATAGGGAAGTGTCGTTACAACAGAACTGGCCGGTGTAAATTTGGTCATCAGATAAGTGACCGATCGATTTAAGTCCCATATACTCATCACCGCCAAGAAGCCTAGGCGGTAGTCTTTGTGTGCTTCACATTGCCTGTCCTTTCATTTATTCTAGCTAGCAGTTTAATACGAAGTTTGATTGGATTGATTTGCTTACCTCTGTACTGAAGTGTACAGGTTAACAATTAGAGAGGGTGAATAATCTATGCTTGCTGGGAAGTGCTGGTAGAATTATGTTCACATTTTGCTGCACAGCCCAACTCATACAACGTCTGTTTTTGTTACCTTAGTTTGTTTCGGGTAGTTAGAGGGTTCAGATATTCCAAGCTAATGCATTTCGCAAAAAAATTTTTAAATATCCTATCTAACTAATTACAGGTCTTTCTATAGACCAGTATGCAAAAACTGAATTGTGGCCCCCATATCAACTTCTAAGAAGATGGTGCTTGGAAATACCTCCAAAGTTTCAACTCAGAGAAGAAATCATTTACGAAGTACACCGGGCCTTCGCCATTTTTCAAGTTCAGTTGAACATTCTTTTTTCCTCATTGGAGACGTCACATCCAATTTGGCACCTTAGGGTTTTAATCCGGTGGAGTTTTAAAGTTGAGACCATTCCCGAAGTGACTTCGATCAGTCAGTTCCCGTGTCCTATCGGGAAGCTAAGATTCCAACCGATCTTTCCAGCTTTCAATAAGAACTTTTCCACTGTAACATTTAAAAAGAGGTTTCAGCTGTTCAAAAACAAAGATGTGTATATTATTCTAGGGTCTGGCCACATGGATAATAAACAGTTAGAGTTAGTATCAAATTGTCTTGGATAAACCTTGAATGGCTAGTGTTCAGTCTGACTCAAAACTGCTTTTCAAATCTTGGAATCGTTTTGCCAAGTGTCTTTCGCCGATCTACCGCTCGAGTGGTTGTGCCTGTTTTAACATCCAAGTTAATCGCTCAGTTCTCGAAAAGAGAACTGGTTTGCCACTTGTTTCTTTCTTTTAAACAAACAGCTTGGTTTCCCAGGAGAAAACAAAACCTGTGTTTCTTGTTTCAAGAAAATACAAATAGGTTTTCAATCCATAAAGGGAGAGCTCATTTCTGAAAGTAACGTCTCCAGATTTAGAGGAGATTATTTTTCCAAATTTAAGTTTATTCACTGTGTACATAACATTTATTCTTTCGGATAAAAATGGAACTTCATTATCCGATAATTATCTATTTACGTGTCCATTAGGCAGCCGCACATATAGTGAATAATAGTAAAGTAAGCGGACTGGTGAGTTTTACTCTCGAAAGAAATGAATACGGTTATTTCGTCCATATTCAATTATTCTTACTAAGGACACAAATGTGCTAGTCATGCTTGTCAACTTTTAACAAATACCATGAAGTGAAACTGAAAAGGTGAGCTTGGCTGAAAAAGAACGATGGAACGTTCTTGGGTACAGAATGCATTATTCAGACCCAAAGGGATAACATCGGATGCTTATCACCATCTAGAGGTTTAGTTTGCATTTGATTTTCAGCCGATCGAAGATAACTCATCTGCTTTCATTTAGTTTTATTCCTTCCTTGATCTCGGGAGATTTTTCCCTTCATCTACTATAATATTTTGTTTCTGGTTTGTAACAGTTTAGGAGAGAAACCACCAGGAAACGTTCCCTTGTAAACTGTGTTTCAGTTTTTGCATTGCTTATCAAATGAGTGACTCAAAACCATAGTTCCAGTCATTTGGGGTTGCATCCTCTGAAGATAACTGGCCACTACTGACGATAAGATCTTGTAAACCCTACTTACGTCAAAATTTGAGGAATAGGTTAAAATGTTAAAATGACTAACTATAAAGGTATCACGAAGTCAGGCATGAACGCCATCTATTCCTTCATCCCGTTGAATGCTCTAGAATCTTAATCGCCAGGCCACAATGAAGGACCCCAAACACATTGTAAATTGGCGACATCAGTAAGATGCTCTACAACAAAACGAGATGCAGGAACACGATTAGGATGAAATTTGCAGACCACTCTTTTGGTTGCGGTCAACAAAATGAGTGAATTTTGATCACGGCAACCTACGAATGACATTTTATTCCCGATAACTGAGGGATAACGTGGTCTCCAATTGTTCTGTCATTTTCAAACATATTCAGCCACATCTTCGAAAATGCGCAGGTTGGCTAGAAATGCAGTTATTTAAAATTTGTAGTCATGTGCCAGGTAAGCAGTACCATATGTATTTTTGGTCATTTATGAAAAACCCAAAGGAGTAGTAGAAAAACAGTTGTTTAGCACATTTCGCGCTCTTTTGAGAATAACATCCGTCCACAATCAAACTGGCGTTTTGGCTTCGAATTCCTTGTCAAAATTTGTGAAGCAGAAGACAGCTGACAGCATCGCATAACTGTGAATAAATTATGAAACGATTTTGTCGGAAAGAGACGAGAATTTAGCTCCAAGCTCGGTTTGGCAATCATTTAATTTTTGTTACAAAATGTGCGCATCACAACTTGATCAGGTTGCACGAAGTTAACTCTTATAATGGCCGTCTTTTTTGAACCGTTCGTAATCTGTTATCTAAAGCTGTCTAGGGAAGAAAAGTACACTGCCAGTAAGTGCTGTCTAATCAAAATATCCAGATGAGGCGATATTTTCATATTGTCTTACTATTTAAGAATATTTTGCATACAGGGAATATTTTAAGAACAAAAATTTAATATGGCGCTTTAGTCTGGCCTGACGCTGTGAATAAAGAACAGGTCGAACCAAAAGGGATAAGGATAGAAAACTGGACAGACACATTTTTCCGGACCCGGTGGAAAGGGCAGCGCAGAACCTACGTCTATAAAGCCGTGCAAAAGTTGACACCGAAAGCTGGGATTAGAAAAAACGAGTAGATAATCCATTCTAAATAAAAGCTCTTCCTAGTAGCCCTGTCAAACTGATATTTATATGTATATAAGTGACAGAGTCCATTGGACGTTTTCTAGTATTACACTTTTTAACGGAATACAACTAGATATGTCAATACTCATTATGTCATCTTCTGTGTAATGGTCCGCCAGCGCTGGATTCTAATTTGGGCAGTGCACATTCTAAGACCATGACAGTGATGATTCTGTGTTACGACTGTGTCCTTGATAGACGGAAGGTTGACCATTCAATGCTATTTCTTCCGGATGATATTCAGTTTCGAACGCACGTAAATAAATTTCTTTTAAAACATTTCCATGTTACAAATAAACTAGAAAAAAATGGCAGATAACTTTGCTTCCGATGCTTATCTTTGATTCTCAGTAAACGATCTCCAATTATTCCAAAAATTTCATCTTTATAGCAAAATTATGAAAGAAAACAGCACCCAGAGAAAAAAATGATAATAAGTTAAGATACTTATTTTAATCGGAGAATGTATTTTCTGCGTGTGTATTTCAACCTCCAAATTAAATAACAGGGAAAAATTGATTGATCCCAAGAAAAAGAAAACCATAAAATAAACATGACTTCCATAGAGGATTTTCTTCAAAAAATGGGCTTATCACGGTTTTTAAGAGGTAGTTATTTTTTGCAAAAGCTAGAGACCTTTTGAAGCAACATAAATTGTAGATGAAGTAAGGGCAGACGGGGTTTTTCTTTGAAGCTGTTTAGCCCACAAATTACATGCCAACACTGCGCACAAAAGCACCATGAAAGGTGGGAGACAATACGGGAGCAAATTTCCCACATGAACAACTTACGGTGGATTTCTGTTCTAAAGTCCCTACTCGGACACCAGTCAACCATAGTTGCCCTCATATCACCTAACTATGCATCTAAAAATGACTCAGCCATAATGTTCAGCTGTATAATGCCATCAAAAACAACCTCCAGAAGTCGATACCGGGAATGAGATGGATTTCCAAATAGCACAAGATGTTGTTCCAAAGGGTTTTGCAAATTCGTTCACCATACGTGAAATCACATTGTCTACCAGCCAAATATTTTTGCCGTCTAATACGTCACTAATATGTAGTAAATGCTATGAATTGGAGCTTTGCCTGTCTGTCGATCAAACTTTCCAGAATGATAAATGTGCTTAAAGATTTGAGCACCAAGTGACATTTTATCTGGAAGTAGCATAACCATGAATAATCAGCAGCGAACTGTAATTTTAATTTACGAGTTGGTGCATCCGGATTTCGTTTGATCAGAAAAAATACAATTGTGGAATGGAGTCGCTTTTTCACCTCTTAAAGCGTGATCGCTTATTTGTTTCAGCGTTGAGATCATATTTCATTTGCGTGCCCCATAAGCGGTACTGATTTAGGATTTCAGGATTGCATCCGTGTCTTCGTCGTTCACCAGTCCACCCGTCGTTCTCAAAACATTGACTAGGACGATTCGTCACAATTTCAGATAACTTCGAAGTTTTTGTGTTGTTAATAGTCATCTTTTGAGCAACTTTGATTAGGTCGACAGTTAAGTATGAAAATGAGATGGCAGTTAGCAAATAAATAGCTCCCAAGGAAGTTTCACTCGATTGTGGAAACATCCGCACACACGAAACAATGACATGCTTCAAATGAACGACACGTATGAATCAAATTCTTCAAATAAAGATCCTGCAACTTGAGCTAACGGGAGATTGTAACAAATACTGAGGTGTTTTATTGTGTTGCTGGTGACAGACAATTCACGTGAGCAAACTACACGTGTGAAAGATAAGCTGTGTACGGTTTTGTGACAGAACTTTACTTCAGATGCAACGAATCTTTGAAATAGATTAACTTCGTCCGGGGAGGGTTTCCTTCACCCTAAGAATTTTCAAGCAGATTTAGTTGATGAGAATCCACTTTCGATTTATGTACTTCCATAGATTGTTATTTTCAATTCTGTGAGTGTTCCAAAGTGCACATAAAAGAGATTATCAACAGAAGAAACAGGCTAATAAACCCTCGAACTAGCTAAATAATCATCACAAATTACTGTCATAAGTGAGTCTCGTTTGTGACACAGTTTGCATCCTTGACAGATTAAGCCACAAACCGCCCCAACTTCCTAAGCCTACAGTCGTCAGCTCAGTTTCTGTTTAAGTGTACAACGGCTTTGTTTCTGTACCGGTGGATAGTTTAATGAATTGCGCACTGACAAAACAGTACAGTCGCGTGGCTGACAAATATAACTCTAAATTTCATACAAAAGGGAAGTTATCACCACTTTTCCGTTCATTTCGACCCTTTCAGAAATGTTTCAGTTGCGTCGCTGCACTTTAAGTAGGTTAGGTATAGTTTGCTTATGGTTGACGGTCCTGATAAATACATTTTAATTCCCAATTCCAATTTAATTTGGCCTTTTTACGAGAGTACAAAAATGTGCAGGGAAATTGCTTGTTTCCAGTTAATCACAACCTTAGCGCCATAACAATCCGTATCAAACCAATCCGGATAAGTATTAGCAAATGAACAGGCACTCGGTAAAATGATTACTAATAGGAACACCTCCGATTTCACTCCAAACCCCTAGATAGGATATCACAATCAACTGACTGTCACAGAGCAAAATTGTAGAGAATGAACAACATTATTTCCGAAGCTTCGTACTTTTTAATTAGTTGCTTCACTCAAACGCTCAGGGAGCATGCTCGAGGAAGATGTAGTGAAAACGGAAATCCATACCGTGGGGATAGAATTTCTCTAAGTCATCCAAATCAACTATCTTGCAAGATGACATAAGCGGAAACGAAAAGTCACAAAATGATTCTGAATAAAACTCAATAGGCATGCATCTCAATTCCAGTCTGCAGTGGTGTCTGAAAATGTCATTTGCAGAAAGAGTACCAGGTGTCAGTTGTGAAACATTTCATAAAGCCTGTGTTCGACTCCGGTTCACAGCTCTGACAGTGACGTCAATGCGATTGAAAAGAACAATTTCCTGATTATTCGGTATCATTTCGTGAATATTTACTGGCATATGTCCTTCAGAGGGTTCATAACGTAACCCTGATAAACGTCTTACGTGGATCCATCCGTGACAATCACAGCACATAAGTATACACACCAAGAATCTGAACAGGCGACAATTGAAGTCGAACGTATTGTGGACCAACTACTTGGGCACAATAATAGTAACTAGCTGCGCCCCGGTAAAATGGATATTACACTATTTATTGCACGCCATGCATGATTCTACAAATATCCGATCAAAATGCTGAGGGAATGATAATAAATTAAAATAGACACTTGTTATGAACAAATATGATGAGTGACTATGAAACCGGAGGCGAAAAAGGGCACGCACGAATACTTAAAAATAATTATATATCAATGCGAAAAACAAATGAACTACGGTGGTAAACCAGTTGAAGATAAGTGAAGAATGCAAACAAATCGTTGATTGGTGACTTTCAATTTTTGACAAAGTCCGATTGAAGATGGCATAAACCAGTTTGCCATGATGAACAGTGATCCCAAGCTCAGACATATAACGCAATAATACGGACGAAATTTGCCGATGAAAGCCTATGTACCCGTTTATGTAGTTAGTACGGTAAAATAATTACTACAATTGTTATCTGCAAACTATCAACCTCGTTTTCGGTCCTAACCGAATTGTGCAAACGTTCCGCCGCCAGGACCACTGTCATTCAAGTAGACATTTAAAGTACTGTTTAAAACGACCAACTTTACCACGAAGAATTCAACCAAATTCCAGGCCAAGTAAGATGTTCACAGGTCTGTTGCCTAAAACATTTTCACATGAACCCCAATTCAAGTTAACTGCAGCCTGAATTTCTTATGCAACCTGACCTGGAATTAGATCAGATGAAAAATGTGGTCTTTAGTAAATTTTTCAGAAGTGCATAAATGAACGAATCCACCAAAAACTGTTCACCACTGTCTCAATTTCCATGCAGTACAGATTTGAATTCAATAGATAGCGCTGGAGAGAAAACTGAAGGATGCTTCCAAATACGCTTGTCGCTCGAATCAATCGAAAACTGAATCTTTGTCAATAGTACTATTCGGACGGGGAGATGAATCACTGCCGGAACCAGTGGACCGGAAAAGTTACACCAGCTGAGAATTATGCACAATACATGGACGAATGGGTGCGCCAACTCATTGTTTGATTTGTCTCATGTGACTCATTGGAAGTTATTGCAGTGCTGGGATTCGATTGTACAGGAGAAGTCAGAGAGTTCAGTGAACTAACTGGCAGAAAACAACACCATAATTTGCAGCGTGTTGAAATATTAGGATAATCTAACAGAGACTGATTGCTGGTCCGAAAAAATCAGTTTCCAGTCAACGGGATGTACCATTTGCATTTGGGCCAAAGGTTTTGAAGCGCATCGCTCAACCTACAGTAGGTTATCTTTCGTTTGTACAGGGACTCAATCCATTCGTTATTCTCAAATTCGTGTGCTAACTGATATTGTATATTGATTGCTGCAAATGACAGCGAGTGTACAAAGCTAAATGGAAGCAGAGTTGGAGGGCAGGGATGGAAATGTGACAGTATGACGCCTACACAAAGAGCAGTGGAGAGACTGGACAGCTGTGTGTCATCCTTTGTTAGGAATGTACAGCAGTGCATATACCGCGTGGGCCCCGAACTGGGGACGAGAACCAGGGAACGAACATTCTGAGTCGAACGCCTTAGCCAGTTCATTTCCTTCGTCCATCAGTTCTAGTTTTGATTTCCCGTGGCGTTGTGTTGTGCATTAGAAACGACGTGGCAAATGGACACTGGGGCCTGTGCTTCATCGCGCCGTTCACTATTCCGCGTTAGTTTCGCATCATGGTTTTAGGATAATTATAAACCCGTATAGTCATGTTTTTGCATCCGCGTAGACAGGGAATTCATAGAAATTAAATTGATGTTGCATTAACAGTACACGTCTAAAGTTGTATCAGTGCGCGTGTCAGATGAACGATTGGTGTTTTAATGATGAACCATACTGTATAGCCTAGTCAGTCTACTGGAAATTTTAGTATTCCGTTAAGGATATTATTACAAGGTTACCAACTCAGCGTGAAGTATGACAGATGGATCAGTATTGGAAGAGTGTCGCAAATGCTGATGGCCAAATTCTAATCTAAAACAGACCTTTGCCATATGTCAATCGAATTTGGTCAGGTGAGCATTCTAGTCTGAAAAGAGGAATTTGATAAATGAAAATCCATTCGACTCAACATCCTGCAAAATCACATGAGATCATTTCAAGACCAAGAGTCATTTGATTGCCATAAGTTTTCCATTGATATCAATGTAAACCAGGATTTTCCAGTTTTCGGATTATCATATGCAAAATAGGCATATTCAAGTCTTTTCTATCCGGCGGATGTAACTAGTTTGTCACACGGCATAGATCACATATTCCGGTTGAAGCATCATCATTTCGAGTCAGAAGCAACATTACTTTTGTTCAAACCCAACTTACCCAACATAGCATGATCACAGAAACAATCTCTATTAACAAAAGCCCAAAGCAAAAACATCGACCAACGAGCCGAGGCAAAGGCATAAAATTCGCACGCCGATCAGGTTAAACATAATTGTAGTTTTCAAAGAATGAAATCATAAAGTCTAGAGGCATTTTGAATCTACACATAAATTCTGCCTGTTAGGAACAAATCCGAAGCCACTATTATGAATGCATGCAGAACATTCGATAGGGTTAACATTAAGAAGAAAATTTCAACAACTGATGCCCAATCACTAGAAAACAGACAATCACTAGAATCATCATTTGTATTGTTCATTGATTAGACAATCAAATTCAGAATGAACCGATTAAGATCGCCACGCACTTACTCAAAAATAAGATACAGCGAACCGAATTTGGAGTACAAGCAGACCCGGACATATTACAGAATGAGTGAAGGCAAGATCATCACTTCGGGGTTTCGATAATAGCCAATATAATACGTCAGTGAATTTTACAAGGACCACGGAAGGCGTTCTGCATAATGATCACGACATATTAACATCCCACCACGAGTAGAACGAACTTCGCTGCATAGCAATGTACGCCTAAAAATACGAATTGCAGCATTTAAAAATCACAACACTGAATATAACGTTGATTACTTGGTTTATTATATTTAAACCAACAGTTATGAGGCTAAAAAAGTGATTACAAAGTGAGGCATTCATATTACAGCACGAAACATAGACTTGAGTACTGGACCACTGACAGAAACGTGCACGAGAGAGAACGAAAGTACAACAACGTGAGTATAAATATATTTAAGATAGATGTCCAGATCTTAATTGTAAAGATAATTCGACGTAAAACAACGATAAATGAATGAAGCGATCCAGACAAAAAGATTTCGTTTGTTATTTGCGACGAGTGAACGCTACTTATTAAGAGAAGAGGTCAAAACATCCAAAAACGGGCAGCATTACGACTGCCGCACTCAAATGAGTCGCAAACACAACCCCGAAACAATCACCAAAAAAGCCATAAAGGACGGTAGGGGTGGAAAGACAAAGAATAAGACTCTAGAGAAGATTGTTTGGGTCTTCGATTACAACAAGACAAAGCGAACCAGGCTGATCGAACTAAGACGGCACAAACTGTGCGATCAGCCCACACATGTTTGTTGCTATATTCCTATTACCATTGTATATTTTGCTCTCAAATTTCATCGACAATGGCACAGGAATACTTATCGTTGAATCTGTCTCCAGCATTTAGCACTTCACCGTCTTCAGTGACAGTCAGCAGACTTTACTAACTTCCCCGCGTAAAGATCCTGATACACCGTGAATATCTCAGACAATACAACACCCCACTTAGCAGCTGCATGGCCACTTTGACATGGCTACGCTTTTTACTTAACTTTCGCGTCAGTGACCTCCTAGCATGTTGCTCAAAACCATTACGACTTGCCAGGGATCTCAGGTGGATGACATTTGAGGTTCATAAAATCAACCCGGAGGTCAAGATAAATGTTGACTAGGAGCAAACACAATCATCAATCAAGCCTAATGACGGGTTATCCGTATTAAGTGCTCTACACACGCGTTAACTGACCAGACATTGGTTATCGCTTATCAAAAGTGCGTCTAACTAACTTCGAAGAATATCCTGCTAATTTAATGCTAGATGTTCTTACACCGAGCGATGTTTGGTTGCCTCACTAGGCTGTCTCGTACACCTCGCACTGTCATTCTCATGCAGCCACATACACTACTACAATAATTCAGTCTAGCGCAACGAAGTGATGATAACGAAATGGACCTTGAGTCCGCTGTACAGCACGATGAAGATAACCCTCACTGTAGGTTGGAGCGATGAGTCGTTCAAAACCTGTTGGCCCAAATGGCAAACGTTCGGCTAATGCCAACGATTTGTACCTTGGAACTTGGATATTTTCTTTCGCACCAGCGAATCGCAGTCTTGTGTATTAGCTTATCCTAATATATTCAACAGCCGCTCGCATTTCATGGGGCATAGACCATGCCAGAATTATGGTGTTGTTTTCTGATGCAGGTTTAGTCATGAACTCTTTCTCTGACTTGTTCCTGCGACAATCGCTTACATCCAGCACTGGCCACATAATTCCAATGAGTGCACATGGAGGAACCCCAAATCAAACATGAGTGTCGCGCACGCACATTCCGTCCTCAGTCACTTGTGCAGCTGAATTCTCACGCCTGGTGCTAGGCAGG